>JANPWX010000204.1:1760715-1771328 GCA_024734555.1 Trochalopteron elliotii
TTCCTTCCTTCCTTCCTTCCTTCCTTCTTTCAACATCCTGACAAGTATGGGATTTGAATTCTGACATTAGAAATGCACTTCAGACCACAACTGCACTCTTCATTAAGTGAATATCACCAGCTTTCAGGCATTTCACAGCCTTTCTTCCCAACCTGTAGTCATTTTTGTTGGCAGAGATACCTTTGCAAAATTTGATATGTAATAAAAGTTAAAATAAGGATATTTTTCAGTTTCCACTTGAGTGTGTCAGGAAACTGGGACTGAAAGATTTATAGTTTTGGGTACAAAACCTAGTTAAGAATTAAGCAAAGCAGCACTCTTTCTCCCCAGAAGAAAAAAAACGTGGTTGCAGTCAAGAGGATTTTTTTTCCATCTACTTCTATGAGAAGAAGATGATCAGATTTCAAGATGTAAATGGAAAGGAGAAAAACTCAATGATCCGACTAACTTACTGCTTTTAATGAGAAGGGAGGCACCTCCCAAAGTCATAGCAATTTATTTGCCTTGATTAAGAGAGGTGCAGTATCCTCTGTCAGGCATCAACACAACGACATCATTTGCAATCCTTCTCCAGATAATCTCTGCATGCATAACAATGAAAGGGATGTTGAGAGAGGCAACCCTGGAATATTCTCTGTCCTTAAACAGAAAGATCACCAGAGGTAAACAGCCTCTCTTCCTCTGGCTAATCTGAACTATTAAAAAAAATAAATCTCTCTAGACTTGGCCTTAACAGACCTGCAGAAACATTGGAATACTTTTGAATTAAACTCATAGTTCCTCAACCCAGGACAGTCAATGCAGTGAATATATCCAAGAATTAGTCCTAAATTTGGATTTTCCAAACAAAAATAAAATCTTGCACAGTCCTATGTTCTCTCTGAGTAATTGTATTTCACATAAGACAATGAACAATTGGGGATTTGGGGCAAGTTATATTAACAGGTTTTCTTGCTCAACTTCTTAACACAGGACATCGTTTTTTCTTATTTACAAATGCTAAGAGTGCTGTTGGTTACATTGCTCAAGTTTTTCCTTTCCTAGCAGACAGCACACTCTACTTTTTGACCCTTTTCCACCCTCCTGTCCTCAGCTGTAGTGCTATAGTATGACACTGGCTTTGTTTCTCAAAAGAAGAGAGCGAGAAAGAGAGAGAGGAAAGTATTTTTCGCTAAAATAATAGCTCCCCTTTTGGCAACAAACAAAGGAGAGAAAAAGTACATCCAGAGAAACTGAACTCTTTAAAAGTGCTTTTTTGCTGTTTGATGACACAGGCACGAGGCCAAAATTCACCCATTGTACTTCATGTTCAAAATTTCTTCACACAGCTCTAAATTGCTGACAGCACTTTAGCTACAGCCATGCTACTGGGCGCCACTATAATAGCTTGCCATACCATTATGATGTGTCAGTGTTTATGACCTGTATCCCAAAACTGGATGACACTCAAATCTATTGACTGCTTATAAATCACTTTTTGGAAAAGATTTTAAGTTCTGAGATTGCAAGTAGAATTGCTATTGCTCAAGTGGCCCCATCTAATCTTTTTTTCATTGAAAACACATAAAGGTTATGGAATCATAAAGCCCATGTGGAACAAAACACAGGAAAACACTTATTGTTCTCATATAGAGGAACACACATAATACCCGCAGTTGTATGAAGGCCCAGAGGGCTTTTTATATAGGTTCATGGATGAATATTTTATTGCTACTGAATAAAGTGTTCTTGACATAAGTATTTGACCTCTAACACTAGCAAGATTTCCTCTTGGTGGCCATCAGAATATAAATCCTACTTCATTAGATCATAGAATCATAGAATCACAGAATATGCTGAGTTGGAAGAGACCCGTCAAGGTCATTGAGTCCAACCCCTGGCCCTGCACAGGACTCTCCAGGAATCACAGCATGTGCCTGAGGGCATTACCCAAATGCCCCTTGAACTCAGTGAGTTGAGGTGATTTCACTTACCTCAGCCTTGAAAAACTTGAAGGCATCCTGAGCAGAGCAATCTTCTTCACAATCAGCGATAAAAATTACCAAAAGTGGGACAGCAGGAAAAGCAGAGTGAGGGTTTCTAGGTCTTCAGTTAGCCTGGCTGAGTAATGCCCATTTCTATAGTAAGGCAACCAGGAGAATAATGTGCTTAGCCCTGGGATTACCTCTCCCTCCTCAGCCCAAGCCTACCTACTTGCATAGAACTAAGCACAACTAGTCCTTTGAAGAAAGGATCAAATTGCTGTTTATTTTTATTGTGAATGTCCTCTGAGGATTTCAGTAGTCACATTAAGCTTCAGTTAAAAGTGAAAGTTAGCCTCTTTGCTATCCTAGAGGAAGCCTTTATTGATGTCATTCTTCATTTTATCTTTTTTTTGGTAAACTTGGTATCTCTGCTCAGCTCACCATAGCTTCTGAGGACTTTAAATTAAATCGTATAACTGATTGGATTAAAAGGCATTTGTTCCAGTTTTGCTGCATGTTTTTTTTGGAAGAATTACCTATAGGTACTGGCTTAGCAGAAAATTGTCTCCTGATATTTTTCTGAGTCTTTCTTGTGTTTTCTGCACACCTCTGGTTCTCTGACACATTCCATTTCTATGATCAGAGCACATCTGAGACTTTTTCCTCCTCTACCTTCCCAGGGATATTCAGCAATCCTGTGGCAAATAAGACAGAAAGCCAGGAAAAAAACCAACATTATTGGCAACAATGTGCTATCAGAACTTCAGTTCAATGAGTTCTAACAAGTTCTGTGTCTTTGGTTCCATTTTTCAATTATAACAGTTGTTAAGTCACACCCTTCTGAGTTATTTTGGTAATAAATCACTTTGTCCACTTGGAAAGTTCCCACTCCGTTCTGAAAGCACTTCCAGCGGCTGTCAGGAGCCCGCACCCTGTTTATGAGATAGTCCCACTGGACAGCAGAAAACACACACAGACCATGGAGCCACCATCGTGACTCTTTATGTACAAAATTCTCTCCGGTTTCAGTGGCAAATGATACTAAAAGCCCAGAGGAAAAGCTAGGCAAGAGGCAGAACATGCACCTTTCTGGCCTTTCTGCTGAACAAAGGCTGGGGTACCTGCAGCATCTGCTTACAGGCAGCATCTGGCATTTCTTTGAGGAAAGCCCCTCACTCTCAGTCACCATACTTATGTTCAGTATATGTGAAACAGCTCAGGTTAACAAGGCTTTCAAATGACTTGTTGAAGTCATGAGACCATGAGACCTCCAGCTTGCAAATTAATTGTTTGAAAAGGTAGTGAAAACTGGCTCCTGGTTCCTTGCACCTTCACCTTGCTCTTTCACCTTGACTATGTCAGAGAGAATGTACTCTGCTGACCCTCTACATGCCTGATCTGCAGATAGAGAGCTAAAGCCACACTAGTCTTACAAGGATCTGCTCTCTTCCTCCACATGCTTCTGTTAGCAACTGGGACACACTGGTGTCTTGCCATGTTTCTTCAGAAACAGGAATGGGAAAAAAACATGAAGTTTTCAACCTTGAAAGTAGTAAAGATACAAAATCACTACCTAGCAATCACTTTTTTTATTGAGCAGAAAGTAGATATCAAATTAATGAAAACAAAAGATAAGCTGAAAGAGTGGGGGCCAGCTGGAAGAACTACAGAAACCACACCTACTCACATCAGCTACAACCTGTCAGGCAAATCCCTGACAGCACCCTGGGACATGGATTTCTGTGGAGGCACAGTGTATTATGTCCTTCAGAAAGATTTTAAGCATAGTGAATCTAACTCTTCAGACATGAAGGATAAAGCTAACTTATGATGATGTGGTTAAATACTGAATCTGAAATGAAAATATTTTCTTTACAAATACTAATCTAAAAATACAGGACAAATGATACTGAACACAGGAAAATGCCATCTACTCATACACCTAACAGGGAAATGGCGGAGAGATTAAGCAAGTCTGACCCGGTCCAAAAGAAACTGCCATTTTCAGAGGGTTTCTAACCTTAGCAGAGAGCACTGCAGGCTTCTAAAATAGCTACGGGGATGTATATGAAGAGCAATATGCCGTGTCATGGCTGGCTGGTGAGAACAAGGCAGAGGAGAGCTCGCAATGGAGCGAGTGACGATGATGGATTGATTTGAGTGATGTTTAAATTTGGTTTATTATGGGGCTGCGATTGACAATGTTGCAAGCTGCTCACCTCCCAGAGAGATAGGCATGTGGGCCATTCTTTGATTTCATAAATCATCCAGGAACATACCCAGAGCATTGACCTTTTATGGGGAGGGAGCTCAGGGCATCCAGCATAATTTAACACCGGCATGTCGGATGGTGTCCAGCACAGTTTAACACTCCTTAACCTCTGCCTCATTAGACATCTGTCCTGTCATTTATCTTTCTGTTTATTTTTCAAGTGATATATTATTGGTAATAACTAAGGAATGGGCACTGATGTTACTCTCCATGGAGCTGCCATTAGTCAGCTGGAAGTCAGGCCAGCATCTCTCTGAAACTGGTACACAGAATAACTTGTAAAGGATTTCAGATATTCTTTGCCAAGCAATTTCCTCCTGGCATGGGCAGCTAGCACCCTTATTATATGATCTTTTATTTATTTTTGCTCTTTCCAGACCAGATTTTAGGAGTTTTTAAAACCAGCAAGTATTTTTACTGTTGTTAATAAGACCTGAAATTTTTTTTCAACAGAAACTTCATCCCGTCTGTGACAACCATGGCTAAATAAGAAGCCAGCAGGGAAATGGCAGGATCTTCTATTCCAACCACATATACATACACATATACAAACACACATGCTCACACTTTTTCCTCCTTCTTAGGTCATCACCATAATGGCAGATATTAAGACTCATTGCTAAATACAAATAGTTTAGCACATTTATAATTGACTGAATATTTGAGATTTTATTTATGCTGCCTTTCTTTATCAAGCAGCAACTGTTTTTCCAACATTTGGTATATTAAGTTACATTCTGGGAGGGGAATAAAAAGCAAAGAAAGCATGGGGTCACAAAGAAGGGAAAATGAAGTATTAAACAATTTTTCTGTATTGTGTAACAAATGTGATGTGATACTGGATGGCAAGTAAATTCCAACAAAGATTCTTCCATGGTACACATGGTACTAAGCATGAATTTGGATTTCAAACACATTATAAAGTAGGTACAAGTACAAAAGAACGTGTAAATTAAAAAAAAGTATTTCAGATTTGTTTATACTGTGGATATTTGTGAGTCAGCTTTATAACAGCTGCAACACCTCGAGAAAATATCGATCATGTTTTGTTTAGCTGAATATCAATATTTTGCTTTTAAATCCATCATCACATGAAAAATATTGAAATTTTCAGCAATAACAAACAATTTTAAATGAGCAATATTACCACTGAAACACAGATTGAAATAGTTAAGGAACCCACTGACTGACCTGAAATGTCCTCTTTTTAAACACACATGCACACATACAGACACAGACAAACACATACACAGAAAATTTCAGAAAAAAAAATCCTAATAAATATGAAATGTCCTGAGAAACTGCATGAGACAAGTGTCCTTTAAATTTGAAGTTTAGTGACAAAAAAAGCCCAAAGCAATGGGAGGCAAGTCTGGTTGAGTCAGGCAAGCACAGTCAAGAAGGAATTCAATGGGTGGGAGGGAGTTTGCCGGAGTACCAGAAGCTTTGCTTTCCAGATGTACTTTATTTATAAAGTGCTTAATCCTTTTAAAACTACCTACATCCCACACAGATTTGGCATTGCTTTATTGCTTAATTAATACCATCATCTCAAGTTTTGTCTAACACCATGATCAGAGAAAAAAGCTCTACATGCAAATGCTGCCAGACCTAATAGGAGACAGTGGAAGAGGTTTTGCTATCAAACAAGACCTCTGCTCTTTCACTGCCTTGTTTCATGCTATGCGACTGAGCATTTAGCTGTAATTTTTGAAAGTTAGGATCATATACCTGGAGTTTAAAACTTGAGGGCTACTGCCACCTTGACTCAAACTCTTCAGCTACTTCGTCAGCAGTGAGAAAACTGTACCAGTGAGCCACAGGAATGCCTGTGCACTACAGGATGAACTTCTGAAAAGGTAGAGTGATCAGAATAAATCCAGCAAGGGGTTCCCAGGAGTATGAAAGCCACTAATGCAAGGCCTGTGTGAAATCTCAAGTATTGTTTGCAGTTTGGGTCACCCACGTTGACAGAAAGGAAACTCATACCAGAACAGGTGTAGATATGGCTGCTGAGATGATCCAAGTAATAGAGAGTTTATTTTACAAGAGGAAATTAAAAGACAGTGGCTTATTTAGCCAAGTAGATCCAAGTCTGAGAGGGAATATAGTCACTCTTTGTAAATACAGCTGGAGGATAAACACCAGAAAAGGGAAAGAGCTTTTTAAGCTTAAAGACAATGATCTGGCATAAGAACAAAGAGATATTAGAGAGCCATTAAGAAATTCAGGCTGGAAACCGGGTATAGATTTCCAGCTCATAAAGGTGAATTTCTGCACCTACCACCTTTTTTAGCCTTGTGGTCAGAATTCACCACTAATTTGCAGTGGATTATGTAAGATTTTATATGACAGAGTACAACGCTCTCTGACAGAGGCCAAGCACACACTGTGCGTCAGTGCCCTTCTCAGCCCTTCCCACCCTGTCCCAGACCGCCATGATTGTGAACTAGTCCAGACCCTATTTCTGGCTCATGTTTCTGCCTTCTCTTCTCTTTGGAAACCAGAGCATGAAAGGCATCAGGATGAAAATAACTCATACCATGTCCATATTTCAGTAGTGTCCTCGGGTGGGTGTCAGGAAGAACTCCCAGCTGTCTAGGTATGTGGCTGAGGGATCTTGCAAAACTCCTTCAGTCAGAAGAAGCTCCCCGGAGTCCATTTCTGCCCAGAACACAGACTGAACTCGGCTCTCATCTCCTAATCGTACTTAAGAGCAGCAATTAAATGTTTGTGTGTTTCTCCTAATTAAGTGCCAAAAGTTTCGAGCTTTCTCCTCAGCGAGGAGAGACTCAACCCAGCCCACCCTTGACGTAAATCTGGTGACTCTAATCAAACTACATGAGTCAAATCTGGCTCATTTTACACACCACCCATTCCCCCCATTAGTAATAAAATGTAAAGCTTTGTTTGGAAAGTGCATAATTAATAACAATGTCAACAAAATTCATCATTTCCCCAGCATTACCCTATAATGAAATGCAACAATGTTAATAAAAAGCAGACCATAAACAAAACACTGTTTAGTTCTGTGTTTCTAGTTAAATTCTAAGGCTTTTAATTTTTGTATATTGTAGTAGAAAATGGATTATTCAGAATATTCTAAATCTATAAATGCATCTAATGACTTGAAAAAGGAAATTTTAGATTTTATAGTCTTCTGCTATTATTTAAAATCCCAGACAGGGTTACTATAACAAACAAAAAATAGATTATGTTTAACAAGAAATTTAAAGATCAGAATTCCTGTAAACACTAATGTAACATTTGGACACAATAAATTCAGCTTCCCTTTCTATGTTAATGATATTCTGGGTAAATGCCTGCAGATCATTTACTTTGGAAAACATTAGATGAAAAAATATGAGCTTTTGTTCGGATTCTGTCAGGATAGATAGTGTGCTCACTAGCCCTGGAACAGACCACCGCCACACACAGGCACCCACCACATGACACTGAACATGAAGAAAGCCTCCATCTGAACCACCCTTCAGACTTTAGTCACAAACCCTGAAACCTTATTCATACCTGTGCAGAGTTATCCTCTGCACTGCAGAGAAAAAAAAAGGAGCCCCACCTTACCTTGTAATAGCAGTATTTTTATCTCCCAGATGACTCAGGCAGAAAGGGGTTGGTGGATTTTTTCTTTCTTCAAGAGCTCAGAAACCTTGGCCTTGGGGCGGTGTGTATCCTCAGCACACTGGGACTTGGCCAGCCCAGTGGCACAGGACTGGCACCCAGTGTCAGTCTGATGGACACGGTGCTCTGGGCTATCACTTCTTCAGACACAGACCTCTGCACTGCCAACCTGCAAAACACTGGGTTCTAACCTGTGCTGAGGAGAGGGCACCAACGCTACGTTCTTCTAGCCCTAAAAGTGGATATTTAGTCTGAGAATACAGAGACAGTATAATAGGCTGGGGTGAGATGTCTGCTCTACCCAGACTGGCAAGGCTATGAACACAGCAGCAGGAGGGTACTGAGCTGGGGGGATCCCTCCAGTCCACCTCACTGAAGGGCTTTTTGGCCTCACCCAGCCTGGGACCACAGCACATGTACCACTGTGAGACCCTTGGCATCAAGGCATGACTCCTCAAAACAGTATAATGCCCAAAACCAGATCTGCTCTGTTGATGGGCATCAGCAGCCCCAAGGATGTTTGACATAAAGCTGCCAATTTTTGCTTGAATCACTCTACAGAGAAATCTTTGAATAACCATTCTGTATGTGAAAATGGCCATGGAAGTACATTCACTGATCAGAAATGCCAATATCTGAATAGTTCTCAAGAAAATTTGTAATAATTTTATTTTTTATAAAAGTATTCTCTTTTTTTCTGGTTCATGCTATTAACAATCCATGCTGTTTCGGCACAAATGACTGACTATGGACATGCTCCTCTTCACATGCTGAGACATCAGGTATGGACTCACTCTGAGATGGCTACACCAGGGTGTCATCTGGACCTGCTCCAAACCACAGGAGAAAATGACAATGTGATAAGGTTGAATATCAGCTCAGTCAAAGGACCCTATCAATAAAGTGAGTATGAAAGATCTTCCAAAAGATACAGATACAGAGCAGATATCTTATTTTCCTCCAAGCTCACCTCTAAAGTTTGTTCACCACTTTGGGTTCATCAGAAGTGATATTCCTTGCCTAGAAGCTTTTGTCTGTCATTCCATCACACATGTTCCTCTCTTTCAAAGATGACTTTTTAGTGCTAAGAGTCTACTGCAAAAATGCTGCAGTTTGTTGCTGTTGCAAAACAATGAATGCAGGGCGGTGAAACTTCTGGCATTCACAGCAAGTCCATTTAGTCTTCAACTGTTTATCTGGCATTTTTTAATTAGCCAGCCCTGAAATATCTTTAGATGCATCAGTTCAGTTGTTGAAGTTTCCCAATCATTTCTGTTGGAATTCAGTTTCATTCTAATAACAATGGTACAGAAATCTGGAAGGTACATGCACTTCCAAGAAACACTATAAATTCTCAGTCTAATTTAGGTTCCCGGTGCCCAAATTATTTTTTGAAACTGGACTTCACAATTAAAATCTGTTTCTAATTACAAAAGTTCTTTTTCCTGATGCCTAAATATGAAGCAATATCATGTGATGTAGATGAGTTGTTCTTTGTCTAAGAAGGTTATCATTGTCATTGTACACAGCCTTCAGAAATTCATACTCTGAATGAGTTTCCACTGTTACGTACAATATTGTCTTTTTCTTGACTTAATTTTTCTATAAATCTGCCATATTTAAATAAAATATATGCACGGTTCCTGACCAAGAAGGTTTTGTACAATAGCATTTAGTGTTAAGATGTTAAGGGAACAAGTCTAGACACATGCTAAGTATCATATCATTCCTCATCCCACCACATCCATATACTATAGCTGGATAATTTCACTGTGGCACCAGAAGGCCGTGCTTTTCATTAACCAAAACAAAATCTTCTGTCATCTCCAGAAATACTGTTGCCTTTTCTCCTGCATAGGATATGGTGCAGCTTTTTCTGAAATCTTCAGACTTGCTGACAGAGCAAAAAGCAAGGAGCCAGATAACCTCCTTCTCTCCTCCCAAAAAAGGCTATTGAGCATACCTAACAGCCTAGAGCTTGCCAGTTTTTATCCTGTCTTAGAACAACCTCTAACAAATGTATAAATTGCGTATTTTTAAAAAAATCATGTGGAAAAAAAATCAAACTAAATGCAACGTGTCCAAATGGAGTTTCAAAAGAATATACAAAAGAATACTCTTTGTGCAGGTTACAACATGATGGTTTACAATGAGTAGGGCTATATGGTGAAGATATTAATGCATTGAATTATAGGTCAGTGTCTGAGTTGATATTAACAAAGCCAAAAGAAGAAACTATGCTTTCAGTTGAGGTTTGGAATAAGTGGTGAAGCAGTGAAGCAGAGATACAAGCAGACTGTTTTGAATGGCAGGAGCTTAAGAGAAGGTGATTGTCAAACCAGTGGTGTTTGGAAAGAAATGAAAATCAAGATATTGCAAGCCTAAAAGCGCAAGAGCAAGGCAGGCAGATAAAGATGGGAATGAACTTCTGAGAAAAAATGGCAGAAATTTGGGAAGGACTTTCAAAATAGTAAGGAAACACTTAACATTGTAAAGATACTAAAGAGTTTAAAAGGAGAAAACAGGTCCATAATCCAGACATCTCTTGGTCATTACCTGATGAACAGTAACAAAGGTCACAGACTCACTGTTTTCAATAAAGGGCACAATTCCACACTATAAAGTCCAATTTCTGAAATATGGCATGAAAGACTATTTTTGGAAGCATAAACTGGGAAATCATTGAGCTCTCTTTTGGACACTGATTTTAGCTTTTTTTACAAAAGCTTTGTACACAG
>JANPWX010000204.1:1776328-1841833 GCA_024734555.1 Trochalopteron elliotii
GGGGAGAGGGAGAGGGAGAGGGAGAGGGAGAGGACCTCATACCCCACTCAAGAACCCAGGCACCAATTTCAGCAGACAGTTCTGTGTCCATCTGGGAAATGCAGCCAGCAAGAGGCCGGTACACCCAAGCCACATACTGGAAGCAATGCTGAATAATAGACAGAGATCCTCTTCTGGATGGGATGTAGTGTCAACATGAGATAGGTGACCATGGAGATAGGCACTCAGTGGACTATAAATAACTTCTTTTTAAGGAGGCATTTCACAACCAAGGCCTGTATTTTGTCAGCTTCCTCATTAAGTGCACATAGCTGCACTATGCAATTCATTTTTTTGCTGTCTAGATCTAGGTTAGATAAAGTGCAATGAGTATCTATTTCCAGAGCTGGGAGGAGTTTGAAGGCATCATCCTCAGTGCCCTAAGAGGAATAATACACTATTCAGTAAACCATGATATAAAAACAAGGATCATTGACAGAAATGACAAAAAATAAGTTAGAAATACTAAATGCAAACTGTGACATAATACTGTGAGGATGGATGATTGCTAAGTGGGAACTCCAGCACAAGTGCTCACCCCGTTCTCTTGAGCAGAAAGACAGTGCATAGCCAGGAGTAACACTTAAAAAATTTTCCCACCTTGGCAAAAAAAGGTACATAAAAGTCAGAGGTGATAAATGTCAAGTAGCGTCCAAAGAATATCAAAAGTAAGGTGTCCATGAATAACCATCCAAGCAAAATATCTCAGTTTCTCCCTGGGACAGTAAAGCTACAGAGTAAAGCTCTGCATATGGGTGTGCATGTGATACAGCTTATTTAATGAAGGTCTGTAAGCTCAAATCATCTTATATAACCAAATTTAAGAAAGATAATATAAAAATTATGACAAAGTTATGAAGATGTGAATAACATTATAGGTCATTAATATCTGGAATAACTTTGCTTAGTTCTGGACAATTTATGCCAGAATAATAGAGTAAAAACAGAAGTCCAGAGATGGGTGTTAATTATTATTAAGCACACAGGATAATTCCTTTTCAATGACCCAGCGAAATAATTAATACTGAAAGCGAGGACAGAGAGGAAACAATGACTGGCACATATTACAGAGGCTGGAGGCAAGGATGGGTAGCCTGTAAGGAATACAGAGGAATTGTCTTAGCATCTAGGGATCTGGCTGCTGAGACAGTTTAGGGAAGCAAGAGCCTGATAGTGTGTCATCTGGCCAGAGACATCAAGGGCAACAAGAAAAGCTTCTATAGCTACACTCTCGTGAGACCACACCTGCAGGGCAGCATCCAGCTCTGAGATCCCAGCACAGGAAGGATATTGATGTGTTGAAGGGGGTCCAGAGGAAAGTCATGAATATAATCAGAGGGCTGGAGCACTTCTCCTGTGAAGACAGGCTGAGAGACCGGGACTTGTTCAGCCTGGAGAAGAGAAGGCTTCAGACTGACCTCTTTGTGCCATTCCAGTACCTGAAGGGGGCTTACAAGAGAGCTGGAGAGGGACATTTTATGAAGGCATGGAGTGAGAGGACAAAGGGGAATAGCTCTAAACTGGAACAGGACATGTTTAGATTAGATATTATATTAGATACTAGAATGAAATTCTTAGGATGAAGCCCTTCTAAGGATGGTGAGGCACAGGAAAGTGTTGCCCAGACAAGCTGTGGGTGCCCTGGCCCTGGAATTTTTCAAGGCCAGGTTGGATGGGGCTTTGAGCAACCTGGTATAGCGGAAGGTGTCCCTGCCCATGGCAGGGGGTTTGGAAATCAATGATCTCTAAGGATATGGTTTCTAACTCAAACCACTCTGTGATTTTATGATTTGTAGCAAAGCTGTAGCTGAGGATAAAATCTCCATTTTGGGATGCTCTGTTTTGCATTGCAAAGCTGCTGCTCTGAATCACGGTAAGAACTGAAAATTTCCAAGTCGTTCATAAACGAGCATTCTGAAAATACAACTTGATCCAGGAGTATCAGAATATTTAATCTGAGACTCTAAAAACATAATATAAAATCAAATAATGTTGAAATGAAATAAGATTTCAAAATGAAATGCAAGATGGGACTTTTTGTGTTTCTGGAACATTTTTTCCAGTTTTCTTTTGTAACAAAATTATAGTGACTCTGACAGTTTTATTAAGCAATTTTCATTCCAGCAAAAATACGTTCTCTACTTGAATTTGGTTTTATTAATAGAGCTGTGGCCAACTATATTCCTACTACTCATTCACTTGAAAAAAAAAATAAAAGGAAGAAAGATATCCAACAAAATTATCAGGCAAAATATTTAGCACCAATAAAGGCAAGTACAGCCATAAGTTTCAGCTCAGCCCAGAGTTTTCCTAGGAATCAAAACCAGATGATATATATAAAATAGGCAAAGAGTTTTCATAGAAAACATTTACAAAACAAAAGATACCATATCGCATATAGGTCAAACTTTATTGATTAGGAAGAGACTTTCTCTCCAAATGAGTTACTTTGGACTGCCTGCTATGGCATTTTATCTACTTTTCCTGTGGAGTTTTTGATGCCACTCAGAAACAGGTAATATATGAATGGACAGACAGTCAGCCTGCTGCTGTTTGGTCCTTTCTCTGTCACTGTGCATCTTACATGAAGTAGTAGATATGTTTTGCAGGCTTCATTGCTGGAAGACCCATTTCCCTCACACTCTCTGTCCCCAAAACTTTGCATTGTCTCTTTCAGAATAGTTAAAATCTTGGCTCACAATTCAACTCCCTTATCCATAATAATCTTACTGCTTGGACAAACGTCTTTTGGAGATAGTTTTCACAGAAACACTTCCACAGGTCCCCAGTTTCCTATACTGACATAGGTCTAGCCATCTCTTTGTAATTTTTTTACTGTGTTTACTTAGTCAGATGAATTTTATGTCACGGTTTGCAAGTCTGCTCATTCCTTTCAGCAGTATTTCCTCCGCTTGTTTAAAACTTGCTGAGTGCCTTCTTACATTTATGAGGAAGCCCATCTACAGTTCAACCAGAACACTAAATATATTATACATTCTGTTTATAACATGCCCCAGAGAACTGTAGTTAACAGTGCAGATAAAAAAAACACGAACTGGCTGTAGTGTTCCTTAAAGGAAAGAATTAAGAGGGAAGCTCACAAAAGTGCAATTCTTACAGTCAGTCAGACAGACGCACTTATCTGCTTCTCCAGCGTTACCTCACAGGCAGTAAGACACTTAGCTGCAAAATTTATCAGCTATGAGGTCATTAATAAAGCTGGCCAGTCTCAGTAGTCACTTAAAAGATGATAGTGCTCAATGATAAAATAAAATACTAGAAGATAGTTTTGTTATAGCCAAGTGGCTGACTTATGATTTTGTAGTTTAAAGGATTTTGACAATGAATGCTTTGAAATTTCTGGCCTAGATTTTCAGCCAAGGAGCCATTTATATATTCAGCTCTTTCCCTCCACCTGGCTTTAAGAATCTAGGAAAATGAGTGAGTCCTCGCCAAAGGATATAAAGAAAAATGCAAGAATTTAGATTTATAGTAGAGCTGATTCATCTTAGTTTGGAGAAATCTCCAAGCAAGCAAGCTCTTTTCCTTAAAAGAAAGCTCTTTAAGCTTGCAAGCTACGGACAGTTTTACTAATATCCATGAAAATTTCTGATATGGAAGTAGGAAAGCTGCAAAAATTTAAAAGTATAATTATAAGCTATGCTGTCAACAGTCTCTTTATGCAAGTTCTTAGCTTGTGCCACTTCAATGTTGTCCCAATTCCCACACAAAGGAGCCAAGGGACAAGTGTTCCTGCATGAGGCTGTCATTTATAATGTAGCAAAGAGGACCTGAGAACATCTTGTTCGCTAGTGGGAAGGTTTGCATGTCACAACTTTGAGTTGAGCTCAGCCATAAAGAAGGAGCCAAGCTGTGTGTGTACCAGGCTTGGAGCTCAGACACACACATGAAGTCCAGACACCACTGGTAAGCTCCACTGAACTGGGAATGAGGGTAAGGGCTTGAGGCAGCCCCAGATGCTGAAATGTGAGACATACAAAACTCCCACTGGTCACAGTTATCTATGATTCTATGACCATAAAACCATGATCAAGCTCCTAAATAAAGTGCCCCCCTAGACCAAAAGGTTTCTGTCGGGAGTCCAGGGCATCGTTTTGGTTGCCCTGGAAGGTCACAGACCTCGGCAGAAAGGCCTGGGACCCGAGAAAAGAGGGTTTGAGATCTGTACAAGAGGGTTTAGAATCCTAGACAGGGGAGTCTGGGTCCGTCCAGGGGCGTTGCCTGGCACAGAGCCCAGGAAGACACAGGCTCTGGTTTCAGTCCATGAGAAAAACTTCCAACACAGAGAAGCATTACAAGTCACAAAGGTGTGACTGACAGTAGTGTAGTTTATCACCGGGTGTAAAATTTTGTAGTTTTGGGGTTCTTAGACTGGAGGTGAATCAGGAACAAGATGGAAGATTTAGGGCAGTGCCCTGGGTTCTTCTTGTTCTCCCTTGGCATCCATCTTCTGCAGTAACAGGGGCACAAAGTAGTTTAAGGAGGTTGGGTCAAAGCAGAAATGACCTTCTTAGTATAGGTAATAGGCATTGACATGGAATTGTAAATAATATACACGTAATTTTCTGTATAAGAAGGTAGCAACCTCCTATCAAGGGGGGAGTCATCTGCTGCCCGAGCTGCTGTGAAGACCTTAGCTGGGTGCACAAAGAATTGTAAGATAAGAATTAATAAACACACAAGAAACTCAGAAAAAAACAAGACCTTGAAGACTCCGCTTCTATCTCGAGACCTGGCACAAAGCCTTCAGAGGGCAAAAAAGACTCTCTCAAACCACCATCTAAATCTTGGGTGAGAAACCAAACCCAAGAGGTTTCCATTATCCTACACAGGACCAGTGGGAACTGCTTTCTCTTCCCACCACCCCCTTGTGCTGCCTCCCTGCATCCTTCCCATTTTTTCACACATCCACCAGCAACAAACTCTCTGCCCCAACGTACAGAAGCTGCTTCTTATCAGACCCTTAAATATACATATCCTAGAGCTACAGGAAAATTATGTGCAAATTGAGGGCCACATCTTCCACAAACCAGGCAGAAAACTGCTGAATGCTTGAAGGTATATTTTCACAGTTAACACACACAGCAGATTAGTTTCAAATCAGCTGCCTAATCAGGGTTCCCAGGAAGGCTGCAGGCTCATTTTTCAAAGATGAAGAGAAAAGCTTTCCTGTCAATCTAACTACAGTTTTTATGGAATCCCAGAGCGCAAGGCTGACTAGGCACAGGATGGGTTTCTCCCTCCATGCATGTGCCTTCTCTTACATTTCAGGCTGCCCCCTTTCTCCCAAGAAACTAAGTACAATGTACATCTTCTTATGGCAGGTTTTTTTGTATTTAATTTTCTCATTTTCTTTTATTATATGGGATGCACTTCTCCAAATACTATGTCACATGAGAATTGATATTGGAGTTTTATTAAAATCAATTATACAATTGAAAAGGGGGGAATAAAAATGGTGGGAAAAAAAATAAAAACCCCCTGCACATTTTTTAACCTGATTACACAATGGTGTGTACCTCCTAATTGTCTTACCTTCTTATAAAGATACTAGATTGTAAAAGGAATTACTGTACAGGTATCCCACGCTTATTAACAAAGCCTCTTAATTTCCTGCTTCAGTTTAAAACTCAGGTTTTAGGAGTGCTCACCAAGTGGACCCTAGGTGGGACACCCCACTTTGTAAAGCCATCTCTGAAATGTATTTCTCAAAACTTAGAAGTAGACCCTGCACACCTACATGAATGACTCTTCTCAGACACAGAGCCCTCCTCATTTTCTTTATTTGCAGGCTGTGGCCTGCATGGAAGCAGCCATGGTCCCTCAGCCCCTTTGCAGCTGGTCAAAGTGAACTCCCTGGGAAGGTGGGCAGCTGGAAATGGTCACAGAGCAAGGACAGCATTCCCACTCATGGCCATAACAAATATCTTGCAGGCCCCTAGCGTGTCAGCAAAGTCCATCCATGAAGGCAGTGGCTCTCTGAACCCATTGAAAAGCCTCTTGGAGAGCTTTTCCAACTTTTAGGGTTTAGTCTGGTTTGTATCCTTTTCCTCTGTCTCATGTAGCCACAGAAGGCAGCCCATGCATTTGACTGGGATGGAGGAAACCACCATCCCTTGACAATTTCCTTTGACTGGTACTGTGTTGTTTCCTCTGGTCAGAGACCCCTTTTCTTCACGGCCTGCTATAGGATTTTTTTTCTGCCTTCTGGAAAACCCATCATTGCTCCTTAAATAAGATAATGAGTTTGCTATAAAGCTGACATTGGTCTAACCTGCAAATACAGAATTAACATTAATGCCATGCATGACTTTTGCCAAATCCTCGCCTTGTGTCATCACTATGATTGGCATGTTTGCAGCACACATTGCAGGAGCTTGATTTGGTTCACAGCTCTCAGTCATTTTTATGTTCAGACATATAATCTAATGAGGTGAAAATGGAAAGCAGCCCCTGAGCATTTGGCTATTGCTGGGAAAGAATGCAAATTAAATATTTGAAAGAGTGGGGCACAGGGTAGCATGTCACGGAGCTTCGGAGTTCCATCAGGTGCCTCGCCAGCTTGCACAGCCTTTGTGTCCACATTGTCTGCCTGTTGGATGGAGCTGAGAGACAGAAGAATGACAGTCTGGGGAAAAGAAAGAAAGACAGTAATTATGGGACGTATGTGATTAGCATGGTAGCCAGAGAAATTAAACCACTAGTCCCAGGAATCTTCCCTTCTATAAGGTACCTGTGGTGGAAGAGAAAAGCTCTGCACTACAGAGTTCAGCTGGAATCCACTCCCTGCCAGTTTAGCTTGATTGCTTTTTTGGATACCTACTGTGGGGGTTCAGTTCCTTGACCTTCCTTTCTATAGAACTATATTGTCCTGCCATGAAGAAAGGCAGATTAAGAATTTACAGGGATCCTTCCATCACTAGATTCTGACAGGAGTGCTCAGGGAGTTCATTTTTCATGGCTTAAATTGCTCCAGGCCAGCATTCTTATCAAAAAGGTTTGGTTTAACGTAAAACACAGACTTCTTTTCTTTCTTTTTAATTTTAGCTTCATATTAAACAGCACTACAAATTTCCCTTTGAACAGCAAGTCCCTGAGCTGCTTTCCTTTGAATAACATATAAATTTAGACTAAACTTTATTGTTCCTGGGCAAATCAGTCTAGTTAAGAAGTTTATAATAATTATTAGAGAGGCAAAATGTTTTACATAACAGCTGAAAAGTCTGGAAAATTCCCGGTCTAATTAGACCATGGATTCATTGTTTGCTGGCTCTTTAAAGGTACCAGCTTACAGCATAGTTTCCAAACTTTGTCTTTTGGGTGCCTTGGGATCTCAACAAGGTCAGAAATAAAAAGAATTAACAGTCTGGTAAGCATTAGCTGGCACACCAACCATGTCTTCCAGCAGGATTTCCCCCCACACCTCCAAGCTCAAAGTGCTGTTTCTGTACAAACATGTTTTCCCCAGAAATATGTTTCCTCCATAATTTCCACTGTTAATTCACTACACAGCTGTCATTCCTCAGGTGGTGCCCTGTGCAGGACAGGGTGCTGGGGTGATGGGGAGAAGCCCCTGGGGCTCTGCATCAGTGCAGCACTGCTGTCAGGCAAAGAGGAGATCCAGGCACCCCTGAGCACTGTGAAAGCCACTTTCTCCCAGTAGCACCACAGGTACACTTAGGCTGGGAGCCAAAAGTTCGTTCCTCTTCCATCCATTAGGTGCTCTGAACTCCCACTCCGTCTGCAAAAATGCCTGAACTATTAACTGCCAAGCTTCTGGGTACTCAGAGACAGGAAGCTGTTTTACTTTACAGGGAATAATTAAATAAAAATTTGGCAAGAGAGATAGAGCTCCTGTTAGTGCAATTCTGGAGTCTAGGAAGCACTCATCAGAGACTCAGAAAAGATTTCTGTCCCTGCTCCAAGGACAGTGCGCATAGTTTTAGGTTAAACCTCCCTGAATAAAACACATGCAGCCGAGCAAAGGGAGTAACCAGAAGCCAGGTGTCCTTCCAACACCATGTTTCCACGTGGTCTTCCTCTTTCTCTGTCCTCTCATCAGTCAGACCCCACAAAGTCATGATCAGATGGCTGTAAGCTAGAGCTACAACATCTATAGAAAGTGGGAGAAATAGCAGCAAAGGAAAGTAGAGCAGCAGATGAGGAAAGGACCTTTACCCTCACATCCACAGTCCAGTCTATCAAAATTCAAGTCTTTCCTGAAGTTGCTACCAGGCTGAGCAGTGTGGGTGAAGGAGTTTGGAGAACTCTTATCAGTGATTCTTTCTGAGGAGGAGGTCTAAAACAGTCACCAAATGGTTTAGTGAACTCCAGGCAAAGGTAACAGCTGGAGACTTTTATAGACAGATAGACGGGTGTTACAACAGAAATGGAGATGCCTAGAGTGGCATCTGAACAGAGATTTTGTGGATCTGAATTTTGGATGTAGAGCTAGATCCCATTTGGAATCCAGTTTGAAATTCCTATGGTGAAATAGAGGCCAACTGCTGCTGAAGCTTATGGGAATTCCACTATTGGCTTCAGTAATGCCAAGAGCTCCTATTGAGAGCTAGAATGGGAACACTTAGAAATTATAAAAATAGTCTATTTAGCAAAGAACATGCCATTTTCTCTAGCCCTGTGATCATAAACTATACATATATGACATGAAATACAAATATTTAATATGGCACTTATTCCAAAGAACAAATCACAAAAATATCCTTTTTTTTCTAGTTCCGAAAGAATATCTTAGCCACCTTCTGCATGTAAACCTACCTAAAATGCCTGTCAAGCATACTAAAAGTCTGAGGAATCAGTATCACAGTCAAAAGTTGTAGATGGATGGTTTCATACTTTGTGAGAAAGACTTGCTTTTCAAATAAAAAGTTTTAAAACTTCAGAGATATTGATGTATTCTCAGCTAACCAGATGCTGTATACTAAGTGTGTGCCAGTAGTCTCTCAGTGCTGGAAGAGAAATAGTTGACACAACATATTTGATGGATTTGTTTAGGGATTTTGTATGCATATGGAAATCATTTGTTTCTCTATTGCAAAGTATGTTTGATTGTTCAGTATTAACATTTAACTAGAAAAAGTAGCTACAGTGCTCCCAGTTGTGTGAAGCACAAGCTAAACTAAACAATAACTGAAAAGCAGCTTCAGCATATCTCATGCTCATTAGGAGAATAAACGATGCAAAAATTAACTGATGACAGATATGCAGATTTCTATAACTCAACAGTTTAATGTAAGAGTCTTACTTGGTTCAGATACACAGAATGAAATCCTAAAGGACTGATGTGAGTCCATCTGCAAAAAAAGTGGTTTGGTGAGTATCAACAAATTATGAGAGAAAGTTTCACTGAAGTGCTAACTACAAAATGCATTCCCTAAAGAAAGAAATAATACCTTGCTTGCATGTTCTCACTACAGAAAAATGCCAGTGTAAAAACTTTCTTCCTTTCTCTTCTTGGGGTTCCCAGAGGTGAGAATTTCAGATGGAACTGCAGCCACATGTGGCATGCACACTGTGCAAACTCATGCACTGCAGGTGATACAGGAGGCATTGCATTCATTATGTGCACACTGCAGAGATGCATATGCACATCCAACTAAATGTATTCCAGACTGATTAGACTGGAATATCAGTTGTGCACACAGAGAAATGGCCAAATTCTTTCTTCTTCACACAAGCTTCATTTCCACGCAGCTTGGATTTCCTTGGACTTGTCATCTGATAGACCTGGTTTTTTTCTTTTCATAATCAGATGATGGTGAAGAGATTCTTATTTTACATAATAAATTCATCATTCCAAAGCATGACTTTGTCATCCTATTTTACCTTAATTGAGGTTGAAAGTTAAAATTACCAGATGATATGCTTTCTTTCTCTGAGTGGTTACATGTAACTACTTTTCTGGTTTAAAGTTCACAAAGAAAATACAAATTTTATGTTACTTGTATTTATTGTTGCTCCTGTGTAATAAGGTCTGTTTTCTTGACAACTTTCTCGAACAAGCAACTTCAAAAACAAAATTTCTTTAAAAATTTAGTAATGACCCAAAAATAAACTGGACAACTGTTGGGGTTTTTTCTCCATTCAAATGTACAATAATTTTTTTTTTTTTTGCAATCAGAATCTGCAATAATATTTCTTAAGGCTTGTGTTTTGTGAACCAAAAGACTTGTATTTATCTGCTTTACACAATTTAAAATGTAATATTTCTGCAGATGAGAAGGCATAGCCAAATTGAAAATGAATCACTACATTTTGGCACACAATAGAAACCAGATTGTTTGGGTTTATGCATAAGAAATAACTAGAAATGGGGCCAGACTGCTTCCTAGACTAGGGTCTGAATTAAAATCTCATCAGTAAACTTTGGTTGTACATACCACAACAAGTATTTTTGGGGGGTATTTAGGACATGGATAAATTTCTATAGCTGCATTATTTCTACAGCTGTATTCCTCCTGCCAGAAAAAGAAAGAAAGAAAAAGGAAAAAACAAATAAACAGAAAAATAAAAAAGAAAAAAAAGCCAGGTTTAATTTTTTTAATATTTCACTAAACAATAATGAATTTCCTAAGATCAATATGCTTCCCAGAGGAATCTGGGTAAAAGTTGCAGATGCCTACACATGGAAGTGTTTCAAGGCCAGGATGGATGGGAATTTGAGCAACCTAGTCTAGTGGAAGGTGCTCCTGCCCCTGGCTGAGAGTTTGGAAACTGACCTTTAATGTCACTTCCAACCTTTGTCACTTCCACTGCCAAACAGTTCTATATTTCTATGAAAACTGGGCACCTGCCTGTGCATCCACATTTGCAAGTAAGTGCTTCCATATTTGCAAGCTTTGAATTAGTATATAAAAATGTCCTACAAAACCTGGAGGTAGAAATGAGCATGGCATCAAGTTAGAAAGGTAGGATTTACATTGCTAGTAAGGATTTACATTGCTAGTAAACAAAACACCCATACCACCACTACCTTCACTGAAGTCTTTTAATTTGTTCCCAAAGTCTCTGGGCTGAGTGCTGGGTCCATCCCAGGTGTGCCTGCTGTCCCCTCTCCTCTTCCCCCTCATTTCCATCACAGCCTGTGATGCAATGTTGGTGAGTAGGGGGCTCAGATCCATGTCCAGTGGGATGGGAGATCCTGCTCAGTCCACCCTTGCTTGGTGGCTTTCTGGCTGACATGTCAGTGCTGGGTAAAGGGAACTTCTCCTGCCGATGCGGCTGCTGCAGCCTCACAGGAAAACAGTTCACTGAAGATAGCCTCAAAGCCTTCCCCATGAGACGACACAGCCCCACAGCAATGAAACGCTGTGCTGGTCCCACACAAGCCTCCTTTTCTCTCCCTCTCTCTCTTTATGGCCATCTTTCACTACCTAAAGAAGCAAGGTCAAAGCATTCCCAGTGTTCACTCCTTTCCAATTAAAGAACCCAAACTGTTGGGCCGACCAACCACTGGCAAGGCAGGCACTGCCCCTGACAACTTTTGCCCACAGTTCAGTAAGGTTTTATACCTCAGTAATATCCTCCCACTGAGGACTGTGAAGCACTCTACTCAGGGACTTGTGTTTGAACACCCTTGCCAGGTTATGGAAGGTGCCCACATTTCCCATCTCTGCTCTATCCTCAGATCCAGGAGTTCTTGGGTGAGGAGTCCAGGGGCAGAATAATTGAAGTCAAACTATGAATTTATAAAAGATACAAAGGTCTGCACTGAGGAAAGCTGTATCTAGTGCAGATAATTATTCAGACTTTTCTAATCAATGTAAAGTAGGTTAGGACTGTCCCAAGCAGGCTGAGAAGGCAGCTAAATGAGACACTGTACAAAGAGATTGCCTTTCTGTCTCTGCATTTTCAATTTGATATTCGTTTCAAAGCTATTTGGGGTGAAAAGTAAGTTTTGGTATGTGATCTGTGCACATGTACACCCTTCTCTGGTCACAATAATGTCTCACTATCAACAGAGAAATACGCTCTTAAATTTTGGAGAAAAATATCTGTCTTGCCTTTCAGCAAACACTTACCACTTTCAAGTCCAGTAAACATTTTTATCCAGTTTGACCACTTTTGAGAAAGGAAAATTAAAGAACTCCCATAAGATTCTGTGGTTTAATTTGAATTTACCTTTTTTCAAATATTAGGCTAATATAGGGTATTTCTATACAGACAGGTACCGAGATGAACAAACTGCTTTGTCCAACTGGGATCAAAATGGGCCAGATACAGAGCAATTTTGAAAAAGAAGTTAATTTACTTACATTTCATAGTGCTTTTCTCAAGCTATGCCCTCTTCTTCAGTCTTCACGAGTCTAAATCAAGTCTAAACCAGTGATCCCTTTATTCCAGACCATTTGAAGGGAGGCTGATAATCACTCCTTTCAATACCTGTCTATTAAAAAGAAAAAGGAAAAAACTATCCTTATATTTAGCTTTACCTCCAAAAGAAGATTTCAAATTAGCCATAACCTATACTAGTGTGCATTAATCATCCAAGGGTCACAGGAGAGCTCAAGCTGGAAAGGAGCTCAGGGGATCAGTGAGCTCAGCACCAAGGTCCGATAGGGCTGCTCAGGGCTGTGCCCCCTCAGGGCTGGAATCGCCCAGACTGGGGCTGCACACACTCCCTGGATAGTCTGAACCTCTGCCCTCCAGCCTCAGGGGAAAGAGTTTCTCCCTCTATCCAGCCTGCACTTCTCTTATTTTAATTTTTATGTGTGGTCTCCTGTCCTTCTATCATGTAACACTGTGAGCAGCCTGGGTCTTTCTTCATATAGTCCAAACACACTGTACATTGTAGACCTCAAGGCACAATAAATTTACCTATGCTTATGTTGTCACTGGCAGGTTGGGTTAAATTACTTTTGGAGGTTGCATCGTGAGCTGGCAGCTTCTTTAAACCCTGATGGTTTTTTCTAGCCATAGTTCAAACTGGTCAAATGTGTGCAGCTCTGAAAGTGCTTACCTTTGCACACGAGGGTTGCTCCCTTCGTGTCAACGTCTCTCCACGCTGTCTGGGAAGTAAAATGTGTATGGAAATATTTGTATGGTCTGAGATAATGCAGAAGGATCTTGTGAGACTGAGCAAACAATGAAACAGCAGAATAAATTCATGGCTATTTATGTAAAGTGATATGGGGAAAGTAATCTTAACCTCATATATGAAATAATGGGCTTTGAGCTGACGGTTACCACTCAAGAGAAAGACCCTGGGATTATGTTCTATAAAAACAACTCCTTCTTAGCAATCAAAAAAGCAAATGGAAAGTTAGGAAATATTAGGGAAAGAGTAGAGAGAAAACGTTGCTATGCAGCTGTATAAACTTGTGTTTCTTGAATACTGTCTGAAGTTGTTTCAGAAAGCACAGAGTAGAAATGGCAAAAGTTCAGAGGCGGGTGACAGAGGTGACCAAAGGTATGAAATGGCTCCTAGGAGGTAAAAAGGCTGAGCAGAGTTGATTCTGCAGCCTGGAAAAGAGGTGAATAGAAGGGTGTTATGGCCAAGGTCCACCAGATTCATGACTGAAGCAGGATCTGCATTTTTCCATCTCTTCTACCGAGTATCCTCCAGCACAGCTAATAGGAGCCAGCTTCAAATATAGCGTAAGTAGGAATCTTGATGCACAAGGAAGATCTATGGAGCCCCTTGTTCAAAGTTATTTGGGATCAGACTCAGAAGAGTGGTCTGTTGAGAATAAAGAGAAAAAAAGAGTGAAGAAATCTCCTGACTGAAAGTCGTGGGAATCTGGGACAACATTCAGGAAAAATAGTGAAAAGGCTTGAATTGTGCTCACTCTTTTGGGGTGAACACATAGAATTAGATCAGTCCTAGCTCTGACCAAGTGTGGCCTTTTATATGTTTTTTGTTCAGGGTCCTGATCTGTTTGTACTGAAGTTTTGATATCATTATGTATTCACCTTGTGATCATTATAAAGTGTTGCCCTCAGTTTCTCTTGAAAATGCAAGCGTTTGAAATCTTGCAATGCTGTTCTCACGCAACTTCAAGAAAACAATGTATATTTTTAGAAATTATCTATTGTTTACATTTTTCTTCTCTGGGAGGAGAAATGTGATGGACGGTGATGTTCACCATCCAGGTCGAAGGGGTAGATTGGCTACCTGTGTAGCCAATCTCTTGACCTTTGTACAAATGTATATAAGTAATGGAGTCAGATAATAGAGAAGAAGAAAAGCTTTCCCTTGACCTGCTGCGTCTGCCTCGTTCCTCGGGTCACCCTTGAAACAGACACAAGTGGTGACCCCGAACGTGTGTCAAGTAGTGACCTCGAACGTGTGGCATCTGGACCCTGTCTGTGTGTTCATCGGACGACCCTGCGTGGGAAATACACTCTGTTGTGTGTCTGAGGTAATAAGTGGTAAGCGAGATGACCTCTACCCCCGCCTCAAATGAGGGGAATCACCTGCTTCAGCTCTTTACTGCTGATTACAGCGTGGATTTTTTAAGATTGTTAGGGACCTGGAAGAAGCTGGAAGGAGTGCTGCGCACTTTGCAGCCCCCCAGTTCTGAGGTCTCAGGGGATGGCTCGAGCCTGAATTTGTCTCCCGGGCTAAGTCCCGAGGGAGATGGTGGAGCCGTTTCTCCTGTTCCCGCTCCGCGAAAGCGGCGCTGCTGTGCGGAGGCTTTAGCCCCCCAAGGCGCTCTCGGCGGGACCACTGATCCCCAACCTACGCAAACGTAGCAGCGAGGAAAGCACGCTTCATCTCAGCACTGAGGTGGGCGCGGGGTCCCCACAGCAGACCCCGCCAAAACCCGCACCCCGCAGGTATTTGGATGCGGGAAATCTCGGGGCTTGCAGTGGCCCTGAGGGGCTGGCGCCGCTGGCCCGTGCGGCCCCCACGCCGCGCCGGAGGAGGCGGCAGCGGCGGGCGGTTGCTTCCACTGTTTCCCCCCCCGGCCCCTTCCCGGCACTGGAAGCACCAGGGGCGCGTTTGGATCAGGGAGGCGGGGTGGTCACAGTGGACGGCCCTCACTGTGGCGCCTCCACAAGATATTCTGTGGAGGAGAACGGCACAGCTTCGCGCCGGTCCCAGGTGCCGGGCGGACCGGCCCCGGCCCCCGCTCGGCGGGAACACGCGGCCCCAGGGAGCGAGAGGTTCCCCCCGCAGCGGGCGGGGAGGTCACCCTCTCCCATCGGAGTCCGCGAGGCCGGGAGTGAGAGACCCGCCTCATAGAGGGCGGGGGGGCCGCTATGCCAGGGCCCAGGCAGCCAGAGCAACTTCCCCCTCTCCCCCCGCCGCAAAGGGCCAGGGCGGCGCTGCGCGCGCTGCCGTCACCCCGGCAAAGGCGGCTGCTGGCCTCCCAGTGTTCATTTTTAAGGGAGGGGACAGCACAGCCGATGATAGGCCAGTGTTTGCCCGTGGCAAAGGGTCCCGGATCAATGGGTTCTCTTCAGCTGGCCACAGGACGCTCACTCTGTGTCCGAAGACGGTCCGGCCGCGGTTTTGGGACATCCGAGCCAAGGCTGATGCAGTGGGTGGCCGTGGCTCGGCACGGCACCCCCTGCAGGGCAGGGATGAATTCCCTAGCTCTGCAGTTCCTGCAAGACACGCTCTTGCCCCTGTCCCTGTGAAGTTAAAGGGACAGGATTCGGAGGACGAGGATGCCTCATCAGGTCATCCCTCACTCTCGAAAATGACCGAGGCCTGTGCATGAATGGGCACCACATGTTCTAAGGTGGTGGCCGTGGCTACTACCCTGCAGCCACCCTGGAAGAGCCAGCAGGGTGGGAAACAGGCAAATGCTCAGGCCAGCAAGAAAAAAGGGAAGAAAGTCCAAAAGGGAGCCAATCCTCTGTTTCTCTGTGGATGGTGTGGAAGGCCAAATCACATGGCCAATGTTTGTAAGGCAACGATTCGTGTGAATGGCCAGCCTGTATCAGGCTCGAGAAATGGGCAGCGAAGCCTGAAGGGGAAGCATGCTCAGACACGAGTGTCTTCCCAATCTCCAGAGCCGACGGAGGTCTGCTGGGCAAATTCAGTTCCCACTCCCACCCACCCGTCATTGTCCCTGAGGGGACCAGAATTGCTCAATTTTTGTTTTTTGAGTTTTCTGTTCACAGGACAAAGAGCCGGTGGCGAGAAGGCAGCTGCTCTGAAGTTACTGGGCTGCCTCAAGTTCACTGGACTGTTGTTTGGGTCAGAGACTGTCCTGAAACGATTTCTGTCCTGTCTGTCCTTGGAGTGGACATTGCAAGTCTCTCCTTTGCTGCTTGGCAACCTGCAAATGGACTCTCTTTCTCAGACGACTTCGTTGCCCTTTGAGACTTGGTTCGGGAGCTGTTGGACCAGGGTCATCTGGAATCTTCAACCAGTCCCTGGAATGCTCCTGTTTTCTGCATCGCAGAGAACTCTGGGAAATGGAGACTGTTACAAGACCTCCGAAAGGAATCCTCATTGTGAATCTGAAAGACTGTTTTCTTGTGACTCTTTTGCATCCTACAGGTATCATTGGCCAATGGAATGTTGAATGGTCCGACTCCTTGCACATTTTGGACTGGGTCATTCTTCCCCATCAGCCGCAAAAGACGGCAAAAGTATTTTGTTTGAGCTCATTGCTCGATTGATAATTAAATGCAGGCAGCAATGCTTGCAGTGATGGGTGCGGAATTCATACTCTCAGTATTACAGGAGAAATTTGATTGGAGCTTTGCAAGCAGTGTTTCTCTGCAAAATGTTCGGAAAATTTTTAGGGCAGATCGTTTGTCATCTGCCCAGCCATGAGCTCTTGCAAGTGGCAAAATTCTTTAAAAATACCCAGAGCCAGTGCAAGGACCCACTGTCTTTACAGATGGTTTGGGAAGGACAAGTAAGGCCACTATTGCTTGGAAGGATGGTTTTGAGGGGCGAGTTTTGGAAGGTCATGAGGATGGGGCAGCCCAATTGGTTGATTTGAGGGCTGCTGTCATGGTATTTCCAAAGTTTTCCCAGGAGCCTTTCAATTTAGTCACGGATTCCGTTTCTGTGGCCGACATGGCACAGCCATTGGGTCATTTAATTTTGAAGAGAGTCAGCAATGTTTCTTTGTTTCATTTGATGAAGAACCTTTGTTGAGCCACAGAGGCCTGGTTCTTCAAAAACAAAAACGGGGAATGCGGGTTGAAACCCTGCACATTCAATTGGCAAAGCTTTGCATGCCACCAAACACCTTACTGGTGCTGCAGAATTTTATTAACTCCATCAGGTTGAAAGCAGGAAATCGTGACAGAAATGAAGGTCAACAGAAATTGAATGATGTTCATTTTCTTTTTTTTGTTTTCTTTTTAATTAATGGAAAAAGAGTGAGATGTTGCCCTCAGTTTCTCTTGAAAATGCAAGCGTTTGAAATCTTGCAGTGCTGTTCTCACGCAACTTCAAGAAAACAATGTATATTTTTAGAAATTATCTATTGTTTACATTTTTCTTCTCTGGGAGGAGAAATGTGATGGACGGTGATGTTCACCATCCAGGTCGAAGGGGTAGATTGGCTACCTGTGTAGCCAATCTCTTGACCTTTGTACAAATGTATATAAGTAATGGAGTCAGATAATAAAGAGGAAGAGAAGCTTTCCCTTGACCTGCTGTGTCTGCCTCGCTCCTCGGTTTGTCCCTGAAACGGACACAATAAAGAAATAAACTTTCACAGTAAAAAAAAGCATGATAAAAGTTCTATAGCTTGAAAATCAGGACTAAGAAATTTAAAAAAATTATCATTAAAAGACTTTCTTTGTAAACTAGTAAAGAAAGTTTAACGAGAACCAGGGATGGCAGCTGAAGCCAGATTAGACAGACTCAATGCAGTTAGGAGCAGTTAGGTAACATGAAATGGCCTGTGATACACAGAAGGTCAGGCTAGATGATCTAATGTCCCTTCTGGTCTAAATATCTCTGAGGATAGTACTCTGGCAGCCACACAAATGTTGAAAGCAAACTCCAACTCAGTATGTTTTCTGTCAGTCATACTATATCTAGATAGATTTTCATGCCAGCTTTTTAAAAAGTTGTCCTGTTGATTTTATAACTTCATTTTATTTCTCTGGGTCAGAAGATAATATTGAAATTTTAGGACATCTCAAAGTAATGATAACCTGCTACCATCAGTTTGCATTTATTTGTGTAAATATTTGGTTTAGTTTCAATTAATGCAATATTTTCATATTTCAGTTCCCTGGTGTTTTGCTTTTAGACTAGTTACTCAGAAAATATGTTTTTTCTACCTCAGTGAAATTTTGATTTCCAGATTTTTTTTATTTTCACCAGAACCACAAGACTAGTGAGTCACATATGGATTTCCCAATCAATAAAAGAATTGCTCATTCCCAGAAGAACAAGGTTAAAAGCTGGAAAGTGATTCTGGCATAGCATGTAATGCCAGAACAGGGGCCAGGTTGGTTTTAAAAGTGGGGGAAAGGAGAAATATATGAGAAAACAAACAAACAAACAAAAAAAAATTGTAATCAAATCAGAAACTCTGGTAATTTCCTGGCCTTTTCTGAATAAATACAGGTGGTACCAGAAATTGCTGCAAGGTTACCGGCTTCAGTCATCCCCCTGTACTCCCTTCCCACAGTGCATCCAGAAATCTATGCCTTCTTCTCTCCTTTGTGTGCTCCATCTCTCTCTCTGAAACTAAGGTTTCAAAATAATTTAAATCACATGTAAACAGACCTTCCAGTTTCAAGTTTCCTTTGGAGTAGCCCATTAACTCTAATCACCTCCGATTCATAATTTTGGGTGGCATTTACAGATTTCTACAAGTATACACAAAATCCACTGCAGATTTTATTAGCCCTGTCTAATAAAAACACATGCTTGAAATGAAGCTGCTATGTTATCTAGCCCATAAACTCTTTTTGTCCACTTAGGAGACAAATTTTTTGTAGAAGTCAGTGAAAGCAAAGATGTTCAGATTGTATCTGACATACAGATCAAGATCTGGTGCATCTTAAAAAGCTCATAATCTTATCACAAAGCATGTTAAAGGACAAAGGTTAGCAGCAGCATCCTACTCGTTATACCACATGAATTTGTTTCCAAAATAATTCTCTGCAATAAATTATTTATGGGCATTAGTCTTTGGTATCAGATTAATACATGCTCTTAATAAGTCAGTGGATTTGATTGAACAAACAATCCATTTTCGCTTTTAATGGCCAGGAATCTACCTAAGAACTAATGAATAAAACTTTAACAAAACATGAATATATGTCCACCAACCAATTGATCATACTGACTTAAAGCATTCACCAGATTTCTCAGTACTCTAACTTTGCTCATCTGGTTAAAGCATGATGCTAATAACACCAAGGTTGTGGGTTCTAATCACATTCACTTAAGGGTTGGACTTGGGGATCCTTGTGGGTTCTTTTTAATGCAGAATATTCTGTGATTTGCAAAAAGTAACTTAAAAAAACCCTTACTCTTCAGCTGCTTCTGTAAGAAAAAGGTCTCAAAATCAATACAATAGCGTGTGAGAAATATGTCAAGAATGAGAGAGCTGAAACATTCCAAAATGTAATTTCCAATAGGGTGTCATAATTTCATTATGTCATTCTTAGTGTGGTTCCAAGGAACTTCAGCAGTTCAGATGGTAAGGTAAAAATAAAAGCAGCTGTACATTTTGATTATGATAACAGGAAAACTTCAGCTTCTAAAAACAGCAGCCATAAGTCAGACCCAAAAAAGGCAAAGAGCATCCCAGAAACAAGCGCCTGAAAAGTACTGATGAATAAGCAGGTGGAGAGCTGAGACTAAACTTTGTGTGTAGCTTACAAAAAAAGGGCAAATGAAATCCTTCTATATATATAAAGAGGGAACCAATGCCCTGGGATTATGGAAATTAATTTATCCCTCATATGGCACATGTCCTATTCATTTTAAAGCGATGCACAATGCACTGGTGCAGGTTTTAGAACAATGGCAAAACAGCGGGAAGGGGAAAGGAAAGAAAAACAAATCCAATTCAAGGACTGGAGAAAATGCTTTCATATACAGCTGGTGAGGGAGTAAGAAGTGAAACTATCCAGCTCTATGGCTCAGTTAAGATACACATTTGGGGTAGCAGGCACACAAATCTGGAGCCATAAGAAAATTACAGTTTAATATCTATGAAATGAAATATTAATTGGAAAGAGATCAGACTTCTCCCTCAAATGAAAAACTGATTCCAATGACCTGTATAGTTGTGCTCGTATTGAACTTGACTGCCAGAAGGCACAAATGTAAAATGGTTGCCCGTTCACACAAATTTGTAAGAGGAAGGCTTTAGATATCCTAGGCCCAAAATATCCTTCAATGTGTAAAACATGTTTGCAGTGTGGTAAGAGCTAATTCTGACCCACTGGAGTGGAAAAAATGATAACCACCAGATACAGGGTATCCACTACACAAAACCTGACCCAGAAGGCATGGTCAGAATTTAAGTACCACAGTAGGTGCCAGGATGGACTTTCCCCAGCCTTGTTTCATCCCAGCTGTCTTTAGGCACCTAATTCAGTTACAAGCCCAGCATGGTGGAAGTTCCTTCTGAGCAAAGCAACTCTGGTTCTTAGCTGGGTGGAGAGCACTGGCGAGGCACTGAGTGCCAGCAGCCAATCTGTGGTTTGGCATGACTTGGAGCACAGAGAGGGTGGTCAGTACTCCCAGGTGGAATTCCCACGGAGCTGGAGCAGGCACACAAACACAGCTGTCCTGCTATGGATGACAGCTCCCAGTCTTCCTTGTCTGACTCAGGTACTTCCCAACAATTCAGCAATACTCCAGCTGTGGGCCTGCTGCTTGTGGGTGGTGGGACCAAAGAAGGTTCTTGCATGGAAACATTTGTCATGCTCTTTGGCATGTGCAGAAGAAAAAAAACAGTCTCTAATTAAATTCTGGTAATCTAAGTGAGAGTACACTGGCTTCACAAAACAACGGGAAGTACATTCATACTTAAGAGCAAAATAGTTAGCTAGTGCAATTTAAAAACAAAGCCAAAAACAAAATGCCAAAAAAAAACCCAAAAAACAAAAAACTCCAGTATTTTTTAGACATTCAGAAAGCTAGATTTATTTTTTTATTATTATTAACAAGCACTATTAAGCTCTGTTAACTACCTTCAACCCAGAAAAAATCCACGGACCTTCACCCTAGTTTTGCCAATGAGGAAACTGCAGGACCTGATCCATAAACATTAATTAAATTTCTGAGTCTATTACCTAGTGTCTGCAGTCATTAATTCCTTAATACTTAATTCTTAATTCAATCCCAATAGGTAAATGATGGCAACACCTACCAATACCATTGAACTTAATAGTCGGTTATTGCTTTCATTAAAATTCCTTTTCCCCCCAAATTTTAGACTTCAGAAGGAACTTGGCATAGAATTTTTGAGCCTGGAAGCAATTTTGCTGCTTCAGATTTTCAAAGAGATCTCCTTGGCCTCCTTTAAGTTATAAAGACATAAGAAACACAGAGAGCATTCAAGAGGGGACTTTACTTATTGGTGCCTTGATGTAACTCGTGAGTGGATGGCAATCCCTTAAAAGGTGTATCAGTGCATTTGCTAGCAGACCTCATGTTCCCTCATTTTTCTCAGAGCACCTGCGTGTGTTTATATGTGATGTACAGATATCAGTGAGGGGCCCAACCAGCAAAGCCTGAGTCTGGATTCAATCATTCCAAGAGTTCAGTGGGTTTGGATCGAGGGATTTAATCTGAGCCCATTTCTTGTAATTTATTTTAAAGGTGAAAGGGCTTTTCTTCTGCCAAGATGAGAGTATAGGGCTGCAGGGATTTGCATTTCTCTTGCAGCTGTAGCCTTCACTAGCAAATATGGCCTCAATTCTGGAAGCAGCTTAGCTCAGATAGATCTCCACTGTAACGGAGCGCCCCAGCACAGCCAGTCTCCAGAGGCTGAGCAAGCCACACCAGCTGCAGCCTGAGGTCAGAGAGGACCAGGAGAGTTCACCACAGCATTTTCGTACAAAAGCTGCAGAATGAAACTTGATGGCAAATCCATCAAAATTCCTTCAGCACTGCCCTCCTGAACACCCCCGCAGCATCAGCCTCTGGTGTCAGTGCCCTCAGCAGCAGGGGGAGATAAATATTCAGCCTCCAGGTAGCTTATTGGAAATGTAAGGTTCTTGCTACAGCTTCATGGGTTTTTAAAACTGGATTTTCGATAGGTGGGACAATAATCAGAGTTTCTGTGGTCATCAGCACCAAGAGCCTAGGCTGATGATTATCCCCTGCCTCCGGAGCCTACACAGAAGAAGGGGGTGCTGGCAGAGGAGGTCAGAGGTGGATAAGGGAGGCTGTGGTGAGGGACCCAAGCATTCAGTTAATGCTTATCTTCAGGTGATTGTTAACTGAGTACCTTATTAATCTCCTTAAAACTAATTTACCTACAGGCTGCTGCTGGAAGTTTAAACTCCTGACATTCCCCTTCCCCAGAGACTGCTCCAGTAAATGAATCCCCTAAGTTTTCATTGAATTCTCCCCTTTTTGGATACCTCTTTTCCTCAGCCTTTCCTTAGCAGAATGCAATTTTGATTAAGATCAGCACTTGACCTGAACCTTGTGAACCCATTGCCTCTGGGTATCTCAAGGCGTGCTTGCATGTTGTCCTGATCAACCAGGGAGGCTGAGTGGGGGAAACTCACATTCTCAGAAATATTTTCATACAAAAGCTTCAGAATGAAAGTTGATGGCAAATCCATCAAAGTTCCTTTGTGAAGGAGTAACAAGCAATTCTACCATACCATTCCTATTTACTGTTGAATTTCAATCCCTCTTGTTTTACCATATCTTTCCTGAGAAAATTCAGAATTTATAATTTTTAAATGATGCTGTGAACTTAACTAAACCACTGTCCTGGATTTTTTTTTTTCTTTTTCTATATAGTTGATGAGGAAAGGAATCAGTTGCAAGAAAGAAAATCTCATTAGGAATTCATACTTATCACAATAAAAAAGGCCTTACAATTCCAGAGATTATAGTATCAGCAGAGTTATATATATATATTGCATAGAAATCTGTATCTGCCTGTGTACAGATACATACACATTTACACACGTGCATTTACATGCACTTCCAAAACTATACTTACTCATGTTTGCTCTTGATAAATAGATACTCTACAAAGGTAAAATCATATGTAGCATTCATTGAAGTTTGCTTTCCTTGCATTAAAATCCAGGAAGCATGTGATGCAACATCTTGCAGTCTCTGTGCTACATCTGACTAGCTCATATTGAATACAAGCTCTGTTAAGTTGAAAGGATTTCTGGTTTGTTTCAACTTGAAAGTGATTTAATATGAGGCCCAGAGAGAAAATCTGTCTCAGTAATCAAATTATAACAAGTAAGGATTAAAAGTATTAAGAAGTTTAAGCAATCTTTTAGCTGCCCTATGTTCTTGAGGTCATTTGAAGCTGGCTGTGGGAATAAGTAAAATAAAATAACAAGAAGGAAAAAAACAAAGTATTATAGAAGGAAATCAAAGAACGTCCTTCAGGATTAGATTATCGTACAAGAAAGGGGCTGAAACATTTTCCAGGAGCCTTAATTCATTTTCCTTTGGGAAACATAATTTTAAAAGGGTATTTTAATAACAATCTTTCTTTTCTTTCATTTTAAAGTAGAAGGTCTCCATCTTAAAAATGTAATGCATTTATAAAAAAAATTCAATAAATGCTGATAAATGTCCACTAATTAATGAAATAAACAGTATTATCCAAATACACAGTTCTGGGGACTTGGTATATGGTATTCCTTATTTATTAGTAATTAGATGCATACATATAAACATAAATAAAACAGCATATTCAGCCAAAATAAATAGTGACAAATGCCTGAAGATCAAACAGCTTTAAAGCAACTCATGTAAGCCTCTCAGTGCAAAAGAAAGCCAAGATTTTGTAGGTCATTTTAACACCCTTTGCGAAGTCACATGCTGAACCAACACACAACCAAGGTACTGGTGGCACCTCCACTTACTGTAAGGAAAAGCTGAGGGAGAGGAAAAGAAGATCAGGGCTCTGAGCCCATTCATTTATGTACAATTAAGGATTTTAATTAGGTTGTGATGGAGGAATTATGAACATCTGATCATAATAAGTTTTTTTCTAGCAGATGACAACTTGTTTGCATGACTTAGAAAAGCCCAAAACTTAACCTAAGTGAGGGAGCACAAGCCAGAATACACTGTGCAAGCAAGCTGGTGTCCAGGTTCGGTCAATAAGCCTCTAATAGGCAACTGCCAGTTAATATTAGATGGTCTTCACCACGGAAGATCCCTTCCCAGAGAAAACACTGAGTCTATGCAGAATTTTGCATACATGTGTGTGCAGAAAACAGCTTTAAAATAAGGGGGTGAGAGGAGAAATTGGATTGAGCAGACTACTTGGGGCACAGCTGGAGTTTAAGTGCTCTTGGCAGTGAGTTAGGTCTCACTGTCAGGGATAAGAAGAGCAAATAATTTCCAAAGGTGATGAGCTTGCTGTCCTCTTTCCCCCTGTAAACTGAGAACATAACTGATTTCACTCCTGACACATAAATCCAGCTAGTCACTTTCTTCCACAATGACTTTAATTTCATTATCCACTTATTTTAAATCAGGCTGTTACTGCTTGTGCAGCATCATTGTGAAAGTCTCCAAGGCATAGGGGCTGAGAGAGTTGGGTCCGGAGCTACCCATGAAACCATGGCAGTGTCCTTCTCCTTCAGTTTGGAGCAGAGCCAGACACCATGATGGATGTGGGAAGAACAGCTTCACAGTGGAATGGGAGGCAGGTGTGGGTGAGGGTGCTGAGCTCCGAGAATTCTATTAATGGCTTACAATTATAATGTATATGCACCATATATAATATATGCACGCACATACAGGTACACAATATATTTTTGCTCAAAGATGCTGTAATTTCAGTCACATTTTTGGACAAGATATTTTGAAGGTAGTGATGATTTTTTTCTTTGATGCCTTTCTTCTTTTATACTCTTCTGGTGGCATCATAGTCCCAAAATCTGAAAATCATTGATCTACATCAAACAGGCCATCAGTAAGTAATTTTTATCAAAATATTGACCCATATATTTCTCTGAATAGAAGAGACAAATGTGAATTTTTCTTTCAAAACTATAATGTTAAAGTATTTCTTTGAGTTTATTATGCTCGATTATGAAAACAGTGCCACTTAATAAAAATCTTGTTTGTTTTTTACCAAATAATATTAGTTTTAGTAGCTATGATGTTGGTGTGTTTACAGTGTGGAAAACAAATCTGAGCAGAAGCTGTTGTAAATTTTTGAGTAAATACACACACAAAACATTATGTGGATATGTTTCTCTAGGGCACTGAGAAGAGGCCTCACTTACTTAGGTTGTATGTGACTGCCTGAATCTCACCTTGCTTTTTTAATGCTACCCCCCTGGATCCCCTTTAAGGAAGTCCTTGGTTGTGGAAGGGTTTGGGTTCATGACTGCTGGATTCAGGATGTTGTCAGTGAGGGACACTTGATAAATGTCTGACTGCAGATCTTTGTTCATCAATGACTCCAGAGAAGGTTTTCTTATGCTAAAGGAGTTGGCTCTTGAATGCTCATTAGGAGGTAAGAAGCTCACTTATTGGAGAGGGAATCCTCTGGGAAAAGATTTTGATAAGTTTTTTAAAGGATGTTAAGAGTAATTTCTTTCGAAACACACTCAGGCATACCCTGGATGGGTCCATACTTTGGATCTTCACTGAGGCAGTACCAGTGATTTCAGAGAAACTGCTCCAGAGGGACGGGTTTGGTTTCCTTTAGTTACCCAGTGCACAGATAGCAGGAGAGAACAAACTCCTATGCTGTCTCCCTGTTTCCTGATTGTTGAGACTTTAACTGTCCGATGAAAACAGGGCAAGACAGTGAGGACATCCAAGAAAGCATAGGCAGAAGGGTAGAAGGAAGTGGACCCCTTCAAAAGAATAACCTACCTCTCAGTCAGAAATAATATCTCAGTGGTGACTTGAACCTAGTCAGCAGTAAAACAGAGGTATAAAACAATAACAGGGGCTCACACCATCTGCTGATGAGAAGGTGTAAACCCAAGGCATCCCCAGGAAGAAAAGAGATCACAGACAGAACCTGCAGTACTCCAGCTGTTGACCCATAACAAGGACACCACCATGATGAAAGCTGCTGCTCACCAGCAAGAATAAAACCACTTAGCCCTAAACATGGGTTCTGGCTTAAGGACTGAATGTTGAAATTCTAGCATGTCTTTAAAAACAGCAATATATTAACACACCATCAGGTCTTCTGACTTTCTTTTGTTTCATGTCTAAGAGGTAAGTGCTTGTGAGGTCACATCTGTGAAACTTTGGAAGTTAGCACAGAACTGAGATTAGAAAAAATATAATCTACTGAAAAGAGGATTTTCAAGAGCTCTACAGTCTACTGTTGGCATAAAAAATATGCAATGGATGCCTGCTGCAGACATGCCATTCCTTTTCTTTTTTTAATCCCTATAAATTTCACATCCTCTGCATCCCCTCTGACCAGAGGGAGGCACAAACTGTGTGCCCAGAGATGGTAATACACCTGTCACCACCTGCAATATGACCATCACCGCAGATGTACAAAGTACTGCATTTCAAACTGAAGCATCTATTTCAGAAGAGAAGCCCTCAAAACACACAAAATTAAATTAGGGTTTGAACAAAATCTGGGAGGATGATTAAAATGAGAATCAAAAGGTTATAAAGCTAAATGCTTTTTCAGAGCCAGTGGTTGTCGTAGTAACCTCTTGTACAACTTTTTTTCTTGGAAACACAGAGTAAATACTTATTAAAATGGGCCTCAGTGATACAGTAAATACATTAATTTATTACTATTTGAAGTCAGAGCTGGGTGAAGAAATCCAGGAGACACCATTTCAGAATTTGTTTTCTCAAACCCAAGGTCCAGTGATGCAAAGTCGTTCAAGTGACCAAGGAGACAGAGACACATGTTTATTGTCTCTTTTGGCCCATCCTGGGGGCCCCAAGGCTGCAGCTAAGCAACCAGCCTCATCTGGGTCAAACACAAAGACACAGATAGTGCACATAAGGCTATCACGTTGTGAAGAGTATGGCATGATGTACAGCTGTCATAGCAAATTTTATCTAAAGAAACACAGTTTCTAGTTAGTTGGCTTTTTCTGTACTAATTAGGTTGTGGTTTTTGTTTGCAGTCAGGTTGTATGAGCTAAAAGTCTACTGGAAAGAATAACATATGATGCAGTCTGGGTTCTCCCCAGGCTTTAGCTGGATGGGAGAAACCAGCATCCTGTTAAACAAGATAACATTAAGTTATACATAAAATATTTCAAGGTGAATGGATTGGGTGTGTTAAGCCATGCACTTGAACTGCTTGTGAGCATTTACACTTTAAATTTTCAACATTTTGGATGCTTTTCAACATTCTGGATCCCTCCAAAAGAAGAGAAAAAGAGGATGTGCAGTCTCAGGACAAATTTATTCAATAAAGACACATGCAAATAGCAAATTCTTGATTGCATGTGAAAACACAGCCTAATTAAGTCATGCGAAGACAGTTCTGGTTTTAAAATTAAAAAAAAAATTAAAAATCTGCTTTTAAAATATTCTTCTAAAAGTTTAAAAAGTATTTTAGTATTTTAAAAAATAATTTTGAAATGTCTGTGACACCCACAGTTTCTTTATTAAACAGCAGCACTTAATTATAACTTTGGATATAGACAGTCAGCATCTACCTTAGCCCAATGTTAATAAGGAAAACAAAGGCAACTGATAAGCAGGGTCAAGTTTTTAACTCCTAACCATATTTATTAGAAAAATATTGCTGATAAAAGTTATTTAGGAGTGACTCTGGATCTGCCAAAGTCAGTATCCTCATTGTAAATAACACAAAACTGAACAGCTCTTCACTGGAAACACCATTGATCCTGCTATGGATAAGAGGGTTTGGACAGTTAACTGCATCCCACTTTCCTGTTACTACATTTTTCTATGAAGATTTTTCTTCAGTAAAATAAAGATGGGCACAGCTTCACATCTAACTCATAGCCAGAGCTACACAGGTAGTGGAGATAATAGAAACTCCCACATGTTAACATTTTTTTTAGGGAATGAGATGTGTGCTTCAGTCTTACAACCCCATGTCTGCAAAAACAGAGGGATGATGTTGGAAGCAAGGCCTGGAACACCAGTCCTCCCATCATACACTGATTTTTTTTCTTTGCTAGGCTGCGTGTCAGCCTTCTGCCTATGTGCCTTTATGTTCTCTTTAGATGGAACAAATTGTCTGCACTGGGATGCTATTCTAAAAAAACAAAAATTGATGATCACTGCCTCTGCTTCAGCATCTCAATTTCTTCCCCTAAAGGCTGCTTTGAGGGTTGCCTTGGGTTGTAACATTTTGGAAATGCACACTGGTATTCCCTTAGGAATTCAGTCAGGAAGCATTTTACACCAGGATAAGGTAGGGCAGAGGGAAAAATGGAGCATTGTGGATGGGTATAAAATGCCAATGATAACTTCATTTTCTGAAAATCCCAACTTTGGGAAGAGTTTACTTTTCTCAACAACACCTACTAAACTAAGCCTCTCTGGGAGACAGAGAAAACACATTGGCTACATATATACTAGTAAATCAAATGAGTGTGGGACTGTTTTCTGTCGCTGAGTCCAACTGGCATGGAGCAGCATCCATGCTCCTAAATTCTCATCTTTCAAAACATGCTAGCAGCAGCCAAATTGCCTGTGATCTCTGAATGACCTTCAGCCTCTGGAAATCCTTACTGTACTCAGCAATTGTTTGGGATAGTGCTAGCTGGTCCAGGTCAAAATCATACTAGGAACCCTTCTAACAATTTAACAGTTAGATGACCAAGTTATTACGTCCAGGAACATTCCCAGCACAGTATTTATTAACATAGATGTTGCAATACTAATTCTTCCCCCAAAAAAGGCATAGATATGAGTTAGGCATCAAGCAGGCTGTCAGGACTGGTGTAGTTTTGGGAATGTAGACAATTAAAGTCAATTAAATTTTCCATTTACAAGACAGAAATTTGGATTTTGACATTCAGACTTCACCTAAGACTTCATGTAGTTATATGGTGCTATCTTGATCTGACTTCATAGTTCTAATAAAGCAAGCACTTTCTGAATGACCAAATGAAAACTTCTATGCTCACTTTGCTTCATACAAAAGCATGATTTCCTTTTTTTGAAACAAACAGCTGAACAGATGTTTCTCAACTGCATGAAACATAATACAAAATTTCTTCAGGAAGACAGAATTTGCTCTGGTTTTTCAGTCTAGATTAATTTTTCTGCACGGCTCTATTTAGGACAAAATTCTAGTTTAAAGTATCTATTTCCTATTTATTGTTGACTATGTTATAATCTATAGTTCTTTGCACTATTCCTTTCACAATTTGTTCAGATTTTAAATGTCTAAAAAATAAACTGTAAAGTTGAGCCTGTATCATGATTGGTTGAAAAGGGCTCCCAATAAAATTTTCTAGATTTCTGATAAAGATGTGAAGCTACTGTGCAATGCCAGCTAAGGATGCAGAAGAACAAAGCCTTAGATTAGTTGTTGTTATAAAACCAGAACTGACTGATGCAGGAATATGTTATATTAATTTTTCAGTTTTGGGTTGAACAGCACATGTAGTCCTCCTACATACCATGAAGCAAGGGAATAATACCTAATACATTCCTTTGGAGCACTACAGCAGAGAAAACTGGTCCCTTCTTACCACAGATCTTCTTCAGGGCATGTCAGCTTGCTTTGGAATTGGACACAGGAACCTTCCAGCTCAGTTCACAGAATGATGGACTTGTCAGCCCTATGAAATAGGTTGTGATGCTTACTATGCTGAGAGACTGTAAAAGCAGTAGAGTGCAAAATGCGTATTTCCCTCCATTTCCAAGGCTTTTTGCTGCTCTAAAATGTGAGCTATACATAGTAATAAAAGAGCCATGGGATGTTAAAACAGCCAAAAAGTATTGGCCAAGTTCTTGTTGCACAGAACCAGAGACAAAGTACACTTTGAAGCAGAAACAAAGCCCAAGCATCTCCATCAACACACTAGGAAGTGACAGGGAAAAACAGAAAGGAGCTGAGTCACCTGGATACAGGGAATCAGTGAAAGAAAGGTAAAAATTTAGATTATCAATCTCTCCCCTCAATATATATCACAGTTATCTAAACAAGTGGAAGCTTATAAAGTTTGTTCCTCACCTTTTTCCAGTGCCACAAACAGCAGTAGGTTGTGCACTTTCTTAGTTCAAAGGGTCAACCTGATTCCTTCAGTACTCAGTGCACAAAAATAAAAAATAAGTAGCATCCCTTTATCAATAAGAGAAAAGTCAGCATCTGTATTCCCCCTTGTGCAGCTGAAGTAAAATGAACTTGGCAAGGACCATGGGATAAATTAGACCTTAGAAAAGAATCCAGACCTTCAAATTAAAGCAAGTTAGGATATTTTTGTTTTACGATTTTTATGTGCACACATTGAAACATGCTACTTTTTGTTAAATTTAAGTTTTCAGCAGAAACATCATAATTTGAACTCTTTTTTAGTGAAAGAAAGATTCTCACCTGTTCAACAGCATTCCAAGTATGGATAAAGAAAGAGAGGAACACACCTCACTTCAGAGAAGCAAAGATCTATTTCATGTTGCTATACAGAAACAGGTAAACCTAAGTTTCTATATCTCAGATGAGTGCCCTAAGTCCAGTCTAGTCTACACTGTCAGTTACGAACCATTTTTAAAAATTCTGGATTTTTCTTGAAGTTGAAAAAGCCTTTTGATTAAAATACTTTTTGCAAGATTAAAAAGCTTTTTTCCTACCCTGCTTCACTTTTGATTTGCACCCACTATACTGAGCATTGCTACCACTGTCTGTAAAGCAACTCTTGAGCACACAGAGGCAAATCATTGCTATGGCCTGGAGCTGACCAGTGCAGGAGAGAAAGGGGGCAATCAGAAAGATTTGGTTACGACTCTTTGATTCTTTGCCAGCACTGGCCACAGAGACAGCATGTATTAGAGCAACTCTCAGGCTGGTCCAAGTCACACAAGATGACAGTGGTCTTAAGGCAGCCAGATGGAATTTTTCTGGAGCATGATAGCACTCAGATCCCATTCTCTCCAACCTCTGGCTTTCTTATTTTATAGGCTGCGACTGGTAAGATTCAGGACCATGCCAATCTAATGTCTACTAAACACTCCCTTCTGCTGGGAAATTTTCATTTGGCCAGATACAAGTGAATTCCTGAGGCATAGAGAGGCCAGCATATGGAACTGAATCTGTCCCAGGGTATTTTTGGTCTATCATCTTGTTAACTCATCAGTTAAGAAAATCTTCTCAGCTTAAAAGAGCCCTGCAGTGGTGTCATGTTGTGGTGATCCCACAACTTTATAGTACACTTTGCACTGGAACTCAATGTCACTGGCACATCTCAAAGTGAGAGGTCACAGTAAAGAGCTCATCAGCCAAGAAATCTGACAAGATACAGATTTCTTGGTGCTAGTGGAGCCAAGACATGCAAAAAAAAAAAAAAAAGGCTGATTCTGAAGACTAAAAGATAGCAACACTGCTGGTGATAACCACCATCTCTTGCACAACTGCTGCCATGATTACAGAAGAAAACCTAGCAGAAGGAAACAGGGAGTTAAATCAAGATTTTATACTGGTGCACATGTGGGTGCGTTTACAAAATGGCAGAGTGAAAGTCTTTTACCCAAGAAATATCCCCCCAAAAAACCTGTTAACATAAAACTTTTTCACAAAAAAGAAAAGCGAACTTCTATTTCTAGTCAGTATAAATGATAGTTCTGATAAAAAAGCAGTAAAGAGTATAAACTAACTAAAATAAGGGCAAAGTTGCCAAAAGTCCTTTCCTTGTAAGAAGAAATAGCTTTGATTACTAATCATTTATGCTGTCAGTAATGTTGAATTTTAAAGGTTGCGCGTCTTTGTGATGAGCTTATTTGTAGTTCTTATTACTGGTATCTGCTCCCTAAATTGCTAGGAAAGAATTTACTTCCATGCAACTGAGTCATAGATGTAAAAGAAAATAAGCCATCAGGTTTTGGTGTCAAAATTAAGATTTTATTGGCCAATTTTTTCAATATATTAAGTAATGCAGAAGTCTTTATATGTTGAAAGCACAGGGATCAAAGATTCCAATGATGCATATGAGGATTCAACTTTTCTGCAAATCAGAGCTTATGTTTTTCTGTCTGGCACAGAGAAAATGAGTCATGCATGTCCAGTAACTACATGTAAAAGACTGGGGATAAGTGAAACCTTCACCACTCTTTGTAGCAGATGCAAAGAAAGAATCCAATTCTTTATTGCAGCTTACACCTAAATAATGTAAATGTGCTTGTGATTTTGGCAGCCTTTTCTACCTTCTGCTGAGATTGGGACTTTTAGGCAATCACTATCAAGCCTGATTAATTTCCAGAGCTGCTCCACTCAGTGTACTGAACTGACAGTGATCTTCTGGAAAGAGGACTACTGACAAAGGTAAATTAAATGAATGGAGTAATTGGGGAAAATAGAAGGTTGCTCTAGTCAATGAGAAAGGCCCTCTAGACGTGAATAAGAAGAAAACTTTGCATTCGGCAGATATCCTTGAAATTTCATGTTACAATGTAGTAACAGAATCTACTGAAGTGCTAGACCTGCATGGAGAATATTCACATCACACAGCCTTGGGCAGCTATCCCAGTCAGCAACTCCTTTCCAGGCAACTAAGGAAATTAGGCCCAGAGCTTTATTCAAAAATAGGAAAGGGCCTTAAGAGATCACCTAGCTTGCTTCTTGTCCTAAAACAAGATCAGCCATTACGTATGCAGTGGTATCACCAAAACCTGTCATTGAAGGCGAAACTTTCACAACCTCCCAAGGCAACCAAACAGTTCATAGTTTTTAGTGTCAAAAAGTTTTCCTGTCTTTATCTGTATTGCCATCAATCGCACTAGACTCTCTTTTTTAATCATCATTTGGGTCCTACCCACAGTGGTCATAAGTAAAAGACTCTTTCGGTGTGAGATTCAGAAGAAGAGTGAGAGCAGAGAGTTTAGAGAGTTTAGAAAGTTGTGCTATGGAGTGTGGCCAGCTCAGGTCAATGTCTAGCCATGAAGACAGACCTCATCAGTCCTTCCCACTGGAACTATTCTATCCTATTCTAGTCTAATGTAGTCTAGTCTAATTATTTTTTAGCAGTTGTATTTCCCTTTAGGATAGAACTGGTTCCTTGTCATGGCAAGAATGAGAAATAATCCCTATGTTTTTCAGCTCTGAAATATATAAAATCCATGGCCAGCTGAAAAGTAAAGGGCAAAGGGAAGTGGAAAAGTAAAGAAAAGCCAGTGGCACACAATGTTTTAATTAATAATAGAATTCTGGAACTAGAAATCATGAGAAAAGTCAATATCCTTTACCTCATAATAAAAATGGTCTTAAAACCTTTTAATATTATTAAACTAACAGTTTCAAACGCTTTAAAATTCTATTCCCCACTAGGCCAGAGATGTGAAAGCTCATGGACTCTCTTTCAATAGCGGGCTGACTGATGTGACAAAGAGCATGACTCTCTCTTTTTAATTCTTGACTTATATTTTTAGTTGATTTTTCTTTATTTGAAATCATGGGAAATGCGATGCTTATAGCCTTGGGGAGAATTCGCTCACACCCTTCAGCGAGACTACTTTCTTATTTAACTGAAATACATTAAGTGTGGCCAAAATGATCTCAATACATACTGCAAAAAATGAAAATATTTAATGAACAGTGGCATGCTGGGACCACTACCTCATGGGTCTTTAGGAAAACTTTGGTGGTCTTCTCACTTTTGCAGAGGAGATTCAGGGCCAAATCCTTGGAGAGGCTGCACTCTACTGAACACAAAGCCCAGGATAGGAGCAAAAGACTGTACCACCTAATTGTGGTAGAACTTTAAAATCCAAGTATCTGAAAACCTTTTGTGCCAAATCAATAAAATGCTATTATACCTTTAATCTCATTGTAAAAAAAAAAATAATTTAAGGGACTTTAGATTTCCAAAGCACTTGCAGTAACCATAATTTTCCTAATATTCATATCTCACCCTCATCACCAGTTCCCCACACACTAAAGGAGTTAATGATGTATTTATTTTGATGATGTTTTCTAAGGCCAGCTTTTCCTTCATTTAATTTTTCTTGTGGGGAAAAAAATGAGATCATTATCACTAGACGCAGCTTTCGGTAAATTTAAGACTTGCTCTGATCTCATTCTTTTACACAGTGGCTGTCCTGTGTGATGTCTAGACTGTTAAGTGATGTTTAGACTTTTCAGCAGTCCAAATACTGCTAAACTTCATGAGGGTTTTCCACTTCTATTATAAGATTGACAAACATCTTTATATTCCACAAGTCCCTTTTTCTACTCATAAAGTAAAGTTAATTTTTCAGAGATCACCTTTTCCTCTGGTTACCATTAGGAAACAAAAAAAACATAATTTCAATGGGCAAAGGAAAAATATGCATTCAATTAACAGTCGATGAATACACTGCTAAAAATAAGTTCTATTCATTTTCAGTTGGGGACAATTTTGTGGTGTAGAAATATTTTTTCAAGCTTTTTCTTCTCACCAGGGAACTGATCTATCGACAATCAATTAGTGCTTTCAGATAAATCTCTAGTGTTTACAGCAATATTTCTGCCTCACTTATTTTTTAACTGTTTAGTTTTATGCTCTCATAGACTTGTGAAAATTAGTAATTGAAAAAGCCATTTCTTCATCTTTTCCTTCTTGAAGATCAATGCCAGAGTCCTGCTTATTTTATGGTTTGAGAGCTTTGTTCAGTCTCTTTTTATATGTCCCAAAGGATGGGTATTCTACCACTTTTCTTGGAAAACTTCTTACAGCTTAATAGACTTCATTATTAGCAAAAAAATCCCGTAAATCAGCCTGATTTTCCTATGCTACATTTAAAAGTGTTATTCTTGTTAGTTACAGTGTCTTGGCTCACTCTGCACAATCCCACATCCTTCCTTTCTTTTTAACATCTTTCAAAATTCTTGGCTTAGTTTTCTCCCCTACTAATTGTTGTTACTCATTCCTTGGGATCGAACCCTTTTCTTGTCAGGACACACTCAGATAATGCTGGGGACATGCTGTCTACAGATATTTGAAAATGTTTTCCAGCAGTTTTTAGCTGTTTCAAAAGCTACATGACATCACCTAATGATATACTGTGGTAATTGGGTATAGACAGACCCAGATTTGCAGAAGGCTTGCTTTGTGAAATGTGCTTTAGTAGCATTTACTTCTGCTAAGGTGTTTGTTTGGCCAGACTATAAAAACTGATAAAAAGCTGAGAGGCAACACTTTTCCCTACCCTTTCCCTCAGGATCTTTCTCTGTCAAATCACAAAACACAAAACTGAGTATCCTGAAGAAGACAGTGAAGGACAATTTTATTTCATAGAAACATAGAATGGTTTGAGTTGGAAGAGACCTTCAAAATCATCTAGTTCCAGCCTCAGTGCTGTGGGCAGGGACATCTTTCATTAGACCAGGTTGCTCAAAGCCCCATCCGACTTGCCCTTGTACACTTCCAGATATAGGCCATCCCCAGTTTCTCTGGGAAACCTGTTACAGTGCCTCACACTCTCACACTAAACAATATCTTCCTAATATCTAACTTAAGTCCACTGTCTCTCAGTTTAAAACTTGTCCTATCGCTACATGCCTTGGCACAAAGTCCCTCTTTGCACAAAGTACCTCTCCCAGCTCTCCTATAGCCCCCTTTATGTACTGTTCAGTACTTCTGGTACTGAAAAAACTTTCAGGGGTTTCATGTTTCTATTCATGATGTGTGTTTGCAAGATTGGAACAGATGCTGTCTGAAACCCTTGGCAGCACAGCCACTGAGCAGCTAGACAGGTGCTTATGGAACATAGGGCACGACAATAAAGACATGGTTTTTCTTTTTGTCAGCAAAGTTGCTTCAGTGAGCAGAACGGTGTAATAAACTATTCTCTCCCCCTAGAACTGGATATTGCAAGATATATATATATAAGATCAGAGTAAAAACAATTTGTGTGTCATTGCTACACTCTTGTGTACCTCCCAAGGCCAGCGCAATCCAACTCCCGATAGCTTAGCTTTGTCCAGTTTCAGTAGGAAAGGCAATTTTGCAAAAACAAAGGTAGTTAAATTATTGTGTGAAATGCATCAGTTTGAAAGAGTAAACATCAAAGTTGTCAGATACCTCCTGAAAGGCAGGTTAGAGCAAGCATTTGGAAAGCTCCTACAGAAAATCTGTTGCTGGAGGAATAGGAAATGTGTCTGGTGGTGAGATATAGGAACAAGGGGTGCAGGAAGCAGGGTCTTCAGCTGGAGTTTAACAACCAAACACATTCACTAGCTAATGAGAACAAATACATTTCAAAAGATCTCTAATGCACTGACAAATAAACTTTTAATAGGAAGCAAGGAGTGGGGAAGATGAAATCACAAGTTTATTTGGTATAAAGAGTTTCTAAGATAATCACATTTTTATATGGACTTTCTATTCCACAAACCTTAAAAGGTTTAGCCATTTTCTCTGAGAAAGCACTTTGTCCAGCTTTTCCTCAGAACAAAATTACCTTTGTTTCTGTCTTCTTGAACATGAAAAACCTCCAAGACAAATGATGATACCCACTTTTCTTGTCTTGTAAATGCTGTTTGAGTAGGTGAGATAAGTCTGCTGCCTATAAGATAATTTGGAGGAAAATCTCGTGATCAGACTTCATGGAACTTTATTACATATTCATATAACTGGGACTCTATCCAACACTTATCATGGTGTTTTTCCTATAAATCGCAAAATCCTCATATGAAGATGATGATTGTACAGATAGAGCATTTACATGGAAAAACTGAGCAAGAAAGTTCTATAATAACCTGGAAACAATTCTTCAATGTGCTATTTCTTCCAATAACACCATTTATCTACAGTGCACTGTGACAAAGATTCCAGATTATGATTTGGTTAAAAGTCTGGCTTCCTGTATTGTTTTAAAACAAGGAGTTCTTTGGGATTTTAAAACAGAAGTACGAACTGGAGATAATAAAAGACAAATTTCACTTGTCTCACCAAGTTCTTGGTTACACATTTTTTTGCCAGGACAGCAAACATTCACAGTTTATGAATTTATCCAGGCATAGCTGTAGAGTTTGCAATGCATTTCTGCTGAAGATATTTAATACTCAGGAAGTATAAGTGTTTAGGTTCAGATCTTCCATGATACATGGGTATCTGCATTCCTACTTACACATTTAACTTACATTTTGGCTTCTTTTATGTTCTTCAGCTACTTAACTGCCACTAAATCTAGGAAGGATCTAAATTTCTGCTGGTCTGTATATGTGCAGATGAACCACATCTGGTAAGCTGCTTGAAGCTCCTGCCATGCTCCAAGTGGAACACAAACTTGATCCCAAGATGCCTGGTCCCAGCTGAGAGACTGAACTGTTTGGGTAGCAGTCACTGAGGAGCAGATCCTTCTTGTTCTCCCCTGACAAATTTGTTGCATTTGTAGAAACAAATTTCTAGGCAGAGGGATTGAGTTCTGGTTCCACACTATTAATACCCAAAGACAGTTTTGCTCAGTTTTTACACACAGTAAAATTACCTTTCTGCTTATTCAGCTACACAAGAGGCTAAAAATTCCCAGGAACAAGATTTTCACCTCTGTCCTCTCCATCCTTCTTCTGGACACTCCCTGCTTGCTTCCCAAGATCAGTCTCTTTGGTGCCGAGATGTGCCACAACAATTATAAGGCCTGGACAATTCACCTGGGACTGAAACTTCTACAACATACAGTCCATTTAAGGGGAAGGCAGTGTTTCACTAAATACTGCTTTACCTAGGTACTTTAGAGATTTGACATAAACTCCCAAACCCATTAAATTCAAATTTATTGTCTTTGAAAGCTCCAGTATCTGTGAGATAAGCAGTAAACTACTTAAATATTTAGTTTTAGAAGCAGTCTCTGGAAATAGAGGCAAGAAAGGTCAGCAGAGAGACCTGTCATGGCTCATCATGCAGGTCACAACACTGCCTGGCATTTACCATCAGGCACGCAGCCGTAAAAATTCAGTTGGTAAAAGGAGTGGTAGTGACAGTGCTGCTCACTATTTTCTGCTTTTAGCAGAACCCTTCTGTCAAATTCCTTATTATCAAGGGCAAACTGTGATCCTACTGAATTTACTGTCTGAACTCTTATAGCTCCAGAGCAGTGGATGAGAATTTGGCCAGGTCAGGGTCAATAGCACTGAATAAGCAAGCACAGTACCATGGACGTGCTTTCATCTCCCTCTAAATCCGAGTCGTAAAAGCAATAGGCATAGGTTTTAAACACATTTTTTGGTTGTTGATAACAGCCATAAGTAATCTGCGGAGCACCTAAACTGCCTGGAAACACCAATAAGGGACCATTGCTCCTTTGAAACCGAGGTAGACTTCTCTAATATCCCAAAGAGATGTTTCTGGTAATGTTTGAGCAAGCTTCTTTACATGACCACAAATGAGTACAACAGGTACACTACTGGTGACCTTTTGCTCTCTCATCTTTTCTGCAAAAATAAGGCCAGATTTTGGGTCTGAACATATTTTCATAGCATTTATTTTGGTTTATCCATCGAAGTTAAAAGAAAAAAAAGAGTCAAGTATCAGGTTTGTGCTGGAGTCATGTGCTGGCATACAAAGTCCACCTCAATTTAGTAAGGGACAGCTGAGACCTATCCTTCTCTTGAAATATATGGCATTTAAATAAAAGATTAGCCAGAATTCTCAATCAAAATAATTACTTTCTTTCCAAAACTGAGAGTTTGGTATCTTCATAAATGTGTGCTTATAACATTGCACTGTGAATGCTAATTTGGATATTTGAAGGGATGTCAGTAATGCCATTATACAAAACTTCACTATATACCTTTCATTCCTCTATTATTGCCATTCCATCTAATTTTACTCTGTTAAGTTCTTCAGAAATTGTAAATCACTAATGTTCAGTTCCTTCTTTAATATTAACAAAGAGAAAGGATTTTTTTTTAAAAAAAAATCTCCTTAGATGAGTGTATTACTGTACATTTTTTACCCTCCTAGAAGCAGGTTTTTACCACTTGCATACAATTCTACCAGCTCAAAAGGTTCACATACAGTATTAGCATGCAAGTTCAACTTTCAGCAGAGGATGTCCTATTATTAAACATTGAAAGTTAGCAGACAAAAGAATATTTTGGATGAGAAGGCAAAAAATTGAATTACTTCATTGTATTTTAGGAGTCTAACTTCTAGAATTATAAGCATAGGAGTATACAGAAATAATTTAGAATAAAACATTAATTAATATTTGATATCTACTTATTAGTTAGGCAAATCATCTCTGTCTCTTTTCCTGCATTACAGGCTTATCTTTTTCTACAGAGAAGATAACTCAGTTTAAGTCTTGCTTCTATACAAACTTTAAACCAAGGCAGAAGGGTGGAGACTCGCTTTTAGAGATTGCAAAGAAACAGAATTTCCTACGATTTTTTTCCAAGCAATATGTAATTCTTTCCTTGGTTTCACCATGACTACAACCTTTATAAACATACCATAAGATTTACTAAAGACATACTGGGGCTTGGTTTCTACACTTACTGGATTTCCATCAGTCATATTCTGCTTGATGGCAGCAGTGAGACTGTTTGCCTCTGGAGTGTTAGTCAGCAATTGATGGTAGAAAAATCCATTCCATCATTACAGAATGTATGGTTCTATGTACAGGGAATCTTATGAGCATCTTGTGTAGTCTGATCACCATCTTTCATGGTACCACACAAATTAGCTCAGTAAACATTCACTGCTTTTGATACAAAATATGTCAAGAGTTATCAGTAAAAGAAGCTTTGTTTTTCATGAGCTATAATGCTGTGCCATGGGTTTAGCTAATTTGCACAGAGTACACATACTCACCCCATGCTTCTCCATAGCTGGAGAACTGGATATGATAGAAAGTCATAAACCTCAGTACTAAAATGGACTCAAATCCTTGCAAAAAGCTGACAGGAATTTCTCTATCTCTCTTTACATGCAAGTGATCAGTAAGGTTGAGACTTTTCAGGTTTACACAGTGATGCCCATTGCAACATTCAAACTGTGTGTTCAAAAGATACCTCATGTGCCAATAGAAACAATATAAAATTAGCACAGGAGTCACTATGGTTAATTCACAGTGGGCTCACAGCCACTGTGGGCTCACAAGTTTCGGCAGCACGGCTGATTGAAGCAGTTTTCTCCAGTTTCTTTCCTAACATTACAAATTCTTCTGATCCTTAAACTGCATTTGCTACAGCAAATCAGATATCTGGTGAGATTCAAAATAAACTAAAAAGGAGAAACTTCCCAAACAGACATGGACCCTACAGTTTAACAGAGATAACACATTGTGCAAGTTCACTTCTCCATGTCACTGCATTGTCACACTAGGATAGACTACCAGGCTTCCTCATTTGTGGATGGCAGGAGGTGTTTTGGGCACTGATATAATCAAACTAGAAAGGAACTACAAGAAACCATACTTTTTTTTCTTCATGCATATATTCTGAAGATAATAATTCAATTCAAGTGACCAGGTGATTTGCAATTTTCAAGAGAACACCAGAGAAATCTTGACATCATATGATGCACAGAGCAGCTTTTCAAAAGCAGAGATAGAATGTTTTTTTGTTGTTTTTTTTTCCCCTGGAAGTTCATGGAAGTCCCCAGGTAAAAGAATTTCCCACATTTTATTCTTCAATTGAAAAACAATTCATCAGCAAATCTTTACTGAACAGAAAATTGAATCCTACTTGAAACAGTTTCTTTTCTATTAGAAGAATGAGATTATCATTTTGCTCATCTACAGAAGGAATCTCATCTATAACTCGATGGGTAAAACGTGTGGAGGAAACAGCAGCCTAAATACTCTCTTGCTGATGAAATTACATCATCAGGATGAAATTATTATGTGGTCTCCTTGAATAGGTGTGCACCCAGCCACTCTGACTCTTGCCATTTCCTCAAATTGACCCAAAAGGCTCACATTGTTATGTCTGTGCTAATCTGCATGATCCACCCTAGCACGCTGACTGCAAGGACAGCTGTATTTCTGCAATCAGTTGAAATGCTTCTTTTGAAAGTGTGGTCATTCAATACATGTTTTAAATGAGGTATTACTTACTACAAGGGCTGAAATGGGTAGGTCCTTTAAGGATAAACTTACTCCAGATGAAAAGGCTCATCTAGTTTAAAATGGTTAAGGTTGATTTTTTTTCTGATTTACTTTCAGCTAAATATAACAGGAGGTAAGATGCATGACCTTTTGAAAACAGGGCCAAATCCTGTGGTCTGCATAGTCTGATTGAAAGCATTACATTTACCCAGTGAATAAGTATTTGTGAACTGCACCCACAAATTACAGAAAGATAGACTGAAAGTTATGACTGAAATTTTGGAGATCCCTCAGGCAGTCAGGCACCTACAAATCATGTTGTTGACTCACACCATATCTGTCAGACTCACTGAAGCCTGTAATATGTGAAGAAAATATCAAAGGAAAGGATGTCATATAAGACTTCCATACAAAACACTGAAGTAATGCCATCATAGAAATATTATCATATGCCTGCATTTGTCATGAAGCAGAAGTGGTAATTTCAATTAAATGACATATAATGTTCAAAATAACCCTCTTCTCTGAATTGGTATTTCTCATAATAAATCAAAAATCTCTTCAAATTTTGTACAAAACTGGAAGTGAGGTTGCCCCTCATCAACTGGTCCCTTCCCCACACTCATTCCTTTGTCCTCTGAACTTCTGTAACACCTATGACATTAATTCACAGCATCTTTCTCTTTTTGTGCTTTTCTGCTCCCAAACTTCCTTAAGAAAGACTCAAGATTGTGCTAGTTTCTATTAGTTTTTTGCTTATGTTAATATACTGCTTCTGGGACCAAAAAACAATTCTCATATTTTGTTAGTTTTCCCATACCATCAATTCCTGTAACAGATTTTGAAACATTTACTATTTCCTTGATTGTACTTCCACTAACAAAATAACTGAATATTTCTGCAAAGAGAGGATTTATATATCATAAATAATGCAGTGTGTGGGTGCCCCAATTATTTTCTTACACCTGTTTGGCAGAAACTTTTCATTGCATTTGTAAGCTACTGTAAAACAAAAAAGATTTTGCCACTTGCTGAGAAAAAAAAAACAAAACAGAACAACAAAACATTCTCAGTGCATTGTAAAGATACCTTCTTTCTTGACCTTCTTCAGGAAAACTGCATTTGATTCAATTATGGAGGTGGCCAGGATTCAATTATTTTCAGAGGTGGCCAGGTTAAAAGAGTTTTTCCCTCTGCATTTATATGACCATGGTTGCTGTTTCAGATGTTTAAATAATTCTAAAAGGACAAAAAATAATTATCTGAATTATAAAAAAACCCAAAACTGTAAATAGCTACTTTCTACTATGTTATAATCCATTGCTTCTGTATGCCTGCTGAGAAGTAATGCCAATGTAACTTTTTTAGACAATAACATTATTTTCTGCTCGCTTTCAGCAATGTTTTTAATACAGCTGCTCATACTATATCTAATGTGTTTAGTTACAGTAGCCCATGAAAACCTCCAAATGAGTATAAGGGTTTGCAACTTCAACATATCATAAATTTAGAAGTCCCTAGGAATGATGAGCCACCTACCCAGTTTTTGTGATAGCGCCCCACTAAAGTAAACACAGACATACAAGCTTAAACTCAAAACCAAAACTTTTTCAACAGATTAACAGCTAAGCTAATCTCTTCTGACTTCGTATCTGTCACAATATCTATCTCTGATTAAAAGCTTTCAAGAATTCTAGAAGAGCCCAAAAATTCAGATTGTTTAGAAAAGCAAGATCCAGAGCTCCAGTACTAAGAACATCCAGCTGGCTATCCCTTGCATAGCATAGAATCACAGAATGGTTTGAGTTGAAAGGGACATTAAAGACCATCTAGTTCCAGCCCTTGGGCTGTGGGCAGAGATACCTTCCACTCTACCAGTTTCCTCAGGGCCTCATCCACCTGGCCTTGAACACTTCCACCAAAGGGGCATTCACAGCTTCTCTGGGAAGTCGGTTCCAGGGCCTCATCACCCTCACAGTAAAGGATTTCTTCCTTATATCCAATCTAAACTTACTCTCTTTTCAGTTTGAAGCCATTTCCCCTTGTCTTGTCACGCCATGCTCTCTAAAAAAGTCTCACTCCATCTTCCTTGATGGACTCCCTTCAGGTACTGGAAGGCTGCAATTAGGTCACCCCTAAGCCTTCTCTTTTCCAGGCTGAGCAAACCCAATTCTCTCAGCTTTTCCTCATAGGAGAGGTACTCCATCCCTCTAATCAACTTGGGGGCCTCCTACGGACTCACCCCAACAGGTCCATGTCCTTCCTGTGCTGGGTTCCCAGAGCTGGAGGCAGCACTGCAGGTGGGGTCTCGGCAGGGCAGAGCAGAGAGACAGAATACCCTCCCTGGCCCTGCTGCCCATGCTGCTTTGGATGCAGCACAGGACACATTTGGCTTTCTGGGCTGGGAGGGCACATGGCTGGGTCATGTCCAGCTTCTCATCCACCAGCAGCCCCAAGTCCTTCTCGGGAGGACATACCCCAGTCTGCGTTAATAACAGTATCTTAGAAGAAAGAGAAAGAGAGAGAGAAAGGGAAAGAACCATCACACACCAAGATTTACTGAATGTTTTTGCTTTTTAAGTTTTATTTCATTAAAACACTATTGCAATATATTTTTTTGCTATTATCTCATTCCCCTCTCTTCATAGAGAAAAAAAAAAGTCATAAAGTGAAAGGAATATAACAAGAAGTTTTATCACATTCCAAATGGACTGTTAATTAAAATTTGAAAAACTCTGGATGAACAAACCTACCAGTTCACCTGAGATGAAATGCAAATTGATAAAAATTCAAGCTGATAAAAAAATTTTCCTTTTGCTTTGAAACAATCTAACCTAATAAAACTTATGTGTGGAAATATAAGACTGTGTGATTTTTTTAAAGCGAAATTTAAACTCAACAAAACAAAATAGAACAGGAAAACATTTTTAAAAGTGCAGAATTCAGGAAAGTTTTTTAACTGGCTTAATGCTACAAGCTACATTGTGAATGAGAGACCAATCAAAACAGCAGAAATGTAAAATGCATCACATTTACAGTAAGATGAAGAAATTCATAACAGTTTGATCTATTGTAATTAATGTTTTGCTATGTCTAGAACAGCCTTCTACCATTTCTTTTCTGTACACCATTAATATTTTACTTAAACAACTGTAATCTAGACCCATTTTTAGCCATCTTTGTGAAAATTCCACTTAACATAACCAAAAGCTAACATGCATTCACTGTTTTAGGAGCTAAGACTTAAAAGGACTGGCCTTTTAACCCAGTCTTTCAATACATGCAGGACAAGCTCCTCATGTGTCTTCTCACAACAGACTTCTTAGCCTTTGTAATATCTACAAAGTGGGAAAAAAAAAAACACCTAACAAACTCTGTAACATAAACATTCAGAGAACTGGATTTTAATATGAAACATTGGACAGCAAGATCCTCCAAATGAACCAAACTAAAATTTAACATATGATTGAAACCTGGAACATTCAGTATAGCAATCTGCTAAAAATGGGTCAGATAGGAAATAAAGAGATACTGCTTTAGTCAGATCATCTTTACAGAATCCTAAGGTTTCTCCAGATATTCTGGATATACAATGAAACAGGATGTGGACAGCATGCAACTATATTTAATAGAGGCAACTTAAAAGAAAATTCACCTGTATGTATCTGAACACAGGACAGTTTCTAGGAACTTCTATTGAAACCAATAAGTTTTTCCTTTCTTGGCGTCACAACAGCAGCTGTGCTCCCCATAGTTAGCACACTTAAGTCATATTCCACAGAGGAAGGATGAGAAATCCTCTTACAGACCATATCTTGCTTTGATTATGATGCAATTTAAATAACATATCCAAGTAACATACTCTGGCAAAACGAAGATATTTTACTCACCACCAATGACTGTAAAATCTTCTGGCACGCAAAAAATTCACTTGTATCAGGAGATGAGAAGTTGGAAGTATGGGAGTCAGAGTAAAGTCAGTCATCCTTTCCACAGAATTTCTAATGATTCTGATTTGGACACATGCCAGATTTCCATAATAATATCAAATAATAACACAGAGCAGCACTTTACTCCTTGCAAATGGCTAGTCATCGCAGATCAAAATTTAGAAAATCCAAATAAACCAGATCAAGAGTTTTTTGGAACAAAAGTAGACAAAATCCCTACTGCTTCACTTGAAAAAAGTGAGGAAGGAAAGGGGACCTATGGAGAATGTCCAGCATAATATTTCTGGGGTAGGTAGGGAAGTTTTGAAATTGTTCTACCATATTCTGGATGTCAATAGTCTCAAAACATTATTCAGCAGATAAGAATAACTACATCAACAGCAGCTCATACCTCACACCCTGTGCTAGGACTTTTAATGTGGGAAAGTAAAACCAGATGGCAAAAATCTGGTTGTCCCTATGACCAGGTTTAATTCTTTTTGTTCATGGAGTGACATACAAGGACCTCAGGGAACAAGAGAAACAGATCAAGTATCTTTCACCTTGTTGTGTACAGCAGAAAGTCTTTGGGACTCTGTGTTCTGCTTTTGAACTCAATATTCTGCATTTGCAATCTTGGTCTTTTTTTAGCTCAGAAGATGTTTACAGTTCTTAGCTATGAGAACAAAAACACAGGACTAGGATCTGAGGCTGTTTCTTGCCAGGACTGACATTCAGTGAGGTGACTCTTCAAGCAGAAGAGTACCCACACATAAACGTGTCGGCATGTATGTGTGCACTCAAGAAAATTTCACTTTCTCTCATGTGCAGGTTACAATATTTATGTATTTAATTCTGTCCTGGAAGAATTCTTCAGCATTGTTTCTTGGTAGGAACAATTCTCTAAATAATTTGCTCTTGAAATTTTATTGACTTAAGAGTTATTATTCTAGGACATATTGAGACCAAATTGGTTGAAAATATTATGCACTAAGCCCGTAGCAAATCAAAGATGTATGCTGCTGCAAAATTGGCTATATAAGATCCAAAGAAATTCCAAAAAAGTTTTTTCCTCTTGATGTTAAATAACTGATTTTATGTGGCTTGTGATACACTCCCATAATATATAATTAGTAATTAAAATGCATTTATTTTGCTTTACATAAGAGAACTGTGTGATCTGAGACAAAATAACTGGTATAAAACATTTAATGATATATGCATTTTGATCCATGAAACAAGTGTATGTTTGTAGAATATTTCCAATTTATTAAGAAGGAGGAAGCAAGAGAAAAAGCATTATATGTTCTCCTTCTACCAACCTCTTGCAGGAAGGCGAACTCCCAAACTGGTTGGAAAAGATCCAGAAGAGGAGTTGAGTTTTGTGTCTCTGAATTTGGGATGAGGCAACTGGCAGGGCTCTGTGCCAAAAAAGTATTGGCAGCCATCATGGCTGTACCCAATGTGGGCTTAGAACAGGAAAGTGATTGTACTTATTTTTAGTTGTTTTCATACTCCTTCTTTTGAAGAAATTCTTATAAAAACTTTTATCTTGTCATCATGTGTAAATTATAAAGTATATTTTCAGTATTAAAGGGTTATGTCCACCCCACTGTGGATTATATATCAAGATTCCTGCAGCTGTTCTGAAGCATATTTTACTCTGAAGATACTCCAAAGTTCTGGTTGACTTGAATTTGGACTAAGGATTTTGCCATGATATGCTTTATGAAAGGGAGACTGGTAAACGTCTGGACCTTGGAACCGACTTTGTGATATTTGGACTGTGCGTACACATCATGTGGTGAATTAGCATGTGGTGTTCTTATGCAAACAATAAAAACAAACAAAGAAAGAATTAAAAGTGCATTTAAGAAAATGAGTTTCAGCGTACGATTAAAACAATCCCATAATAGCAACAACTTTGCGGTAAAGGTACATACTTGCCATAAATATCTGCTAGTGTGGAAGCTGAGCATTCAAAACCCTCAATTTTAGCAGCAGTGTAGATGCTGTTACTTAGTTAACATCGAATACCACAGACAAATTAGGCACAGTCTGGAAACTGCTTCAGAGCAAGTCAAAAGTGTTGGGGCAAAACCTTGCTCCCATTTTCAGCAATATAGATCACCGTGTGGGTTTGATTTTACATCAATCCAAATAGGTAAAATTTGGCCCAGAATGTATCTACAGACAGAACCCCTCCCACCCCCTCAGAAAAAAAGCTAACAACTTTTTTAAAAAAGGTAAAAATCCTAAAAAGTAAAAATTATGAAATTTCAAAAGCTTCACCTAAAAAGTTCTCTGTCTCACCCAACTGATAATGTCCTTTCAGCAACTGCAACGCCCACCCAGCTGAACCCCTAAGAAAATCTAATGCTTAAAGGCAGTTTCTTCATCCTGATTGAACATATGTAATATTATAGTGACAAGAATGGCTCTCATTACTGGAAACAACATACACAGTTCTGCATTTTCTCTTAATGCTGATCTCAAACTTAAAAAACTTCTGTAATTTACCTCAGTTGAACTGAGATTTGGATCCTACTACAGAGCAGACAGCAGATAAAGAGAAAATGGATTGTCTCTCTAAATCATAACTGAGGACATAGCAATGTAAAGAAGTCACTGTCTTCAAAATTTTAGTAGTTGGTTTCGATTCAGATCAAAAGGCTTCATTTCTTAGAACTGCTTATATTGGAGGTTATGTCTGTTCTTCCTGGATTTTTTTGTAAAGGGAGGAGTTTTTTCCAATGCTTCTGGTCAAATCTCTCATCTATTACTTATGTTCTGTACAAATACATTATTCCACTTCAACAACAAAAAAGAGAGTATTTGGACTTCAATAAGGCTCTGTTATTTACTACACTTACACATTTCTGCAGCTAAAACCAATCAACTACTTGGAAATATTGTCCACATGCATTAACTCATATTTTTAAGAAGAGACATCTATTTTAGCTCAGCTTTTCCAAAGTTAATGAAATTATCATCAAGAATATTGATTTAAGCAATTTGGGCACACTTCAGAAAGTGTTTACTGAAAGGCATGTTTACATTTGTCTTCTGCAAGCTTCCAGCTAAGAATTATTACGTATGTTCAATCGGGATGAAGAAACACAACATGCAAACTAACTGGCTGATTACAGTCTTTTGCCTTTCAAATGACAATCAGTGAAAACAGACAGCTGCTCAGTGAGACTTACTAGGAATCCAAGACTTACTAGGAATCACAGAATCACAGAATGGGTAGGGTTGGAAGGGACAACTGGAGGTCCAATCTCCCTGCTCAAGCAGGGTCCCCTAGAATATTCAACAGAATATTCCACAATTCTGAATGGTGAATATACTTGAAACTGAAATGTACATCAATACATGATAAAGAAGAAAAATTTTATTAATTATTTGCTCAACAATGTGTACAGAACACAATATACAGCACACATGGAACAGACAATTGGGGATACAAGCATCATAATCACCTTAGGACGAGGGTACTGCTGAAGAAATTTTTCAAATAAGGTATATTTACTGTTGAAAAGAAATATACTTGAAAAAGGTGGCTAATGATGAGAATTTCAGAGACACTAAAAAATTTGATCAAGAAGCGCACAAGGGTTATAGGGTAACAAAATCTAATTCCTTAGCAGATAAACCAAGAAAGATAACCTGAAATGGAAAAATATGAAAACAGGATAAAAACTACTTTTTAATTGCTTGGGATGCTTTCTGTTGTGTTGCTCTTCTGACACTCAAGGAATATATTGCAACGTAGATGAGCCAACAATTCTAGCATGTTTCAATAATAGACTATCGTAACCTAATAAGAATAATTGAAAAGATTTTTGGCAAGTCTCCATAGATTCAATATTGGGTTCTTTTTTCTCTTAATACTAAGGAATACTTTCAAAGAAGGATTCATGCACAAATTTGCAACAGGGTTCCCCAACCCAATGATTTAGAAACCCATTATTTGCAAGATTTAAGCATGGCTAATCAAACTTTAAGCTGACTAATTTACATGAGCTCTTTACTGCTAGAAATCTGTATTTACAGATTTTGGTCAATTTTTCAAATTTATCACCAATCATCGTGTTATGGAAAAAAAAGATAATACACAGAAAAGCATATATTAAGATAGTACACATGCTGTAAGTTACGGCAAATCCATCATAGCAGCAGTTATAGGGTCACACATTGTGGATGGGCAGAACTGCATCTTATTTACCTAGTGCTACAGTTTTAATCCTCATGATTAATTTCTCCACTGTCTCAATACAAGCTCAGCAAAACTGGAGAAATAATACATTAAACTAGTGTAAAGGTACAGTTTCAAACCAGTTTAGGAAATTAAAAAAAAAAAAAATGCTTCCCTCTTAATCAGTTACCTCCTGCAAAGTTGACAAGGTAGGGAGAACACTGATTCTTATTAGAAGGAAAATAGCAGGAACAACCTTGCCCCAAATTCAATTTTCCATAAGAAGCAGACTTTTATCTTTTATCAATCCTGCCTCAGCCTGGAAATTTGGGGTCTAGGTAGATATAGGAACAGAAAACACTGAAAACAGCGAATAAATTTGACACTGCAATTCATTTGCTTGCCGGCTGCTCCACTTACATGCTGAACAACTTTCAGAGAAAATATTTGATGTGCTTCTTTATATTTCCAAGAACATCCTGCTCCAAGTGCTTACATGTCTCTGGTGTAGATTAGTTATGGACTTTTCATGTTGATGAGGTAATCCCCTTAATGTACTATACACCATAGGATATCCTCCTCCTCTGTTTCATGTTCTGACAATGCTAAAGGTCAGTGAAGTGTTTCATGTGGTGATAGGCTCCATTTAAAAGGGAAACTACAAGAACAGAGAAAAGAAAAATGTCTTTTTCTTTGAGTTTACAAGGATCATATATGAAACCTAGGTAAAAAAGGATTGTTGGTGCATCTTGTATGGTAACTACACTGATACACTCATAGCTTTGCTCAACACATTATATTAACTTCTAAAGATGCATTTTTGATATATTGATTGGTAACATAGTGGTACTGATAGAGGAAGATGAGATTCATACTGTAACTGCTAAGTTTACTCATAGAAAATGTAGATTTCACATCAAACAGTAACAACATAAAAATAATTTATGTTGAATGCAAAAATTACGGCTGTAAACACATGACTTTTATTAAAAGTAGACTTCCTCTGTAAGACAAGCATGTAAAAATTAAATTAACTCAGAAATAAAGATATTTTGTTACACAAATTATGTCTCAAACGTGGTCCACATTTCAAGAGGGATGCAGACAAGAGTTAAACTTACTAAGCTTTAAAAAATACTACGTACAATCTTTTTAACAGACATCACCATTTTAAATGGCATTTGCAAGAGAAAACATGAAAAAGCTGATATTTCAAAAGTGTTTCTTTATGATTAGTAGTAGTTTACTCTTTTGCGCCATAACTTCACATTGTTACTTTTGTAGCAAAGGTATTAGTACAATTTATAAAGTCCCAGTTTTGGTACAGCTTTAAATAACCAGCTTCTACTTTTTAGAAATGGTCTCAAAAGAGTATATATTCCTCAGAGAAAAAATATTAAAAAATTAAACAAACTGGTTTAACATCAATAATGAACACACTATATAATAAATTGTTTATGTTTACATTGGATCTGATGCTTTCTTCTTTATTGCCAATAAGGAGGGCAAAATAATAAAGCTTTATTTGAAGGAGGGGGGAATACTTACACAAGTTTTAAGCAAAGGCAACAGCATTGCTAACAAAGGTTCATCTTGTGAATTGTCTTCCCAAAGGATCGTTTAAGTTTGATAAGGAAGATAGAGCATTTCCTTCACATCCACTTTTCTCAGTTTAAAGCCTGCTACTTGTTGGCATTCTTGCTTATGTTCCAGTATAAATGCTCTGCAGCATCACAACCATCCTCTCCTCTCCTTCTCTTCTAAGCATTGAATTTAGGGGCTGGAAAAAGAGGAACAGAAAATACTGGGAAGAAACTCTGCTTAGTCTTCAAAATTAAGAATATTAGGAACATTATGGAAACTGGAGGACTCCTCAGGGAGGTGAGTCATAATTGAATTTTCATGCTTGAATAAAGAAATATGATATCAAATATTTAGCAAAAAACCTTTAATCTAGCAGCCCATGTAGTTAGCAAAAAAAGAAAAAAAAACAAAGAAAACAAACAAAAAACCCCAAAACAAAACCAAATGGACAAAAATGTAAAATAATCTATGAAAAATCCTCTCTATTTTCAAAGATAGAGTAGCCTGATATTTTACATTGATGGGTTCTTCAGAGAATAAAAGAGCCCCAAGTCTAAACTCCGTCTGGGTCTTATATATTAGAAAATACCTAGAATTTCTGAACCGAAAAAACCCAAGCTTTATAAAGAGATTTAAAATTTATACACATAATATTCAGTACGTACAGAGGCAGACTTCACACATCAGAACAAATGTTTTATACTACAGGTAGTAGATGCAAAACAATACATTCTTGGTAAATTCTAAGACATCAATCTAGAAATGCATGGCTTCCTGCTTCACCAGGAACTTCAGGGAAAACAGAGAGCCATTTTAAAAGTCTTCCTTAGAAGAAATGAATATGCAGCATATCCCATCCCCTCTTTTGAGCATAAAGTGGGCAAGCAAGAAGAAAGAAAAAAACACATTAGCAGAAATATCCAAGGTACAATTCAGTTCAATACATGAACATTTGTTTTGGAGAAGTTTAGTGTAATTAAGCATCCATTCTACCCAAGTAAAGATGTTTTGGAAAGGTGTTTTCTTTTTATTTCCAGGAAAACCTTGCAAAAGATGCTAGGTTCATGAAAATAATATGCCAAAGTAAAATTGCTGTGCTTGCACTTGTCCTGTGTTTTTAATATTGCATGTTCCTCCAACCCTTGGCTATAGCTGCACTGACAGCTAGATGTTTAGCAAATAAGAAAAGTTCAACAGAAGGTACAGTGGCACAAACAATAACATTTACAATAAAATTTCTTGGTGTTCACAGGTAGAAAGTTACAGTAAAATTAACAGCTTCTCAAGCCAGTAAGCTACTCCCTATTTCGTTGAGACTTAACTTCAAAAATTACAGTCAACAAGAAGTATCATTAAATCATAGATCTACTTTCACAGTCTCACAATGTTTGCATTCATGCTATGCATATACAGAAATACCTGTGTGGGTCGTGGGTGACGGAGCACTAGAACAAATTGGCCAGAGGTTGTGGAGTCTCCCCCACTGGAGATATTCAAGAACCATCAGGACACAATCCTGTGCCATATGCTCCAAGATGACCCTGCTTGAGCTGGGAGGCTGGAGCAGATGACCCACTGTGGCTCCTTCCAACCTTACCCACAATGTGATTCATTCTGTGAATACTAATGTGCCTTCAAAAAGGATTGAAAGTTAATCCATTCTTTTGGCAGTACTTTTAAATGTTGGACTTTTAAATGTTGTCGCTGCCCTAAAATAAACCTTCACTATGTTTCTCCAGTCTCACCCGGAAATGGAAAGGGTAACAAGGAAAACAAAAGATAAAGGAAGATGAAGGGTTTTTTCCACTTCTGATCTGAATTTTCCAGATTTATTCTGTATGACTTTGTGGGAAAAACTTCCAAAATAGGCCACAGGTAAAGTAACATCAAAATTAATTACTGTTTGGAATTCCGGTGGCAATTTAGTAAGATATCCCATATCTTTATTGGAAAAAGTTTTAGAAGAAAATTGTTACTTAAACTACATGATAGCCACTGTCTTCCATTACCGAGGCCCAACCTTTCAAATCTGCAAAACATGGGAGGCCACAGTTAAACTTCAACACGAAACACAAATGGTGAAACTACAGAAACAAGAGATGATTCTGTGGGCAACCTGAACTCTGCTTATCCTTCCCTTTTTTTGACCGCTCCCTGGGGTTTTTTTTGGTTTTTTGGGTTTTTTTTAATTACTGTCTTTTACCTCACTTTTAATTCTAGCCAATCTTCAGGAATCAGTAATATTTAAACAGTTGAGCAATTTTGGAAGCACACATAATTTTCTCTGAAGAGCACAAATCAACTAAAGAATTTAAACATTTAAATATAACCCACCTTGACTAGTAACTTTAGCTTGTATTATATGAAAAACAGCTTCAACAGCTATGACTAGAGGCTTGCTTGTACTAAGATTTCAGATATGCAATAAAAATTTAAAAACTAGCTTACCTCTTACTTGAATGTTTTCCTTTATCTGGTTTATTTATAAAATTTGCAGCAATTCATTAAAAATTACTTCTTATATAATATAATCTCTGTGCATACTTACCTACTGAAAGTGAACAAATGAAAACAATTCACATTAGGCTGTCAATTTTAGAGGTCAGCACCAATACAATTACACCAATTTCAACCCAATATAAGAGACTGGAAACTCCAGCTAATCCAACTCTATCCATGACTGCATTTATTTGGAAGTATTTGCCCTTTATAAATTTTGATTCAGGATATGTCCTATTGCCAACAAACCTTTCTGTGTTTTCTACATGCTTAGGAAATAAAATAGGAGTCTTTCTGTAGAGCCTGACTTAGTGCCAGAAGGTTGAGCAAACCACTGATGGAGAAAGTGTTCTTGCTTTTATTTAATTGCTGCAGTCACATTATGATCGGGTAGTAAGGTTGTGTATACACTTGGGTTTTTTAAACCAGAAATTATTTTAGGGGTGTTTAGGTGTTTTTCCTACACTCCACCACATTCTCCATGCCCTGAAATCATTCCCCCAGGAAAGTGACCTTCTCAGTAAGAAACTTGATCTTACAGGTATCAAATGACCTGAAAAGATCTTTCAGCAATTTGGTCAGGATAACATTAATAACCCAGCCCACAGGAGAATATTATGTATCAAAGCCCACATAAATTTGCTGAATGTGGATTGCAAAGAAACTGACAAACCCCTGACATTGTTCACCAAACAGTAAATTAATTAATTTCAACTGATTATGTCTGCAGAACCACAAACTGTCAGGTGGGAAGACTCTTCAAGTTCTTCGAAAAGTTGCAATTCTGTATTTAGCACAACAGAAATACTGTCAGCATCTTCTCAGCCTAGAACCGAAGCTACTCAAACATGTAAGAAATTTTTTCTACTACCCTCTTTTATCATATCCAAGTAAGATATCACAGCAGCTACATTACCATTAAAACATGGAGTAATCTATATGCCAATACGTATACGCAGTATATACGTATATAATACACATATTGAACTGAAAAACAGCTACACACATTGCTTTGAAACATTCTAATGAATTTGAATTTGACACATATCTCACAGCTGTGGAAAAGGGAATTTTGCTTAAATGTAATCACCATTTTTATTTGAAATGCAAGCCACACCTTCTAAATTCACACTCATAAGTCACCTCAGAACCCCATGCATTCAGGAGGTGCATGCCCTTTGTTGTGCTAAACTGATAAAGACTAATGGAATGCGGAGTCAGCAAGTCAGCCAGTACAAGCTGTATGTTTCACGGTTAAGGCTGCTAAATAAGGAATGCCTTGTGCAAGAATTTCCTTCATAAAACAGCACATGGAATATACCCATTTCTAAAACTGAGGCTATGTTGCACAAATATCTATAGACCTCTAATTAAGAAAACTACAGGATACAGGAATATTAAGCTTTGAATAAAGAAAAGTCTTCAAGATCCTTCATACCTTCCACCCTCTCAGCACTGATCAGAACATCCTGTTTTGGATGTGAATGGGATTTTTTTTATTTTATAATTAATTGCCCTACATATGTCAGCAGTGTAGGCTTGATAGCTTTCAAAAAATATCAGAAAGTGTCACAATCTATAGCATACTTTTTAGTAGGAATAATCAGAATACTTGCTCGAATGGAAAGTTACCACAGGGAAAAAAAGAGAGTTTTTGCTCTATCCCCACCTTATGGCTAGAAAAAGAATTTTTCTATTACAGCACACATATTTCTGGATTTATTTTTCCTTTACTGTATGACTATAACCAGGAAATACTATTTGTATTATGAAACTTTAGATTCTTTTTCAGCAGTCACTCACTTCTCCACATAAAACCACAATGAAACTCCGAGGCATGAATGTCCTCTCTAGCACCTGCGTTGATTTTGTGACTCGAAACAACAGATAGAACTTTACATTCAAACAGAACAATGATTGTTGGGTCCTGACCCACCAAAGTATACAACTTCATTTATTTGGGTTGATATCATTAGGAGTTAGGTCCATAGACCTAATCTTCAATAACATACCATTTTTAATATCCACACTTTTTTGAAGTTTTAAATATAATAATTGGGTGGTTTATACCACTCAGAAAGTATTAAACTTAGCTGCTTTACAAAATCAAAGCACAGTATGCATGAATGCATGCTATGAGTGTGAGCTGGAATAGAGCATACTCCCCACCAGAAGACTTACTCAGGTTGGCAAACAGCAGATACACTCTCACCAGTCACTCCGTAAGTGAGATGAAACAAAAATTGCAGCAGTACAACTCTCTTCCCTCACATTCATCTGCTGATCAACAAACATTTTCTTTCTTCTTTTGTGGCTAATCAATTATGATACTGCCCTGGCCCAGCGTCTAACACTAGCCACATCAAAAGGTGAAAACCAAGGGCTACCAGAAGTACTTTTTAACAAATTCTGTTTCTTCATTACCTCCTCTCATTGATGGTCAGAGTGAAAGGGCAGGGTAGGATGTGAAACAGAACACGGGGAAAGCTGCAAAGCAGAAAGAATAGAAAAACTGGATGTCTGAGTGTGCCTCTAATTTTTTAGATAACCCATCCTGCTTTCTGAGGAAATGAGTTTTAATTGTATTGACAGAGCACCTCTCCTTCCAAAAAACTCTTGAATCTTATGCTTAAAACCAGAGGAAATTCAATATTGAGTCAGTTGTTTCAGAACTATAAATTTCTCAAGGTTTCATCAAAACAGTTGAGCATCACTATGACTCTTCCCTCAAAAATCCTTGCCTTTTTCCTCCTAATGGCAAAGAATTAACACAGGAATTCAAATAACTTCATTAGGTCTTCTACTACAGATCTAATTTAAAAAAAAAATTATAGGAGTACATGCTTTGATACTTTGTCATTAAACAGAGACACAACACAGGATTAAACTATCACTATAACCTCCATGTTTATATTAATTGCAAGTGTTCATGGGTACTTACACAATACTGCTGTAAGTTTTAATTTTAAAAATCCAGTAGGGAATACTGCACAGAGAAGAAACCCTAGGTATGTACATGAAGGAGAACAGAAGAGCTGCCAAATAGGAATACAATTAATCTCATGGTGAACATTCAACCAGATACTAGGAAAACACAATAGCACTTTACGTTTCTAAAAGCTTAACCCCACTTCACTGGCCTCATTAATTTTCAGTAAGTATTTATTTGAAGTTTAGGAGAGAAACCTGAATATCTGCAAAGCTACCCAAGTCTTCTTAATACCTGCCTGCTCCAGCTATTACAAAACATTCACAATGTACTATCAAAGTCTCCTGTTAAAAAGTGGCAGCTTCTTAAAAATGAATACAGGCCAAAACCACTGTACAAAATACTTTAAAAATACACTAGTGGTTGGTTTTAACCCTTTTTTGCCTCCCTCCCCCAACGGTAGCTGATCACCAATCAATCTACTACACGAGAATGAGAATATTCCACTAAGCTCAGAGTGGATCCTGCTCCTAGAAAAATCAAAAAAGAAAAAGCTAAAGTGGATATCAACACAAGTTCCAAAAGGAGCTATAGTGCTCAAACAATTGTACAGTGAGGAAGGTATGTGATTATACAACACTCTAAGAAAATATTTCAGAGAAAACAGAGAGACAACATTTCTAAGGAAAATTTAGTGTTGCAATAAAATTGTTAAACCAAAGACAGTAATTACAAATAAAAATATAAATACCTAGTCAGATCTTCCTTATTCCCGAGAATGTACTTCAGATTATTAAGTCCACATATCCTCTACATGTGTATGCTCTTGGCCTTCTTTCTTCTTTGTTGATTCCAAGGGAGTAAGAGAAGAAAATGTAGAATAGAGAATCTAGTCAACCCGTTCAAGAAGCCGAATGCACTAATCTCTGTGAGTCAAGGAGAGCAGAAGAGTAATCCTTCCCTCCTTTCTGCATGCTGGAAGAGGATGACTTTTCTAAGGCTACACAGCATTCTAAAACGTACATGGAGACGATATGTACTGGCATTGCGACAGTTTCTTTAGACTACAAAAAATTTCTATAATACAATTTTTTTGCTGAGTTTCTAGAATGTACTCAGGTAAGGTGTCAACAAAATTAGACTACTCAATACATAACACTTTTAAAGATTCTTTATTTTAAGAATAGCCCACTGTGCATATCAAGGATCAGTTACCATATAGTCCCCAAAACTGCATTATCAGCTCAAACTGTAGGATTCATCTATAACTTTATTAACATATTTATTAAGCCAAGTGTTCAGCAAATGATTACAAATATCAGAATAGGAACAAAATATGAACTTAATTTAAGAAGACATTTTTATATAATATACATTTCCAGACTTCTGAACAGTTTGCATGACACTCAAAAGAGGGAAGGAAATAGCTTGGCACTCGAGCCAACTTGTCTGTGTTATTTTTACAAGATTTAACTTCGAAAACATCAGCTGTACCAGATCTTTCCTTTTCCATAACCTGTGCATCTGTCCACACCAACTGAATTACAGACCACCAAGTTGTCTCATATACCACATCAAACAGGTCAGCTTAACAGTTCAGACCATGATTTAAAACAACTATGTATTTTTTCCCCAGAGCACAGAAATTTTAACCTACTTTTCAAAGTAATTTTAAAATTACCAAGGCATTTATAAATAAACTGAAGACAAGGTATTAATACACTTGTTTCTACAGTGATTGTTTTGAAAGCCATCATTTTGTTTAGCTAATAAATCTGGTATGAACTGCACAATCTATACTGGATTTAGTGAAACCTTTGTTGTTGTTTTTTTTTTTTTACTACTGTCCCCCTTAAAGAGTTTCACACTTCTAATAATAAATGCTACATTGTACCCAAAGGGTATCTATGGTACAAGCATTCCTCCATCATTATGAAATAAGGTACATCAAAAGTCTTAAGTGACAAGTGACACACACTTTAAAATTATGCATGAAGTGTATGAAAATATACGTTCTAAGATTTTTTTATTCTTTTTAAAGAAACAGCAGGAAAGTCAGTCAGGAGATAGATATCAACAAAACTACACAGCTCCACAAGTTCTAAAGCTGGGTCACAGTATAACTCAAGTTAGTCAGAAAACATTGAAAAATGTGCTTTAAAATTCCAACGGTCTGTTTTCTAGCCTCTGCTTTTCTTTAAAATAACCTGCAAAGAAAAAAAAAAGTATATTTATTAATATAATTCAGCCAGCAGACAGAGACTCAAAACACTAGGCTACTGAGACCAAAGGCTCACCTAGCCAATGTGTTTTCAAGAGCTGTGTTGCCAAGGGGAACTCTTGGGAAAATATTAGAAATAAAGCAAAAGGATACAGGAAAAATTTCAAATTTGAGGGGTTTTTCTAAGCAAGAACATTCATAAGCAAGAACTCTGTAAAATAAAAGGTTTATTTTGAAAATTAATGCTGAGAAATGGAAATAGTGCTCTCAAGCTATCAGTAGATTTCTTTGAGTTCTTACCCTGTTGGGCCTAAAGAAAAAGAAAGAAAAGTTTTGCAATAATACAGCTATTATGCTCAAATTTTGTTTGCAATGCCTTATTTCTTTCTATATCAAGAGCACACATACCTTTGGAAGGACATTGTTTGGTCTGGAGTTTACATTGAAAAATGAACTTCAAAGCCCAAGTGGGACTACTTAAGTGTTAAAATTATTAAAATACAGGCAGTTTTTCCCTTTCTTCTCACCTTAAAAAAATAAATGGAGCCCAAAAATGCTCAAAAAGTGTTAAGATTGCAGTTTAAAAAAGCCATAAATGTGTAAGATTCCAACTGCAACATTCACTTGGCTACCCTACATATCCTGTGTATGTTTCTGTTACTATAGTAATAGAAAAGTATCAAACAAAACCTTTCAGCAGATGGAAAAAAAAATAGCGAAGATAAACCGACCAGAAGCCACAGGACCAAAATATCAGGTAACATCAAATTTTGTCCTCCCAATTTGCTCAGCAGGAGAAGGTGGATAAAAAGATAAAATAAAGAGACTGAATTACTTCATGACACCAAGGTAAAGCAGAGATATCCTAGGGAGTGAAATGAGCTACAGAATACAAAAGGATTTCAGTCATATTTTCTAGGGAGACAAAGCTGCATAACACCTTCCCCTTTCCCTTCTTTTGCACGTACTCAAAAACTCACCATGCTCTGCAATGCAGCGAATTCCTTCTTCACAGATATTCTTACAGATATACATATAATTTTTGTTAAGCTGAACTACCCATATAACAATCCACAGTCTAATTCTCCCTTAGTTCTTTCCTTGCCAAATACATCAAACAAAGTATGCTTGCTCAAGAAATACGCACACAATGCTGCCAGAATCCACTACGAACTTATTTCAGACTAAGCAGGTAAGAACTGAAGATGGAAGATATTTGAACCTCTCTGAACTATTTTTCACTTGTTCCATGAAGCTTCACTTATATCACTGAAGTTAAGACAGCATGCTTCCTTGATGTAGTATCAGCTGAAATAAGGATCCTCTAATTTTGGACTGCCTTTCAGGCCATGAAGGCTTGCTGGTAGACTGTTTTGTAGACTTACCCATATATTGAAATTATGACTTTAAACAGGCAATAATCAAGAAAAATTTGCTTATATTTAATAGGGCAAGGAGAGTAAATTTGTTGTCTTTACTGGTAACAGTAAATTACGCCAATGGTGGACAAAGAATATTAAGTGTCTACAGCTTTTGAATTATAAATCAAATAGCAAATTTAACACAGAAAGCTTTCGTAAATGCTGTTATAATACATTTTACATTATACAAAAATAAAAAATATTAAAAGTGTGTTAATACCTTTGCTGCAGATATGGTGTGCTCAGGTTTAATTATTTTACTTTTGTTCTCAAAAGCATTTGTCCTGGCTTCTTCTGCTAGCCGATGGAGAAACAGTAAGAAGTTCAAATGAACCTTTAAAACAGAGAACAAAAAAATATTCAAGCTGTTTAAACACAGTTTGGCTTTTTAAAGATTCATTGTTTGCAACAGTAAATTTGCATATTAGATTGCTTCCAAATTCCTGAAAGGTGTTCTCAGAAAAAAGGTTTATCACTCAGTTCAAGCCTCAGTAAATTTCCAAGATATTCCCTTCATTCATGACTCTTGTAAACAGAGTTTAAATTTAGTATACTCAAATCATAAAAGTGCTTTAGAAATGATCACACAAACCACAACTGATCTAAGAGGAATCAATCTGATTTTTATTAGCAGTTCTTAACAATAAAAAGTAAACACAACTATCAGAGAATAAGGAGTCTTTTTGCTTACTAGTAAATCTAGTCAATTTTCAGTGGCTACAACGACCAGACTTTTACAAACAGCAAATTCATTGCTGCCTTATCGCCAAATGGACTACAGACAAGTTCAAGGACTTCTGCCCCTTTCCAGTGTAAAGAGACATTGACATTAATTTCTCCAGAACTTGCAATTCTCTGGTGTCAGAAGGTTCCATCCATTTTTTTCCCAGCTCATCCCTTTGCTTTTTCACATTAAAAGAACTGGTCAGGCAGTATCCCGTTCCGTACGGAATGCTGCTCTGCTAATACAGAGGCAGGAAAAAATTGCAGCAGGCGAGGAAGGAACTGCCCCAGCTTGGACTAAAACTGCCAGCCAATAGCACATTTGTGTAGTAATTAATCAGGGATATGTAATATAAACCTCTAGCATTATACAGACTTTAGGTGAACTATTTTAATAATCCACCCTGAAAAAAATTGGTAATTGCACCTTTTGTAAATTAAAGTCTCAAACAACATTACCTCTGCTAAGTAAAGTGTACAAATATACTTTTTCAATCAAGAGCTCAGAAAAACGTTACTGAAATATATGAAAATTTTATTTGTATGAATAAGGTGATGTATTTATTCTGCCATACCTTATCTGTAAAGTCTGGAAAAATGGTAATGTGGAAAGTTACAAATTAAGAGTTTACAGGAAATACTTTGGCAGTGGGTTTTCAGCACAAAGAATTTGTTACGAGACATGCTCCTGTCATAAGAACTCTGTTCATATGACAAGCAGTTTAGGTGGTTTTTTTTTAATATCCTGAACTAAATAAAGTCAGAGTGCAACAGATAAATTTACATAATATTTGACATCACTTGGAAGCATCTACTACACAAAAAGCAATGTTCTTGCACATTTATTTCACAAAATATAAAAGCTGCTTTAGAACCAGTCTTCAGTTATTCACACAGAAATTATCTCCAACAGAATCAAGCAGTGGCACTAAAATAATGTTCAACATTAGAACTCTCATTATTAAACTTATCAACATAGATATTAGATTTCTGGGAATAACCTGGAGAAGTGAGAGATGGAACAAAAGCTTCCATATTTGCATGTCCTTCTGAGATACCTTAAGGCAACAGCATTAATTTTAAAATTGCCTTTAAAAACTGCATCTTCTCTCAGAATCACTGTACTTTTATTTTGCTATTTTCAAAGTGAATTGCTGCATGTGGAGAAACTTCCCCTGTACTCCAATAGATTTAAACAGTCACATAACGAAAATCAGAACATTCCACAACAGAGCACACAGGTTAATAAATATTCGAGGTTATTCAAGGCAATTGAGGAAGGCTAGTGAAAGGCAGAATGACTGAATACCATGAATACAAATTTTTGACAAGTAACTAAGCAATACCATATTGCTTTAAAGACATTGCTTTACTACATATTAAATTATTGCCCTTCTGCATAAAATTTAAAAACAGTTTTGAACTAGCTACTCATGAAAATCACCTTATAAAACAGAGTGCTTATTTTCCAGAAAAGAAAGGCTGCAAAATTGTAAGAACGTATGTAAAAAATTCACAGCACAATTGACACAGCAACTTCCACACACCTGTTCAACAGAACTGAGGAATAGCAGGGACAACCACTGTAATTTTGTTTTACTGCTGTAACTTCAAAACAATTCTTTAGACTGATATTTTGCCTTCACTGCACACTTATTAATCATTCTATGGTGATAACAAATTAAAGAGGCCATTCAGTGCAATTCTTTAAGCTTTCCCTGCAGTGGAAACACACATGTGCACTTTGAGCATAAAAGAAGCAGCTGAGATCCTGTTTTTCTTCTATAATTGCAAGCTAGAACAAAGCTTGCCTATTTTCTTCTCTGACCATTGGGGGAATATCTGAAATTCAGTACTAAAATCTTTACCTCTTATTTTCAAAAAGAGCCTTGAAGAAACCTGAAACCTATTTGGGGCTCTTCACCCAAAGATATTATCACACCCCTTAAAAACAAACAAACAAACAAACCAAGAACAAAAACAAACAGCTTCCTGAGAAAGGCTGACGAAATTTCATAGTTACACTGCACAAAGAGATAGATATTAACATTTAGGAAACAGGTTCTGACAAAGCTTACGATTTCAAGAAGAGACTTGATTAAAAGTGAAGAAGAAACCTCTTTCAAGTATTTAACAAAATTATCTGAATTCTTATGCTTTTCAAACTTGTTAGTTATGATCATGCAAGAAGACATTGGTTTATCAAGCAAAAATAACCACTGAAGGTCAGGGAAAAAAGAAAGCAACCTGATTTTCTCCTAAGGCAGACAGACCACTTTACTGGAATGGGCACATACTGCAGTAGATTCAGACATGAAGCATGGATCAGTCTGGAAGATAGCCCAGAAACTGAACTAGCACTTTTCTCATACTTCCCTTCAGAACACATAAGCTCTCTGCTCAAAATGTATATGGCTCCATCTTGTTAAGACAGCTACCATATAAATTTCTGATGTATGCAATCTAATCACTCTTACAGTGTTTGCAGAGAATAACGCAGGCACTAGAAAACATACTCTCAAAATTTCTTACTTGTCTTACTGCACAATGAACTCACCAATCTTTTTTTTTCCTAAAAGAGGTACAATCTCAGCTGTGTTGAATATTTAGCCATGGAAATAAAGAGCTAAAGAGCTATTAGGCACATGCCCAGTTGAAGAACATCATGGAGAATCACCACACCTGCAGATTCTTGTTTAAAGGTAAAATAAAAAAGCCAAGCCTTGTAACATAAAAGGCTGTCTAACTTGACATCAGCAGAAGAGATAATCTAAGCTTCCATCACATTATTAAAATTTATTCTGATCTTATCCTTTGTGTCGCAATGAACATTTGCATAGCCATATTTTAAAATGGATCTGAGTGTTGTTGTTTGCAAGTTTCAGTGAATTCAATTCACTGACTGTATTTGCAGCTCAGAGAACTTTAGTGTCAGGTACAGGAGTTGGGAACCAAAGGCCAAGATTTGGAGGGATGTCCCACTTACCCCTTTTCAGACAGCCACACTACTTTGAAGCCAAATTTTCATTACCCTGGAAACACAGACCAACTGTTACCAAGGATTCAAATAAGAAAGCATGATTGTGTGTATTTGATTAATTGACTAGTGCATTGTACTAAGTAAGCTTTGAGTAAATCTGAGCATAAGTTGCAATGGGCCAGGTCCTTAGCCAATAAAAAAAATCCAAAGGCAGCAAAAACATTAGAAAGAGATCATATTTTTATTAGCACCACTCCCTTAGAAAAATATTTAATGTTTACATTCAAATCTAAATTCTTTCATATAATTGCCATATTCATTCATTTTAATCTCATATTATTTATTATAATTCTATATGTCTACATTTAGCTTCATATATCCAGATATCAACCTTCAAGATGCTGCAAGACACAACTGTTATACACATATGAAACGTGAAGTCAGGGACCATACTAGTATACAGCCTGTGTTAATGCTTTAATGCTCTGAGAGCCACATGCATTCCTAAACAAGAGGACATCACAGTCCAGCAAGTTCAGTCCACTAAGTTATTTCAAAGAGTATCTTTTTTATCCATTTTTTTAAATACAGCAACTACCACAAGCTCTCTTGAGGTCAGGTTTCCTTGCTGTAGTCAAATAATTTCTTGGTGAGAGAAACTCTACCTGTGCCACAAACCTCTTAGAGCAGGTCAGAAGCAATTCAGCTTTGTTGGTCCGTTTTTGCAAACTTGGCTCTTTAACTCCCCATCTTTTTGGCAGGCGTTTTTAAACCATGATCAGGACCCCAACACCTTAATGGATTACTAACTAGACTTGTCAATGCACAGTTTAGGGCAGAGACTACATAGAAGGCCTTATAAAACATATGAGCACTCGAGATGCCATAGCATCTTAGCAACTCATTGATCACAGCTCAGCTGACTACTTGTACACCCGAACTGATCTATCTACGCGAGCACCTGCATCTAGCAGCCACACAATCCAAACTGCTATTTCTCGGTGTGTCTACACCAAACTCTTTGAACATCAGCGTGTACGTGGAGTGACACAAAAGCCATGCATCAGCCCGTTCCTCAATCCCCAAGGTCACTGTCAAAGCCCTACAATACAGCAGGCACCAGCAAAGCGGAGAGCGGCAATCTCTGCTTATCCGTATTTTCTCAGACAGACCCAATTGTCTGTCCCCCCAGGCTTTGCCTCTCCGCTGCCTGTGGGTCCCTGCAGAAGCACCATTAGGAGTAACTCGACATCCCGTCACACCCAAAGTGCTCCAGGGCAGAACACTGATGGCCGGCTGCCCCGGGGCCACCAGCGCAGCCGCGGCTGCCGCCAAGGCCACAAGCAGGAGCGCTCCCGGACTCCCGGGGCAGCCGCAGCCTCGCCTCTCCCCCGCCCCTCTCCTTCCTCACCAGCAGGTCGGCCTTCGCCGCCAGGCGTAACTGCGGTTTGTGCTTCTTTATTATTTTCCGCAAAGTACTGCGAGGCGCCGTGCTCCTCATCCTTCTTCTCCTCCTCCTCCTGATTTCCTTCCTCTCTTTCTTCCTCTTCCTCCTCCTCCCGCCGCTCCCGCCGCGCGCGCGCCGCCCTCGTTCCCTCCGCCGTTCGAATCCGCCGCCCTCGCGCAGCCGCGCGCGCCCGCCGTGACGCAACTTCCCAACGGCCGCGCGCAGCACCGCCTCCGCTTCCCGTCCTTGTCACTAAAACGTCATGG
>JANPWX010000204.1:1842182-1931078 GCA_024734555.1 Trochalopteron elliotii
GCAGCCCGGAGGCTGCGGGGAGAGCGTCCCACCGGCCCCGCCGAGCCCGGCCCCGCCGCCCCGGTGGCGCAGGAGCGGGAAAAGGCGCTCCCCGAATAGGTGCTCGAGGGACGGGCGGGTCCCGGTGGACACCGTCAGGGCCGTTTCCCTCGCGAGCCCCTCCGCGTCGGTCCGCTTCCCTGGCGAGCGAACCGAGGGCTGGCCCTAGGCCTCGCTGTAGCGAGTTACCCAGACCTCCACCCATGACGTTTTAGTGACAAGGACGGGAAGCGGAGCTGGCAGTCCCCCGACTGCCGTTCCCGAGCCCTCGAGCGGCCGCTGCCGCAGGAGGGAATTTCCCGAAGCGCAGGGAACGTGGCACGGGTCAGAGGCACCGGCACGGCGCTGCCTCGGGCGGTGGATTTTGAGTTGGCGATCGTCGCCCAAGTGTGCTGGTATTTCCTTGCCGCAGAAGCCGAGGGAGTTGTACAGTACGCTTGTTCCCCCCTTTGACTGTGTGACCCTGCTGGGAGATGGGGCAGGACTGCAGGACCAAGAGCCTAATTAGCACCTTAATCTCTGAAAGGAGCCTAGAGTTGATAGTTGCCTTCTGCACGTAATCTGCACAAAATCTTGCTTTAGAACACGTATAGCATTGATTTACTCGTACACAGAAACACACAGTGGTGCTGAAATCGGCCACCACTTTACGTGTCGTCCTTGCTCCAGCATCTGTCCCTACACTCCTGCTGTAGCTGACGGATGCTGCTGACTGAAATACGGGTTTCCCCACAGAGGGGCCCCTGTAGCTTGGCATTCTCAGTGTATTTGGACGGTGTGTACTTAGTTGGAGAAGGGGTCAGGATTTCATACTGAGGTATGGGGTTTTTCAGCATATTTATTAGGGTTTTTTTGTTTTCTTTGGCCTATGGGACGCCTGCAAATTTAAATGTTGATAAGATAAATATATCGTCTTAATATGTTCCAAATACCAGCACCCAGATAAGAATCAGTTTTATTGAATATGTTCTTAAGCCTCTATGAGTTCGTATTTTAGTTAATTTTACAATATGCACAAAATATAGTCCAGATAGAAGTATGATATCTGACAGCAGGAGAGAATTTAAGATTTGACAGTTCTTCTTCATATTCTGTCAGATATTGGAAAATGATGCTTTGTTCTTTCAGTTTTGACTGTCACTTGCCATTAATCGTCAACAGCAATGTTGATATTAAAGTCAGGGTCTTAACATTTTTTTCTGTGAAAGAATAAGCACACTAACACGCAGAACTTTTTTGTGCAGTTTAATAATAGTCACAGTTAATGGCTCAGCAGCACTGCTACAAGTAAACATTTGGGGGTTTTTCGGTTAACTGAAGGGCTCTGACTCAGGAGCTACATAGGGTCATATACTGTAATGCTCATAATATACACACAAACTTGCGTCGGGATCAGCAATAACTCAGCATGTCAACAGATTCAGATCTACAGCTGGGATAGATCAGTAGTTCCACTGGATCTTACATGAGCTGAGAGCTGGGCCTGAGTATCTCGCGCTGTTGGTGGAAAACTGGTACGGGCAAGCATTTTACAAACTGCAAGAATTGCAGAGGTGCCTCTACTGTAGGTCTGAAGCTATGAAAATACACCACACAAATTTGAAACTGTGCAGTGACCTGCATAAAACAACAGATACTGAGACTCAAGACTAGCAACTGTATCTTTTAGTCATGTGCTTGCTATGTAGACAATGACTGAATAATGAAATCTGTTAAGTGCAATACTGTTAGAGTTTTGTTGGTTCTGATGGTTTTATATTTCTAGTGGACTAGGGGTTTTTTTGATGTTTTTTTTAGCCACAGAAAATAGTAATTTAAAGTGCTGGTTCAAATCTACATATTTACCAGATTTCCTTACTTCTTAGGTGTTGAAAAAATTACAACAAAAGTTACTTCAATTTATAACAGAGCTCAAATGTACATGTAATAAACTAAATGTATGTAAATTATAGCTTATGATTTACTGAACAAACATGAAATTCAGTATTTCAGATTTCTCTTTGAATTTATATTTTTGGCTATTTATTAATAAATATTTCTGTAAATATTATTTCAGTATCTTCATTTTAATACAGAAATATTGTAAGAAAAGAAAAAAATTGTTTTCCTGTACATTATGCATTGCAATGGACAAAAATTATTTTATAAGTTAACTAAAATTCTTTAAAAAATCACAACTGTTTCAATTGTTTGGTCTGTGTTAATACAAAGATTAATAATTAGATTACAGTGAATCATAGAAAACTGCAGTCTCATTATATTTCTGATTTTCAACATGACTGTTTTCTGTCTTTCTGACAGAATCCATAACATTCAGTTATAATATTATGAAATATTTAAATAAGTAAAAGAATAATGAAAAATGTATTTTAAAATAATTCTTTGAAAGTTGAAATTACTAATTATTTCATGCTCGTGCAGCTTTATATAAGAGGTGTTTCTATGCCTTTTAGGCAGATTTTCATATTTTACCTGTTCAAAAGCTGCAGGAGTTTTGAATCCATTTTCTACAAGCAGTTGCCTTGTTTTCAAATAATGTTTCAAGAATTTAATATTTTCTCCAGTTTTTAGAAAATGCAGTTTTTAAACACACATTAGTTCATTTTGTGAACTTCAGCTGCAGCACAACATCTTCCCAGTTTTCCAGCAAGGCTGAGCTGTGTTTTAGAACTAAAGGCATCATCTGGGACCAATGATTAGAAGAAGGAAATTTCAGCAATTAAAATAGTACCATCCAGGTCTGACTTCTTCAGGAAAACAGTCTTCTCATGTTCCTTTTTATTTATTTTATTTTTTTTTTAATACAGGCAATTTCAGTGATATTATTTTGTCACTTTTACTTCCAGATCGTGTGGGTTACTTGAAAACACTTCCATACATTTCAGTGGCTTAAAAGAGGCCAAGTTTGGGGCCATCACTGCTGAACTGCAAACCAGAGACATTTAGGTCTCTGTTTCTGTAAGGAAAGAGATGAATTTAAAGACTCATTTTATCCATTGCTCTGGTGCACTGTAAGTTGAAATAAGGGTAACATTGGAAATTAAATTATAAAGCCATGTCTCCCTTCTTTCCTGAAACTTTTATAAACACATCGTAACTTCTCACATTTGTTCTCCCAGTCTGTACTTCATAACTATTAGTTTAATTATTTTGTTTCTGGATTTTGATATTATCTTCAGTCAAATTCTTCATCAGCTCTTCATCAAATCATAATTTTAAAGTCGATCTTCCCTCCAAAAATGCTGAAGAATTCTGTTTAAACAGTGTTACGTCTTGAAATTGATAATCACATTTTATAAATTCTTGCTGAGCCGAGAGATCCATCAGTTTCTTCTCTAGTCAGGTAGAGACTGTTAAATACTTTCTGGTGCTAATCCAGTTTCAGTGGCTGATGAAAGATTTTGAAACATATCCTGGATGGGGATGTCAAAGCCTAAAATCTTTTGATGTTTTGTTCAGTGATGAAAAGATATCTCTAAAACAGAACATAACAATTCAGCAAATGTAAACTCTTCTATAGTGTAGTTGATAGGCTTGATCATAGTGTTCGGGGTATACAGACTGACTCTCCTGTTACATTTGTATATTCTGTCTGTTGGATAATTCAGGTGTGGTTGAATACTTTTGTAGAGAAACAGGAAAAGAGATAATACAAAGGAGCAAATGGTATCTTTTCCTGTCCTCTGTGGAACTTAAGAAAACCTCTTGCTCGGAAAAGAAGGGGGAAATGGTGATTTTTACAAGAAAGTTTTGCCTTGTGGCTGTCACTATTGATGTAATGACAATAATTTAATTGCAGCAATAAATACTAGTCCAAGCTCTGTTTGGCATTCGCATTTTATTTTCATGAAGAAAGGAGGGAATTCTCTAGAATCCATTATTTTCATTACTTTTGGTTTTTGTATTTAGTTTTATTTCTATCTGTGTTTCAGGCCCAGAACACTAAAAAACAAAAAGGCAAAACATTCTAAATTATATTTAAAATTGTGACTGTTTGCTGATTTTAAAGTTTACAATTTAAGCTTCGGTTTCATTTTTCAAGACATTCTGTGTATCAGCCCTCTGTGTATCAGGCTGTAAGAACCTGTCTGAAGTCAGTTCCCTTCCACAGGCCAGACACCATCTGTCTGTTGTGACTGCTTTGATTGCATTCATAAAATGAATGTCATTCATACTGAAGCATATAAATCACAGCTCAGCAGTCACTCTTACCTTGAGAGATACTCCTTGTGCACTTGACATGCCATCAGCTAAAAGTGTATCAGTTTCACTGCTTTTGAAGTAATTTGAGGCAAAATCACATTGATATAGCTGTCCATTACTTTATTAAATTATGTAAGAGGAAGATGTTTAAGTGTTTTCAATGAAAACCATAAGGATTAATAAATTACACAAAAAAATAATTACTTCAGACACCCCCTTTGTCTGTGTTTATGCAACTTTTCTTGTCATTTTTTTAGATTTTTACTTTATTTGCATTTTGCTCCCAGATCTACTACACCCATTTAATGCCAGTCCTATTCCCAAATTCCAGAAGGAACAGTGTTACTCTCTTCAGATGTCATGCTTGCAATGGCTGCATACAACCAGAAAGATCTTCCAGCACCTCTGATCTCATCAGCTAATCCAGAGCTGCCAGAAAGACCCCCTTCTTTCAGAAACTTTTGCAAACCTAGACAGTATTCTGAAAAATGCCTGTTCTCTGCCTTAAAAATACATAGTTTGCGCAAATGTGTTACAAATAGAAGAAAGGAGAGCACAAAATTTAATGATATTCCCCAGGATTTTACTTTACAAAAAACTGGCCTAATTAGCATAACATGTAATAGCAATGGCTGCCAATAAGGACCTCAAATATTAATAAATGGATACTTACTACTCAACTGCCAATTAATTATATTTATCAGGGACAGTGGATCAGAGGAGTTGACCACAAAAAGGCCTGAGAGTGATGGTTGCTTTTTCTTCACTTTGTTCTTCACGTGAAGGGTAGCAACATCTTTTTGCCTCATCCCCCCCTGGGACCATGTTTTTTCCCTGTTGACTTTTTCTTCAGTCAGAAAGAAACCCCTAGAAGTGTGATATGCAACAGCATTTTTCCTACCTCTTTATTAATTTCCCTTGGGTTATGTCAGCTCTGAAACACAAAATGATGTGCTGTGGAATGGTCTGCTTAGCTATACAACTTTCTACCAGTTTTCTGGCCATGGCTGCAGGGGAAAATGGGTGATCACAGTTTGAGATGTCCACACCTGAAGCAAAAACTCCATCTCTTGCTGATATTTGAGATTGTCAGTAATCCTCAGCTCTCTTAAAGCAGAAGTGGAAGTGGTCATTAGGCCAATGTAAATGAAAAATGCCCACTTCTTGCCTGGCACTGCCTAAATACCCCATAAATGTACTAAAAGATGGGATATATATGTATATTTGTTAACATTAAAGCCAGTTAGAAAACTGATCATATGTATATCTCAGCCCAAAAACCAAATACAGTAATTACTTTTTTTAATTAATAAATGGTAGATGGTAGCCAGTGGGATGCCTGCCTGGCACCTGTTTTGTCCCAATAACCCTGATAACAGACTTCAGTAAACTAAATGCAAAGAGAAACAACAAAGTAACAGGTTATGTTTCAAATGAGGTGAATTGATTGCTGGAAACTTAAATCACTTTTTTTGTGACAGAAGCCAAGCCATAACATTATTGTTATATGTGAACATGATAGAAAAAAAAGAGAGTGGCCACTGAAGTGAAACAAGAACTTAGAGATTGCCTTCAGAGTGCATGGAATACACATATACTGCAACAGGAATTGCCATTAGTGCACAAAGTTGGCATGTATTGTGCTGTCAAGAAGACAGGAGGAGAAAAATAAGTAATTTGTATTTATTTCTTTTACCATTGTAATTAATAAGGGACTTTAAAAAGAGAACATTTCAGATAAAATGCAAATAATTCAAATAGGTTGTAATCAAAATGTGGTTTTTCCATGAAGATTTTCAGAAGTTATTTATTAACTGCCAAAAGGAATATACAGTCACCTGAGAATGAAGTAATATAATATATGCCAGTTTACTGCAAATGGTTCCTCAGTGATCTGCTTTCTGTAGTAAGCAGACATGAAATCATTTGTCTTCAAAATTATGTTAAGAAATTAATGATCTAATACAAACTATGAAGAGTGAGATGCAAAGTTCAACTACTTATTTTTTTTTCTGTGAAAAGAGATTGAAAACATTAGGCTTGTATTAGTAAAAAATAAGCACTCTAGAGAACTACAGCATTACTCTTTAATTTCCATCATTACAGAAATGCTCGAATTTCTTTGGACTACACAGAAATCTTTGAATCTGTCATGCTTTCTGCAAATTCACAAACACCTTTTTTTTAACAGCAATTATTAGCAAAATAGAAACCCCTGTGAAACTATTCCAGATTGTATTGAGAAGCAGTAGTTTTCTGAAGGCACCAAAAGGAAAGTTTTAGAATGCTGCTGCTGTAGCATAAAGGAAGGAAAAGTACTTCTTCAGAGAATATGGTGAAGTACAGGAATTACTAAATTCTTTTCCCTTCAGCTAGTTAACTGCTAATTTTATTCTTGGGAATGTAGTTTTGGGTCTGGAGGGTTTTTTTTAATATCTTGCTATATAATGTTTAGAAAGAAGCTTCAAAGATTAATTATCCATTGAGCTAAAAATTCTTTCAGTAGCTTAGAATCATTCTGCCTTCTGGGGATAGTAACATTTGCAGTTTCAAATGCAATTAAATGGAAGTGGTAGTTTGGAGAGTGAAAGATAGTGTATATACTAATTTGAATGTAAAACAATGCCATAAATATCACTGAAATAAATGTAACCGACCACAGTTTTGTAAATAAACAACTGCTGATACAATCTTTTTCTTTCAGTATAGAACAAATACACTTTCTTCAGACAGTGCTTGACACAAAGGAAAACAGCAAGGGTGTAACACTTCAGGTTAATAAAACTAAAAGATAGCAGCTGTAGCCTTGCACAGAGGCAAGATGCTGCTCTCTGCTGTAAGAAACTGCATCAGATCTTTAACCCGCTACACCCAAGAATAACCATAGTGACAGTGGGGAAGCCATATCAAGTTTTCTTCCCCTGCCCTACACGACGGCGTAAGCCTGTTGTTAAGTGCATAAATGTATGTGGAAGCACCACAAACAGTAGAACTGGTTTAGTAAACAAGAGATGTAATACTGATTTTCTAGCCACAATGAGGCTCCCTACCTGAGCTTACATAGAGTAATTGAACTACCACAAAACTAAGAAAAATATCTATTTTAAGCTGAAAGCCACACCTCTTGCATCAGCACAAATACAAGAAAACTAGTGCCATAAAAACACAGAGTGAATCATAACACAAATGCAAAATTTTTTGGAAGGAACATACTGTAATGTGAGCTGACACTCGGAAAACAGAAGTCAGCTCTAATGTCTCTCATCTTTACCCTGGGTATTTTGCATTTTGTATTTTGGCCGCCTTGCCTGAATAGTGGCAGAATTTTGTTTTTCAGTGTACAGTGATGTTCGTCATAGCAACGATATGGAACTTTTTTTAAGTACCTTCATCTGGGTAGGAGCTGTGTCTCCTTAATGTAACTAGTGATGCACCAATAGTACCAGTTATACTATGGAATGGTTCCCTTGGAGCAGGTCAATAGCCTCACAGTGCTACTCATTGCCACCCTGACTGATGGTGCTTTGCCCCTTTACAAACCAATTATTCAGTGCTGCCATAAAACAGCACAATGAAAAGCACAAAATTGCTGTTTGGAGGCAGCTCTTTGCATAAAAATTTGGCAGGTATGTGCTTTTTCAATTTGTTTTTTGTTGGTTTTTTTTTAAGGGTAATACATTGATACTGAATGATGCTCTTTGTAGAGGGAATAAAAATATGCTTATGTTTGTCATCAGGAGAATTTTTTCCAGCCTTTTTTCAAACTGGTCTAGAGATATTTGCTGTTTTGAAATATTTGTTTGCAGTTCTCTAGCATTCTTCCCACTTTTATCTGATGATGTAGTGATGTCACTAGGCTGACTCTTGTCTGCAAAGTGTCCTGGAAGAGAGCCAGGACAGGAGGAGGGGAAAAAAGCCAAGCATATAAACAATATGGCAACTAGATGGCCTAGTTTTTGTGGGGGACTTTCTGATGTAAAAGTCATTCAGCAGAAGACCTGTACTCATTGGTAAGCTCAGCTATTCTGCAGTGCTACAAGTAAGTGAAACAGCTATAAAGATAGCTTAATTCTTTAAGAGTATTTGCAATGTCTTTACAATACCTGTGCAGAATGAAGTAGATGGAGACAAGGAGTCATTCTGATCCTAACCATCCCTCTTTAGGCTTTATTTAGCATTTTTTAGTCAGGCAAAATTTTTCCAGTTCATCTCAAGTTAAATTTAGAGGCCTCTGAAGATTAAACAAAATAAAACTATAGAACACTGTAGTGGGTTGACCCTGCCTGGATGCCAGGTACCCACAAAAGCCACTGTTGTCACTTCCCTCCAAAAATGGACTGAGGAGAGAAAATATAACAAAGGGTTCACAGGTTGAGGTAAGACAGAGAGAGATCACTCACTGAATACGATCATGGACAAAACAGGCTTGAATTAGAGATAGTAATTGAATTCATTACTAACAAAATCAGAGCGGGATAATGAGAAGTAAAATAAGTCTTCAAACACCTTCCCCCCACCCCTCCCTCCTTCCCAAGTTCTACCTTCTCACCATGCAGCACAAGGAGACAGGGAATGGGGTTATGGTCTGTTCATCACACATTGTTTCTGCCACTGCTGAGGGAGAGGAGTCCTTACCTCCCTTGAGAGAGGAGACCTCCAGCCTGGGCCCTTCCCACAGCAGACCGTTGTCCCCAAACTTCTCCAACATGAGTCCATGAGCAACAGTTCTCCATGAACTGCTGCTATGGGGGTCACTTTTTCATCATGTGCAGTCCTTTAGGCACAGGCTGCTCCAATGTGGATTCCCCATAGGGTCACAAGTCCAGCCAGGAAACCTGCTCCAGTATGGGCTTCTCTTTCCACAGGCCCCTGTGCCAGCATGAGCCTCCCACAAGTTCACAGCCTCCTCTCAGGCACCTGCTCCAGTGCAGCCTCCTCTGGGGGCTGCTGGTGGGTCTCTGCACTCCCATAGTCATCCATGGTCTCCAGGGCCACACCTTCAGCACCTCCTCCTCCCGCCCCTCCTTCTCCACTGACTTTGGTGTCTGCAGAGCTTTTCCTCTCACATGTTCTCACTCCACTCCTTCCCTGGCCTCAGTGACTTCTGCACAGTAACTCTGATTTCTTCTTAAATACGTTATCACAGAGCCTTTAGTATCATTCCTGATTGGCTCAGCCTTGGCTGAGCACAGAACCCTTAATCCCAGGGTCATGTGGTCCCAGGGTCACCTCACATTAGGCATCAAAAAGGACTGCAGGAGGGTTGATGTTGGCAGTGCACCAGGTGCCCACCAAGCTATTCTATCATTTCCCCTTCCCAGCTGGACAGGGGAGAGAAAATAATTGGAAAATTTTCCTGGAAAAATGACTCCTAGGTTGAAATAAGGCAGTTTACTAAGGCAAAAATTTGTGCATGCACAAAGCAAACAGAAAAAACCCCAATATTCTTATTCTCTATTTCCCATTAGCCAGCCAAGTTCAGCCACTTCCCAGGAAGCAGGGCTTCAGCACCCATGGCAGCTGCTCAGGAGAGCAAACCTTGTAAATAGCAAATACCATCACCTCCTCCTCCTTTCCTTAGCTTTTATATTTCAGCTGATGTCATATGGTATGGAATATCCCTTTGGTTAATTTGTGTCAGCTGCCCCAGTTGTGTCCCCTCCCAGGATTTTGCCCACCCACAGCCTGGTGTGTTATCAACCGCTTTCTAGCTACCAATGCAAAGCACAGCACTGTGAGGACTGTTATGGGAAAATGAACTCCATCTCAGCCAGACCCAATACAAACATATGTTCATAAATGCATATCCTTTAAATGTTTTTTGTAACATTATATTTTGAGCAGATTAATCCAATTTGGGTGCTTTGTGAACTCAGTACTCTCACTGATTTCAGTAATTGCCAGCATTTTACTTGCCGATTGCTTTTTTTACAAAGAAGTAAACTGATTTTTACTTCCAAAATAAACTTAACAGCTCTTATACTTGTGAATTCTATACATGGATGACAAATCTTTATTTGTCCTTAGCTACAAACCTGAAATATGGTTCCGAAATACATCTCTTTGTGTAAAGATCCACAGACATCAGTACCCAGATGTATATTTCACAGCTTTACTCCTTTTCTGTGTGATTCCAAGCACAGAGGACAATTCAAAATAGTTACCTTTTATACTTCTTTTTAATCTGTTCTTTCTTTAGGAGTCAGTAGCCTCTAGCAGGCCCAGCAGAATCAGATTGTTCATTGAGAATAAAACTCTTCTTTTTGACTTCGTAGGCCAGCTCTGTACTTAGGAGTGTAGTGTTAGACACAGTCACGGATCTGAGAGCAAGAGACATGCCATGCTCAGGTACTTATGGAAAATTCTCCCTAGATACAAGATGATCTAGTCAGTCCCCACTACTGGGGACAATGCCAGGCACTGGCCTCTGGGCTGTTATCCCAGGAGCTGGCTGGGAGAGGGCTTGTTGTCTCAGACCAGAGCTGCTGCCTGCTAAAGGACAGAGCTGCTGCCATGCTATAAAGACAATAGTTACTACTATTGCACTCCAGACTTTGTGCCTGGCCCTTGTTTAGTGTTCTGTACATGCAGGTATGGAGTAATGCAGCAATGATTGTGGCACTTGTCAGTGGGGCTGAACGTTAAGAGTCTTGCACAAGAAGTTGTATGTCAGAATTAGAAAAGCTCAATGGTCAGACTTAACAAGGAGTCTGGTCCATCTCAGGATTGTTTCTAGGTTTCATTTTATGCTCCAGCTAGCCAGGACCAAGGTATGAATCTCCACTACGCTTGGAGGCTGTCCTGACTACTAGCCTTCAATATCAGCCACTTGTGCTTTTTCTTTCTAGTCCTTAATCATGCTCTGTTTGCTACAGCAACAGTATTTCAACATGCAGAATGTAGGAAGTAGGCATCCCTGTATGTCCACAGCCTTGTTGTATGCTTTTGGGAGATGGGAAATGCAGTCTTCAGCCCCAAAATTTAACGGGAAAATGCACTGAAAATCCTTTGCCTGGGACAAATGTACTCACCACAAAGGTATCATAGAGATGAATATGTAGAAAGTACCATTAGCAATTGATTATACAGAGTCTGGTCCAGAGGTTCTGCTCTGTGCTTCAGCCATTGTAAAGAATTATTTTTCATTCATTCCTTGTTTTGCCATGGTTTTGTTTAGACAGTATCAGTTGTGGAACTAGACTGTTTTCAGGTTTTAAGCAGAGCTTGGAATTAAGTTGTTGAACACTCAGTTGCTTGATGTCAGGGAGCAAGCACAGGTTAAGAAATGTATTAAATCTTTTATGAAACAGCCTAGTTTCAAAATTTTATTTTTCCTTACTCCAATGGGAAACAGTGCAATAGCACAGCAACAAAATTAAACCTGCAAGTAAATGACTACAGGTCTGAGTATAAATTTGTGGGAGAATGTGTTAAATATATTTGTACAGCTGTACATACAAAAGATCTGAATTCTCCTAGCAGCAATGTCTGGACATGAAGTTTTGATTTAGATTGTGTTCCTCTGGAGACTCTGTTCCATATGTATATAAAGCTGAATTGAGCAATTAAATGTGATTTCTGAATTTTGCACCCATAGTTGCCTACTTGTAACAAAGTACAAGATGGAGTTTGGAAGTTCTGTCTTGAGAAATATTTGATTTCATATATCCAGTTCTAGCATTTCTCTGGTAGCTTGAAGTTTCCAATATCTCGGGTTTGGATTTCTTCCACCCGGGATTCAGGTGGTGGTTTGAGAGAGTCTCTTTTGCCCTCTGAAAGCTCTGAGCCAGCAGCAAGAATGAAATGGAGTCTTCAAGGTCTTGTTTTTTCAAGGTTTCTCACGTGTTTATTAATTCTTATCTTACAATTTTCTCTGTTCCTGGCTGAGGTCTTCACAGCTGCTCGGACACAGGGTGACTCTCCCCATGATGGGAGGTTGCTACCTTCTTATACAGATAGTTACGTGTCTGTTATTTACAATTCCATGTCAATGCCTACTACCTATACTAAAAGGGTCATTTCTGTGTTGACCCTATCCCCTTAAACTACTTTGTGCTATCATCACATCAGAAGACGGAGGCCAAGGGAGAGGGAGAAGAACCCAGGCCACCGCCCTAAATCCTCCATCTTGTCCCCCATTCACCTCCCTTCTAAGAACCCCAAAACTGCAACATTTTCCACCCTATGATAAACTACACTGCTGTCGGTCACACCTTTGTGACTTGTAATTTTTCTCTCAATGTTAGATGCTTTTTCCATGGACTAAAATCAAAGCCAGTGTCTTCCTGGGCTCTGTGCCAGGCAACCCCCCTTGGACAGACCCCAGACCCTCCTGGCCAGGATTCAAACTCTCTTGCTCGTGTCTTAGACCCCTCTGCTGAGGTCTGCGACCTGCCAGGGCAACCAAAGGAATGCCCTGGATTCCGACACCAATATATGAATTTGCTGTATTATGCGTAGAAAAAAGTCTGCCTGAACCTATTAGAGATATGACTTGCTATATGCATAACTAGATGATTAATGCATTTTTATACAGCATTACCTGTGTTCTGGCATATCATAAATATTATTCATATTCTTATGATTCATAAATATGATTCTGGCATATCTTAAATATTTTTCAAGTACCAGCCCTGATTTGTCTATTATCTGCTTGGATCCACAAGTCTATATACACATGAACAGGAAAACCTCTTCTTAGCATGCTTCCTGAAAACTGTCACTCCAAGCATGTAGATCCTTTACTTAATCTCAATGAAATTTTAATACTTTGATGAATTTTTCAGTACATGAAGAACATCGTGTGATCACAAATATTCCTCCAATCTTTAAAGTTTAGTAAGTGTCTGAAAATTATTAGTGAAGTTCTCATCTTGTACCTGTGCAAAACAGAATGATGATACCTAGGATATTTTATTAATGGCTAACTTCTCCACTCCCTGGTTAATTCTTCTTCCATCACAAAATGCATTGATAGATTGTATTGGGTAGTTTCTAATAATGCATAACTTTTCCTCTTAGAAGCAAACAATGAAAACTATTAATATAACTTAAGAGATAAAATGCCCATGACATTTAACTTGGTGTCTCAGAAACTTGGGCCTTTCAGTTCTGTAAAGCAACACAATCGTAAGTTAGTGAGATACAAGTTTTGTACACAATCATGTCTTGCATTTCTCATTAATAAAGTTAGTGTTCAAAATACAAACAGTCCTTCTTTTTACTCAACTTCAAAGAAATCTACAGTCTACAAAAAATGACATTTTTAGAATTTTGTAGAATTAGTTGCAACCTCAGCATGTATTATCTTTGTAAGCAAATATCTTCACTGTCATGTGTTAAATACATACATCTTGCCTTTTACAAGATGTCTTCCTATTGACTTCCAACTGGAGCACAACAGAAATGCTAAAAAAAGAATCCTCAATAGCTGCCTGAGTAGCTGTCCACTTACTCTAGAGATCAATAAAATGTTTGGCACTAGTACTCATCACATGTCAAGGCCAAAACAGAAAGCATAGTTCATAGTGAAGCACAAGAATGCTGGAAAGGCATTCTTGCAAATATGTGCTACAAAACTGTACCACACTTCACCTTCTCTGTTGCTTTCATGTGCAGCTCAACTACATTTCAGTAAAACAGTGCCCAAATGCAACTCAGGAATGTGTGTGGCTTCTGCAAACAGATGCAGAGCCAAACACCAGACCCTGTATTAGTGTGTGGATGTATTGCACAGCTGGAAGAACAATTGCAGCTGCTATGAAAAAGCATGTGTCTTTCTTACTGGGTTATCTAAAAGCTTTATTTATGGGGTGAAACTGTGTTTTAAATGTGATCTTGACCACATTAAGTTTTGCAAACTGTAGACAATGTGAATTTAACGGTGGTATTTAAGTTTTTTGAAGTCTTAGCTATTTGACATACACTAGTAGTTAAAAGTGATTAGTCCAAAATCAAGTTGTGTAGACATCTGTAAATTTCAGTTGCTGCCTGACATGTGGGTGCCCATCTACTCAGAAAAAGTAGTCTGGGGACCCAAACAATGTCACAATCCTCTATTACCTGCCAAAAGACATGTGAGGAATATGTGCTGCACTGTCAAAATCTCTGTCTAGAGAGAGTCTGAGGTTCATAGGACAGACTTAAAGAAATCTGGTCTAGTGGAAAGTGTCCCTGCCAGTTGCAGGGGGATTGGAACTACATGGTCTTTAAAGTACATTCCAACCCAAACCATTCTATTCTGTGATTCTATAAATCATGGGAATGAGGCAAAAAGAGGAAAGGAGGACAAAAGAAGACATTTCCTCACCCTCAAGGCACCAATAAAACCTGACCTTGCCCCATATTCCACAACTGGAAGTTGAGCTGAAAAAAATGCTGGAGTTATAACAGGGACATCAGCTGACAAGGAGGAGCCTGTAAATATTTACAGTCTCTGAGGCACAAGCTCTTTGAGTTTGGCATTCATTGCACTTGACCATTTGTCAGGGCTGCCTTGAGGGGTGTGAAGCACTGAGCAGGCATGGAAGAATGTGCAGATTTTAGGGACGTGGAATTTCAGAAAGAGACCTTAGACAAGCACCTACATAAAATCTGCTTATTTTATAGAATTGAGAGGGATTAATTCTGATCTTAATTCATATAAAGAAAATATTAAAAATCCAGAATGGTTTATTAATTCCTCCTGAAATAAGAAGAATTGAATGTGTTTCAATCCTTTCATGAAATCTAATCCTTTTTTTCCCAGTACACATAAATTGGTAGCTTTAAATGAGACCTTTGCGAGCAAGTATCTAGTCATCACAAAACTACAGTAAAGTTGATAACAGAAATCATGATCCTCATTTTGTGGACAAGGTAACTGACTCTAAGATATTGAAATTAAACCATCTCCCTAAAATCTGAACATGTGCAGGCATACTTAATAACAAATAGGTTATCAGGACTGAAAACTGAAGTATTACTTTAGGTCTGTGGCAATAGATGCCCAAGTCTGAAAACATTTTTTAAGTTAGTGTTTAGATTCCAAACACTTAAAGCATGAACAGTAATATTTATTTACCTGAATGTGTTTAACAACACCATGAAAGTTACTTATTTTTTTTGAATCTTTCTTCCATGAGACAAAGTTATCTTTTTCAGCAGATTTGCCTTTTGCTTCTTCTAGAAGCAGAGTTACTTCTGGGCTAACAAATTTCCATTTAATAATTCATTAACTTTCCTTTTATGAAGGTAGATAGTTTTTCCGTCACTTGTATTTCAGAATTTCTGAAACCAGGTGTTAATTTTCAGGGGGATAGGAGGTTTCTAAGCAGCTGCCAGGACTAATACAGCAGCCAGCAGTAAATGCTGAATAAGCTTAGGTACAAAATCTATACCATCTGGTTTCAGGACTCCTTGGCCAAAAAATGTGAGACCAGTTCCTTTCATGTCCAGAAATCTTCCTGTTCACTGGAAGTTGTGAAATGGATGTTACCTTTGCATTACCTTTTAATTCACATCTCAGGCATCTCAGAGGAAGATTCAAATAATGGTCTTAAGAAAACATTGCATAACTGTAAAACAGGAAACTAAATAATATGCTCAGATTTCATAACCAGAAAGATGGACACTATTTGACAAGCTGAGATCAAAGTCCTTGCTCAGCCTCACAGCAGCCCAGTTTTCCAAGCTGTTGTTTCTCAAAGTCAATGATAGCTACCAGCAGAAACAAGGTCCCTCACAGGAATGATTTCCCTAGAGCAGTGAGTCAACAAGTAGATAGAAAATGAAGTCCTTAAGATTTGATTTAAGACAAGGGAAATAAGGTGTGAGTCCATCTTGGCTGCCAGTGAGGAAATACTTCTGGTTCCTTGGGCATCTGTAAAGATCAACTATGTTCTACATAAAGAATTGCTATCCTCCAGTTATTGATAAAAGAATGACTTAAGAGAGGCTTAGTTCAAAGACATGAGTACGAAGGCATAGATATAGCTTGGGCCACTCTGAAGATAACTGAGGAGCTCCAAACAACAGAACTTCCTCTGAAGACATGTGGAAAAAGAGTGTTTCCTGCAATTTTTTAAGTCCAAATCATTTAATCCTCTCTCTCAGGCAGTCATTTACAGATATACATAATCCACAAGGTCACTCTGTTATCAAATCCCTGAAGGTACCAGGATATCATCCCGTCCAAAGAGTCATTAATGTCTTTTAGCTTTTTATGTCTAGATTACACATAAAAAAATTGCATATCATAAGAAACCATACAACCTTTTTTTCTTTTGCTATCACCACTGCTTTCGACACACTGATTAAATCATTGCTTTAAGTGGATGATTAAGCCCTTTTGAGAAGGGTCTGACATCCAACTGTACTTGGCTAGAACAGAGAATTATGATTCCCCAGTCCATAGGCACTATCTCAATGCAGATAAAACTGCAGTGGTAGTGCTGTTGCATTCCTGGTAACTGTGAATTTTTCTACACTGCTCTATAGCAAGATTGCCTTGAGATCCTTAGAGCAAGTTAGAATAGCACTATCATCTGATCTAGTAGTAGATTTAATTGGAGACAGCTGTAGGGCATTATGAATTAACAATTTCACATAGACTATTTTATAATGCAGTGTAAGTAATTATTTCAGTGAAGGCAGTGATTTTGTTGTGTTCATGATGTAGAACAATAGTGCCAGTATAAATCTCAAGATAGCACTCCATGTACTTTAGGAGAGAATGTTAGTTACCTTAAAAAAATTTAAAAGGCTGTGGTCCAAAGTTCCACTTATCTCTGAATGTATGATAAATGATTGATGCACAGATAGAGTCTTCTGGTTGCATCCATGAAGCATTTGTAAATTATAAGTTAGACAACTTTAGTGCACTGATATTTTTCAAAATGGCAACAAAACACACATCAAAATACTGACCAGTCCCTGGCTAACCAACCATTATATCCCAGAGGAGCTTTTCCCCACTGTTGAAGCTGCAGATTCCACACATAAAAAATCAGACTTAGTCCACTGACCACAAAACCCCTTGGAGAAGAGACATGCCACAAAGTTCAACCCAATTCAACAAGCTTTCCTGTTGCTAATTTTCATCTATTTCATTATTTATTGCATTTATTAGAATCATTCTACTTGACTATTTCTGATCTTATGAGAGGTTCAGGGACTAAGTAGTACCAAAAAACATGATTTCACATGTTTTTTGTTTCCCATTATATGGTCTAGTTTCAAAAATTCATAAATCACTTTTGATACCAGAGAGAAAACATTTCAATGAAAGGAAGAACAGGCAGAGTCTTTTCCAAGAAGGAGAAGCAGCAGAAATTTTTCTCTCTTTTTCAGTGTTAAGAGTCAGAGGGAATATACTCTGAAAATCAATTTTTTTTTTACTGGAACTTGATGTGGGTAGTTGCTTGATGTGTTCAGCTTCTGTATGGCCCAGGTTCAACAAGACACTTAAAAGCATGGCTGACTTTATTCATGTGTGTATTTAGGTATGTGCTTAAGTACCTTGTTGAATTGGGGCTTATGTTAGGTCGTAAGTATTTACTAGGTCAAGCGTCCAGCCTAAACATTTCTCTGTTTTTCCTAGTAACACTGTGAGTAACTCCAGTCACACAATACATTTGGAAATACTTGCAGTGAATTTATCAGGTGATGTTACCCAAGGCAATGGAGAATACATTCTTGTTCTGTTGGAGAAACATATTAATTTGCCTCCTCAGCACAAATTCTGCAGGCTGCTGAGAGGATGTACATGGGCCAAACTTCAAACATACAGCATAATAGAGTAACATTTTATTTAAATATTTGTGCTACTGCAGTATCCAGGAGTTGAAGCCAGTCTTATGCCCTATTGAATTAGGCACTATAGAGGAGCATGAGGTCTCTGCTCCAAGCACTGCACACCAGGACTAAGTAGTTGGAGGACTACATATATTTGCCACAATGAAACACCAAGATAAATCAAAAAGCAGAAAAATCAGGAAAAAAAAGTGAAGTGAATGACTGCTTTTTTCCTCCTGTAACTCTGGCTATTAGCCCAGACATTAGCCTATCTGACCCACAAGTGAGTAAATTTTTTAGGAAACACAATGATTCCAAGCATTGGAGGGAGTATCACTGGGCAAAATTTTTCTATTTTCTTGGAAGAGCAGATGTGATTAAGATGGTGCTCTAGGCTGCTCTTCCGCCCTCTGTTACTGAATTCTAACTCCATGGCACATTTTAGACACAAAGGTATGCGTTGTTCAAGGCCCTTTGACAGAAGAACTGATGACTCTTGCAGCTGCTGGCTGTTGCAGGCACCATTAGGAAGTCACAGAGTCTGGCTGGGAAAACTGGTGCCTTGCTCAAGCTTTGACAGTGTTTGGAACTGATACTCACTGCAAGTGAACCAGGTTCCCTTCCTTTCTCTACCATTTTCTCTGTATAAACCACAGTATCCCACTGTGTTTGAACTTTATTGTCCTGGCAAAAGCACTTCCAAAACCTTGAATTAGTACTGTTTCTGGCTAAAAGACTGTAACAGCTCTACCTAATCAATCTGTATATGTAGAGGAGGTGTCAGTGTATACATGGCCATAACAGAGCCTGAGCACATGGAAAAGAAAAGCTAAGGAGGTATAAAGAGGGAGCTGCAATTCCCAGGGAGAGTAGAACAGAACCTGGGGCAAAAGTCCTTGTGAAACCATGTTTTACAGTTCCATTGCTCACTTACTGCATAATTATCTTCCTTGACTTGCTTTTCTTCAGCTGTAATCAACAGAAGTGTTTCTCAGTGTCTTGGGTTTACCTCAATATCAAGACTTCAATCACTTGTTTTTTTCCAAGGCAAGCTGTTTTATGACTGATTGCTTTTAAGTAATTCAGCAAGGCTGAATGTTGGTCTTGTGAGTTGTGGTGTCTTTTTCTGGAACCAACCCCCCACAATCAAAACAGCCTAATTTTAAGTTTGTGAACTGAAATGTCATGTCTTCCAATTTTCATACAGACTTTCTGTAAAATTTGATTCAGTGTGTCAGTTCATATTATAGGGTTTATTCTCATCGTGGTGGTATGAAAAATCTTTGCTGTTTCGAAAAAGCCACAAATGTATTGCCATGGATTTTAACAGTAGTTAGGTGCTGTTAATATTGACAAAAAATTAGTGGAGACTATTTGAGCCATATTTCATTTTTAGAGTAAATTGGATACAATGCTGAAAAGGGGAAAGTCATGACTAGGTTAGAAAAACTTCTGTCTTATATCTTACCCATCTTCACTGTGTTTTATTTCACTAATGGGATCTATATATATTTTGAACTCTAAGATTATTATAAACTGTGAATGTCTCTTGAGGGGGAGAACACAGAACAATGAAATGATAGAAGAGAAAAAGAATGAAGTTGAAAATTAGGCCAGAAGATTGAAATCAGGACAGATTTAAATCATTCTTTGCTGTTTTGTTCATCTTGGTTGTCTGATAAACTACCAAGCAGGACAAAGTTCAGGAGACTTGATATACTGCATGTTAAGTCTTTGTTGTTATAAGGTGAACTCCTGTTCTCCAGCTTGCTCTCCTCATCTCCCACGCTTGTTGTTTTAATACAGAGGAAAGTTCAACTCCCCCTGCTTAACTCCAGTACCTCTTAATGAGGGAACTGTAACACTATCCAGTCATCTCAGCACATGTCAATCAGAATTTCATTGCTTTGCACAGCTTGACTTATGTCAAAAAGGATGGTTAAAATTCACCCAAGTCCTGGAAACCTCCCGTTGAGTTAAACAGATCACATCTTAGCTACAGGAGGATTTTTTTGTTTGTTTGGGTTGGGTTTTAAATGGTCAAAGGGCAAGAAGTATTATTTGCAAAAGCTGTTTCACATAACTGGTTCTTAGGATGCTGGTATCAGCAAGATGATTTAGACATCGTATAGTTTAAGAGACAAAAGCAATAGAGTCTCGTGTGCCAATGAAAAGAAATATCATTTACAAAAAAGTCTGATCATACAAAAGGGATCCTCTAGCCTACTGTGCTTAAGAAAATCTCTTAGAGCATCCTAATAGATTATCTTTGACAGCATGGGCTTTACATTTACAAATGAGTAAAAATCAGAGCAGAAAGCTCAAAGCCAGCAAACTTGAATCATGGGAAGCAATGTTATTTATGGGCAGCAGAACTTGAACCACCATTCCTGCTGCCTTCAGGACAAGCCTCACTGAAGGCTCACATACACATTATATTGTTATTGCAATTGCTGCAGGAGAAACAACACAAGTAAGCATTGGCAGACACTTGGCTTATGTTTACTGTAGCTCAAGTCATACCTTTCAAGAATTTTTAGACAAACACTTTTTTTCCTGGTTTGTTGCTTCAGTGAAACTGAAAACTCTATTAAACTGTGAAATTGTTGTATTGTGTTACAGGAAGCCTCCAAGTTTGTAGAAATAGGAATGCCACTGTGATGGAGGATAAAAGATTCATGCTATCCTTGTTTACAAGACAGTTCAAAGGATACCATAAACTACTGCCTCTGAAGTGACAGTGCTAGGCATATTTTTCTGTGTAAATAGAGTCAGTACAAGGAGATAGCATTTAAAAATGGTGGCTCTACATCCATAAAAGATTAATTATCTAGAGGAAGTATAAATTGCTTGTAGGCAATAGCCCTTATAGTTTTAAATGGTGACTCAGATACAGTGAATGACTGAGTAGGCTGGTCTTCTTTATTCTGAAAAATCAACCACCAAAGGAAAATAGGAGTTCACATAATTATAAGAGGCATAGAAGTGAATAGGGATCAGCTGCTCACTACTTTCTCCAGTGAAAAACCAGGAAGGCATCAAGTAAAGACTGCATATTCTGATCCAAACAAATAAATGTGACAGGGAGGGTCTTCTTGTAGTATGGGCAGTAGTGGATATTGTGTAGTGCCCCCTCAGACACAGATATGTTTGAAGGGGTACTACACCAGGTAATGGAAGAAAAATTCTTTACAGAGTACTAAATGCATAGAAACTACACCTGATTCTAGAAATCTCTCAGCTGGCAGTTGGATAAAACTGAGTCCTCATAGCACACTCATTTGCTTGCTCTGTTCTTGTTTTTTCCCAAGTCATCTGCTTATGACCATTGTTCTCAACTGATTTCCCCCACATAATTAATTCATGTCTAATAGCAGCTACCCAGCCAAAGCAAAAGATAATGAAATTAAAAAATCAGCAAAAATATAAGAGTCATCAAAGAAGAAGAAAGTATCAAAACTAGAACATGTGCATAGGGCAGAGGCATGCCAATACTATCACCACTCCTTCAAGGCATCCAGGTCAAAGCAAAAGAATTGGCATCGTTCAGTGGTACTCTTCCCAAAATGAAGGGACAGAGTGAGACAACACTAGATCCCATCGAGTTTCCTTCTGTAGAAGCTGTGAACAGCCGGCATAGACAGGGCCAGGAGGAGTTTGACAGTAAAGTCTTGTGACTTTGTGGGTCTTCAGGTGTGGAGGTTGTAAATGAGAAGCTGAGGGAAGAAATGCAGCCACAACCTCAAGAACTGAAGGACTCAGATGAACTGCAGGGTTCTGCACTGAATGCACATACGTGCCAGAGCCCCTCTCTTACTGTAATTCCGGGACCTTATGTTGCAATTTGTGCAACACTAACCTACATCCCTATGCCAGCTCCACATTCCCCCTGAATACTGCATATTCTGCACTCATTCTCTGCTTTAGTGTTTACTAAAGCTCTTTTGGATGAAAAAATCTAAGTACCAGCTGGGACCAGTCTGTGTTGGGCAGCATCATCCATCCCAGTCCTGGTTCTTTTGGCACATTTCTCTCTCTACATCTCACACAAGTCAGGGCTCACACTTTCTTAGGTGAGTGAAGACTCTGGTGCTCATTAGCATGTCCCCAATGGTGTCTGTGAGGAGAGCGAGGAAGAGGTGGTACTTGTAGGACAGTGCACACCACTGATGTGCAGCAAGGGTAATATCTAGCCTTCCAAATAGCTGAGACTTAAGCAGTGCAGAAACAGGCCAGTAGGCCTCATTCAGTCCAGAGTCACTCTTTGGAGTATCACCAGGAATATCACTGTAGCCTATAAACATCTGTACAATGTTGTATATGGATGTTTCAGGTATTCTGGACTCTTGGGTGACCCTGGTTGCTGTCACTGGACATCACTGCTCCCAGCACAACCTGGAGAACTCCCCTGTGGCCAGCCACACCAGAGCTCCACAGTTCCCACAGACAGACAGACGGCCATTCTGAGAGACTGGCCCCAGGTGATCTTGGAGAACATCCCAACAGGTGGCATCCCACAGTCTTGGTCTCACCACCTGGTTTGCCCAGACAAGCTGTTTGTGAACCTCCTGAGAGGCAGCTATGTCAGGGAGCATGCCATGAGCATGGTTCATGTCAAAGGTTGTGTAGACGTAGCCAAAGTGATTTAAAAAACCAAGTGAAGAGAGAGGTAAGTCTATTCAAATATCAGATGCCATCATTCATCCTGATTAGCCTGGGATGATTCAACAGCTGTAACCATTTAGGCTACAATTCAGAAAGGCAAATACTTTAATCTAATGCTAGCAGGGGATTGCCAAGGAAAGGGAGGAACTGAAAAGAAAATACATCAATATTGCAGACTTCATCCTGGAAACAGAATTCCAAAACTTCATTAAAATTCTTATACTGAATGTATAAAATTATAACTCATTTATTTAAAAAAAAAGTTCCAATTTGTTTAGAAGGATTGAGAACAGCTGGGTTGAATGCAATGTAGATAAAACTTAGGTCCAAGTAAAGTGATGAAGAATGCTATCACTCAGCAGTTCCTTATCATGGAGGCATCTAAACCTTAGTGGGCACCTCTGTTTTGCCTTTTCATTGTCTTAAAACTCCCTAAGCGCCTGCATAGCCACAGCAGGTCCTCAGCTGTGGGGCATGTTCTCACTTATGCTCTACCATGATGCACAAATTAGGATGTCTCTCTGCAGCTGCAGTCCATTACAGCCTGCTTCCAGCACATGTAAGTGTGCTGAGGTCAGCACACAGCACAGCATGCCCAGCTACTCACAAAAACATGGCCAGTGCTGGCAGCAGTTTTTCCACTAGATGCTCTGGTAAAGGACATAAGAGAACACAAAATTAACGTAGCCGGGAGGAGTCTGACCCTGCAGGTGAGGTAGAAGACCATCTAACTATCAGTGTGATGCAGCTGAGTCACTGACATTTTATTAGAGTTGACTTAAACCTTAAATATGCTGTGCCCTTATGGGCTAGTTACTAATTGCTATCTAGAAAAAAAAGTAAAGTGGTCAGGTAGTGTCTTTCCTTCAATTCACAAGGCTAATTACTAGTCTTCAATAAAGACCAAAAGGAGATACTTATGTAGCTCTGAGTTCCAGTTGGGATGGAGACTTCCCAGAGCAGCCAAGTCAGTAACTGCAGCACCACTGAGTGCAAATGCACTGATACCATCAGTGTTTGAAAAGAGTTAGGTCCTCTTTCAACCAATTTGTTCTTATAAATTGTTTACTGTTGTTAAAGTAAACAGGGTTTAAGGCAAGCTTTCTCTCTAGGGAAAAGTGTCTACTCTTGGGAGGCAACTGGGATTTCTTAAGGTAATTTGATATAAGCTGCTTTTCCTGAAAGAGACTGGTTTTTAGTGGCAGAGAGAAAGTTAGCTACTTGTTTGCATGTGGTCAAAGGGACCTTTTAGGGTCAACCTCCTAGCTGTTCACATTTGGCATTAATTGCTCTATGCAAATACAATGGCCATGCTCACATTATTTCCTAGCTGCCCTGAACATTTGATTTTTTTTTTTAATGAGGTACCTTCCAATAGGTAATACAATATCATTGTATTGCCATCAATATATATATAGAGATTTGCTCAGAGGGTCTTCCCACTAGGAGCAATTTCCCAAGACTGCAGCTTCAAAAACTCATCAGGTGCATACTGCAATGTTAAAGTAGTACATTTTAAAGGGAACTGGGCACCTTAAAATTTAAATAATCTAGCCAAAAAAAAAGAATTACTGAAGACTAGGTAAAACTGCATAGCTTATTTCTTTTATGTTTAAGAAACTACAGGAAAATTCAGCAGAAGCATTTTGTGGTATATCTGTGACAGTACTGGTATCCCTGGGGGAAGAATCAGGTAAGAGTTTCAGAATGACAACAATGAAGATTGCATTTTATATCCTCTTAAGAGAAATGTCTTCCTTCATAAATTGTGTTCATAAAAACTGAGCATAATCTGATAAATGTAGGGAGGGAAAAATCAGATGTGATGCCAACAGAAGTTGATTTTTAAGCAGACTGTTTCAATATTGGCAGGGAGATTTAAATAAAGGTGTATCTTAATGTCTTGAGATTATTACAGAACTAGTCCTAGCAAGACAATGTCAAAATACAGCTGATCCAAATTATCAGATTGTATTTTGAGGGTATGTTCAAGAAAAGTCATTCAAGTAGTGCCAACCCAGCTTAGTGATGTATGGCACCACACAAACTCAGAGACTGTTCTGACTCAAACTGAGCTAGGTTTGATGTCTCTGTACAAGTTTCATAGTTAATGCACAACCTGAAACTTTCCTTTGGATGATCAAAAACTGACTGTATCTATGATATTCCAGGAGGAAAAAAAAAGTCCCAAATTCTAACCAATCTAGCAACAACACATAAACTTCAGGGGTTCAGAAGACAGCTGAGGTTTGAAGTGACTTTTTACAGTCATCTAGTCTACTCTCCCTGCTCAGAGAAGAGTCAGAGCAGGCTGTCCAGAACCTTCCCTAGTCAGATTTTGAAATTTCCAAGGATGGATGTTTCCTCAGCCTTCCTGGGCAACCTGTTTGATCATACTTACAATTAAGAAAAGCTTTTTCTGTGCTTAAATAGAGTTTCCTGTACTTCAGTTTGCACCTATTGTCTCTTGTCCTTTCACTGGGCACTAATGGGAAGCATCTGGATCTCAACTCACTACCTTGTTCCTCTCTTCTACCCTCCTAGTCAAAAAGTTTTTTCCTAATGTCCTCACAAGCCGTATTTTATGCCCACTGATCCTACATATGTACTTTGCCACAAAAGATAAAAGTTTGGCTCTGACATCTTCGTAACTGTAGTTCTATTGTTAGGACTCGCCCTCTAGGTTTTCCTTTGTCAGGAAGAAACAAGTCCAGCTCTCTCAATCTCTCCCCAGAGGTGATGTGTTCTGGGCTCCTAACCTGTTTGGTAGCCCCTCTGTACCCTCTCCAGTTTCTCCTCCTTGAACTGGGGCTAAAATGAGGTGCTGTATCCCAGGTATGGCCTCACAAACCTCAAGTAAAGTTTGATTCTAACTTTTGGTAATTAACTAGCTATGCTGCTCTTAATGTTGTCCAATATGCAGTCTGCCTTATTCACTCATTTGTTCTTGAGTCAAATCCTGTCCTTGCTCTAAAACATAAATACCTAACCGTTGCTTGAAATCAATCAGTAAGTGTAACAACATAGAGAGCCTAGGCTGCTCTGCAGAGATAGACTCCAGAGTCCACTGTTTCATGTTTCAGTGCCAAACTTGTTTACCTCAATATATGAACATCACAGAAAATAATAAAATAATTCATTCCAACTGAGCATTTCTGAGCCCCTCCAATACTTGGCATGCCTTTAGTGTTTGCAGACTTATGGTGCTGGTCTATGTGATGTGTCAGAGCAGACTTTTGCTATAAGAAGGGAGCCTATCTGAATATCAAAGATAAATCATCCTTAGTCAAGGAGGTCAGACCGTAGCACAAATTCTAGAATCAATGTGTGGTATATGCAGGATCTGTTTATCTCCAGAAAAGTACTTCAGAGCCAGAGCATGACTTTTGGAAGTATTGACATACACCTCCACCCATCCCTTCAAAAACTCTCACTGAAAACCCAAACCTTCCACCCTGGCCTAGATGAGAAACCTTGGCTGAAGGCCCAGCAGTTCTTGCAGGCTGCCTAAACCAGGCTTGGGTGGACCCTGAAATGAGATCCAGTCTCTCTTTTCATTATGATGGCAATGGTTTCAAGATAAGCAGCGAAACAGAAGGAAAATGAGGACAATTGTATTCAAGCTGACTGTTAGGAACTTCAAGAAAAGGGTAAGGGGTAGAGAATGAAAAAATGAAAATTATCTTTTTAGAATAATGAAAGAGTAAATTGAGAAAATTGCTTGCATCCTCTTCAAAGCATTTAGCAGCTTCCACTCTCAGTAGCTTCACTGGGAGAGGCTGTATTTTGCCAGCTGCTCCCTGTGTCTTTAGCAAAACCCTGTGCCATTTGAAACACTGGTCTCATGCTAAATGGTCATATGCCAACTATTGTGATGATGTCTGATCTGGCCGCCCAAGTGGAATTGCACAATGAGCAAAAATGGAAATAAGTAGGTGTTTAAAAGTACTTGTGTTCTTAAGGACATGGTTGTGCAAGTCCCTGACTCCATGAGTTATGGCACTGTTTTACAAAACACTGGTACCTAATGACAACCATCCCCTTGACTGCAACTGTGGCCATAGAGCCAGCAGCTTCAGAAGCATTTTCAGTACTGGAGTGTGGCCCAGGGGATGCTCATCTCTGTCTCCCGAGGAAGAAAGGTTGCTTGCAATGAAGGATCACAGACAAAGTCTGAAGCTTGTGTCTTATCATGGGATTACAACCAGAGAGCAACAAGAACAGGATTGTACCATGGAGTCGTAGAAATCAACAGCCAAGGGCAACTCCAGCACAGGTCACACCCTCACTAACAGGCCATGATACCACAGGGTCTGTAGCACAACCCCTAACAGTAAGGGATGAACTGGGGCCAGCGTCCACCCAGGGGCTCCAGTCAGGAACAAAAGGAGAAGGAGCTGCAGACAGAGTTGGAGATAAACTGCAACATGTGACTGAGGCACTCCAGCTAGCTACAGAGAACTAAGGCCCGTTGTGGAGGCAGGACTGGAGATAGTCACACCTAGCTTAGGACAGGACAGAGTTCCCATTCATGACCATACAGAGAACCCCTGCACAGAGGAAATGTGGGTGAACATCCTGAGTGAGGCCAGCTGGGGCCACTCGGGCCAGTTAGTGGCCTCATATGGCCCTGATTCCAGGAGGAGGCATTTCACTGTGTTGTGGAAAGATTCCATCTCAGAAAGCAGGAGCAAGCCGGAAGGACAGCAGCCCAAGCCATGAGCCTGGCTCTCTTCATTAATGGAGACTAAGTACACGGGCCCAGAGAGACCAGATCTTGTTTGCAAGGAATCATTAAACGTTGTCCTGAGACCAGCTGATACCAGTAAGGCCTCATGATCCGTGTTGTCAACAGCTCATTCGCATAATTCATGGTTGCCTCCAATTAGCTGTGGGAGCTTAGCAGGCCGGACTCTTCCCTTGTGAAGGAGGTTCCACATGGGCAGGCACTTAATGAACAGATTGGATTATAAACACTAGCTAATCTTTCCCACATGTACACCTGAAGAGTATCACAAGTGACAGCTGTTTAAATTTCCAAGGAAATTAATGATTCCTAAAGAGGCAAGGCTTATCAAGGCTTTGACTGGGCCTGATAAGGGACAACCACCAAAGGGCAAATTGTTTATAATAGTCTATAAGTGCCTCATTCTATGGGTTCATCTTGGGAAGTTTTATTGACATGGTCCCTTTTATTAATGTTTGTGCTGGCAAAGACTAGAACAGCTTGGTTGGATCTACTGATGATATTAGGCTACTAAGGCCTCTAATGAGCACCTCCTATCTTCAGGTCACAGTCAGTTTAAATAGCCTGGTACTGGGGCAGGGACACCATGGGCTCAGCTGAACCTGACAAGGGAGCTGCATTGTGCCTGCCCCATGCAGCACTCACATCCTTGCGGGGCCTGTTGTGAGACTGCTGAAACATGAACTCATGTGTGGTGACTCATTTGCTGCCTTCACAGTTTTGAGATTTGGAGGCTCTCAAGAGCTGGTGGGAAGAGGGTGGTCTGGGTTTACTGTGAGACTATAACCAACCTTTCCTAACAGACCATCACGTATGGAAAAAGAAAGCCTGTTCTTCTGTTCCCTTTTGCAGGAAGCCTGTTCCTTTACATTAGGAGGCAAACCCTCCATCAGTCACCCTGGCATTCCTCCTTCCCCATAAAGCATGTCACATGACACATTCACATTTCCAAGGGGACTTCTCAGAGCCTAGTTCTGTTTCAAAGAAAGCATCATAAAAAAAGAGCCTTCACATTGGCCTATGAAAGTGGCAACATGGAAAGACCATTATTAAACTCAAGGGTGAAAAAAGCAAATTAGATACAGCAAGTCATCTTCCTCCAGCTACAAGTAACACAATTCCCATGTAGAACTGGGTAGTTGTGGGATCACTTTAAAGTTCAAACTTCTCTTCCTGGTCAAGCAGTGTTTCACAAAGGAGCATGGAATTAATTTAAATTCAAGACTACAGACAAAACAAATGGGCCACAAATGGTTTATAGATGTTTTCTTGCTTAAGAAAAACTCTGTGATCCATCACATAGTTCACTGCTGATGTGTTTGGCCACAGCAAGGAACCTGTTCCTCCTGCCACACTGGTGTAAACCAGAATTGATTCATTTGAAACAAATGGATGAAGGTGATGGGTAAAGTCAGATTAAAGCAAGTCTAACTAGGAGGACCCTGACTGCTGTTTTATCTAAACCCACGGTAATATTACTGTCTGACCCACTGCACTCAATTAAACCTATTTTTATGTATGTAATATATTCTGCAAAGCAGTTCTTTCCCAGTTTATGTTCATATAATTACACTTCCTCTGCTTGCTGAAGAACTGACCCAGTATTTTCAACTATGATTTCTCTGTCATTCATCATCAAAATTAGTTGAGGGCTTCACTTAAAGAATGTTGAAGTCTTCTGTGACTGAATAAATAATTTCTGTATAGGTTATTTTTTTTGCTTTCTCCAACTAGCTCAGCATTATTACCATTTATTTCCTGGGAATAAATAAGAAAGAGAAATAAACCTCTGATCTTCTGATTGGATTAATAAATAATGGATATTTAAAATACAATGTTCAGGCAAAAATGATCCATATACCCATGGTGCACATGCATACACACACATCATTTCCTCAGTTTTATTTTAGGATCTTGCATGATTGAGATTTTTGTTGAGATGCTAAATATCTGCCACAGAGAATGTTGTATTATAATCATAACAATGCAATACTATATTAGGAAAGGAACTCAATTTGTGGGACATTTGGAATCTTTGTTAGTTACATTTCAAGCCTGTTTGCTTTCATGAGGTGAAGAAACCAAGAACAGGCAGCCTAAGAAGGAGATGTTGTTGGCAGGTAGTAGGACTGCTCTGGTCATATTGGTTGTTTACTAACTGGCTGCTGGATTTCTAACATAATAAAATTTCTGAACAGCACAGACAAAGATGTGGCTCTATGTGTGTTCCTCAGTGGCTAATACAGCACATTTTAATCAACTTTTAATGCCTCTTCCCTTAAATAACAAAGCAAGCATAAAGGACACATAGAAAATGAACGTGTGTGTGATGCCAGTTGGTTCAAGGCAGACAAGGGAAAGGCTGAAAGCACGTAGAACAAATCAGACATTTTCCTGAGCTGTAGCTTGCTATTTCTTTCCATGATTCTTACATCTCATATTCCATGTTTGTCTTGAACGAAGACTCTGACCCCCTCCTTGATCCAGGGAGGCTGGATCCCCAGAGGTTGGAAAGAGCAGACTGGCCCACCTGTATGGCAGTGACCCACTGACATGGCATGTAAGAGTGGAAGAAGTGAAGAAAGGGAGAATTACTTTCCTTCTCAAAATGGCTTTGCAACCTTGCTAGTGTTATCAATGGTATCACAATCCTGTCTTAATGCAGCTAGGTTTGTAATACACCTGCATACCACTCCAAGAATTTCTTTCCTTTCAAGGACCACTGTTCAGATGCTGATGCCCAATTCTCAAGGTCAGATAGCTCTATCTGGTGAACGACTTTCTGTGGCAAACAGTCCAACAGAAACAGCAGTGACTGCATCTCATGGATCCCATTGGGAGCATAGATCTGGGAGAAAAAAGAATTAACAAAACTCTTTTCTCACAGGGCTAAAATTTTGCTCAAATGGGCTGAGAGCATTTACAAGATTATGTGCAACAGTGCCATCTGATGGGCTTACTCAAAAGGGTAAACAAGGTTACGAGGTATCTGCAAGCCTGGCAAGCTACTCTCAGTCCTAAGAAAAATGAAGACCTGGCCAAGGAATTCTTATTTCATAGCCTTTTCCCATGAGCCTATCTCAAAGGACTTTTAAAAATAATATTATGGGGTTTTTTGATAAAAGTTAGAGGGTTAAAATAATTTCCATGGTGAGATGTTTGATTTAGTACCATGGAACTTTTTGATTGAGGCACTACAGCATAGGAAGCATACAGGTCAAGTCAAATGCACTAATTACTGGGTAATTGACTTCAAGTGAAATTTCAAAGCTGGAAGCAATGAAAAGGAGTTGAGAGTTCAGATGTCTCAGAAAAGCTGGTGTATTACAGGGCCAGACTACACAGCTACATAGGGTAACAGAAAGAAGAAAAAAGGAAATATTATATAATTGATCAGCATTTATATGTTCATACCCCTTTCACAATGTAAATGTCTGTAGCCTTCATCTTTTCTGAGTACATTGCCCTGAAATAGTTGTTAAAAATTTAGGACAAATACATGTAGTTAACAAAGTTAACATGGGGGTTTGGGTATCTTTAATCAAATTCATTCTTCTCCAAGACCCCAGTCAAGTGATTTTGTTTTGGAGAATGAAGCATGTTTATTATACATTAAAATAAATGTAGAAATGAGGCTTTTGAATTTCAGACATGACTTCTAAGTATTTGGGGTGACTACTAGACTGCCTTCTCCTAAGCCTCTCCTTCCTACAGTGCATTACATTTTCATTATTGTTAAAAATTTTGAGATTGCTCTTCTTAAATCAACTCTAAATATAAAAGTGACCTTTTAATTGATTTGGATCTTCATTACTGTATTACAGCATAGGCAAAACAAAGTAATTTCCCCAGGTCTGAATTCCTATGAACATGCAGAAGTGCACAGCACAATTTATTTCACTTGCTGCAGTGAAATAGCAAGAGCTGTCCCTGGCTACAGAAATCAGTTCATGGCCCTATAATGTAAACATTTTTTATCAATGAGCCAGGAGAAAACCTTAAATCATTATTTATACAACCTCTAAATAACACAAATAGTGGTTATATATATAAATACTGGAAATATAGATATAAATATTGGAAAGAAAGGACTTTTGAAACAGACTTGGACCATCTTGGTAAGTAGGGTTCAAATCCATGTTATTTTGTTGAGCATAGGTAAATTAAAATCTTGGGGAAAACATAGGGCATCTTTTCAAGGCTCACTTTATCTTCAACAAGGAGATTAATAGAAATGCTTAGAGCTTATGACAGATAACTGGTTGAATATTAGCTGGCTTCTTTTGTGTTTCTTTTCAACTTCCTTCCTAACACTTTAACTTCAACAAACAACAATCATAACTTTTTCATTCCACAGATCGAATTGTCTCAGAATGCAAAAGTAATGCTGGACCCTTGTCATGCAAAAATAATTTTTTTCAGAGATGAAAAATAATATGAAAAATTTTGCTTTACCTTGTGATTTTCTTTGCAGTTCTATCTTCTGTCTAGGTATTGTTCACGAAGGAATGCTCTGTTTGAACATCTGTCCCAGAGAGGGATTAGATGGATAAGACATGAAAGGCCGGGTAGAAAAAAGTTTTGTGTTGAACCAGGAAGGGATTGTTTCATTTATGGCTGTTTGGAGCGAAAGAAGGAATTGGAGAATGATGACAGCAGTGGAGAGAGTGAGATTGGTGAGATGTAGGCATCTCACACATGTCATTTCTGCTTTTGGAAAACTGAAATTAAATATGCAAACGCTATGTCTGAAGCATCTTTGTGGATCTACGTACATCAGTCTTTGATATTACCAGAACAGCCAGTTCTATGCCAAAGGCTGATAATAACCTTATATGATAGGAAAGCTCACTTCATAGTAAGATACCTGGAGGTAGCACTGATAGAATATTTAGGTTCTATAATTTGCACATTGGCCCTTATTAAATCCAGGAACTATTTTTCAGTATAGCCATAATTGAAAAACTCAGGTAGCCAGGGGGTTTTGTGTGTGTGTTTTGTGTGCAGTGTAGTTGTGCAGCTAAAAAGGACCAAATCCAAATGTCCATAGTGGGTATAGCAGAAGATATGTCTAAGTAACACCAACAGTTGCTGTGGGTGGAGCCACGGTGCTAGAGCAGGGCACAGAGGTGTAAGGCATGGGGCTGGTTTTGGCTTCATGATCCAAGGAAGTGTAGGAAGTAAATAGGCAACCCCATAGCTGTTCCTTTATCTGCTTTTGTAATTGTTCCCTAAGTCCTATGGGAGCAACTCATTCTACAATCAGTGATTGTTATTTAAATTGATGTTTATGATTTAGTCTTCTGGCTGGTATCTCCTTTGTCAGTAAGTCTAGATCTGGTTATAGGCTGCAAAGCAAGATGGAAATGTGAACTCCAGCCAGTAACATTGTCAGAGTTGCTCTAAACCTGCTAAATCAATAAAACCAGAGGCAAGGGTTCATAAATCTCTGTCTGTGTATGTAGCTGCTGTGATCCAGCTCCTTCTGTGAGCCTGCATGTGGCCTCCAAATAGAGTTCCTGGCAGTTCATCTTTTTGGTCTAGAGGTACATCCGTGATAAAGCGGGTTTAATGGGGAAGATCTTGCAGTGGAACAACATAAACTGTATGTTTTCTTTCTTCCCTCTCACCAAAAAGCTAATATTCAGTTTCTCTCTTGTCCAAGTCAGATTAGCTTCCCACAACAGCACTCATCCATGACAGTCTCCAGTATTTTCCTAGATGACAAATTGAGCTCAGTGAACTAGAACACTTACTTTTGGAACTGGCTGCAATGGATGCTGGAAGAGCCTTCAGCATTTGCATTTGGAAAGGGGCAAAGCTGTGTATTTATATTCAAGCTTTCTGCCTGTGTGTCTGAGTGTATATGTGATCTAATGCCAAACTAGAAAGTTCATATATGAATTGCAAAACTAATGTAATGTGCAGTGCATATGGAAAGGAACATTTTCATTTATGGAGCATGACACACAGTGATATCTGTAATCTCTTGGTTTTGTTAGCCAAGAGGAGAACAAATAATACTATTTTTTATTTGTGAAGAATTAATATTTTTAGCAGTTTTTCAGAAGAGTTATTATACCTTGTATGTTACTAACACTGTTTTTAAAAAAATCTTCTGAGTTAGATTTGAAGAGAAGGCATTAGCATATTCTTTTTTTTGTCATGTCTTTTTTTTTTAGCTTTTCTTGTCATAAATACAATGTTTTTCTGCATACTTAACATAAGTTCTAAAGTTTCATGGGAGCTTTCAAATCATGAGAAATTCTTATGAAATAGAGGAAGGAATGAAATAAAAACTTAACAAGGTTTCAAATGCATCAAAAGAAAGAAGCGTGGCAAGGAGTCTGTAGAGTCAACAGATTCAGCTGTAAAATAAGTTTTCCAGAAAGATAAGATAAGATCATTAAAGAAAAACTTAATGAAATCTTTACTTCGTAAGAGAGGTTTTCCTCACAGCTTCTCTTTATAGAGGGCTGAATCAAATGGGTTTTTTTAAATTGCAGTGTCAGAAAAGATTTTTCAATAAAATTTATAAAATGAGAAGTAGAAAATCAGAAGGGCCAGATGGTGTTCACACAGGTTTTCTGAAAAAGCACACATGCCAATGTGAAAATGTTATGTGTAATCTGTCACTTAAAATCAATCTTTTTCCCAAAGAAACAGAAAGCAACAAATGTGATAGAAGATTTTTAAGCCATCAGGAATGATTTGAGGAAGTATAGATCAATAAGTCTCACTTCTATATAGAGGAAAATATAGAAACTGTAATAAAATCTTGACTTAGTAGCCACATGGAAAGATTTCATTTAGTAAGGAAGACTCAGAACTACTTTTCTTGGTGAAAATCAAGCTCAAATGTTAAATATTTCTTTAAATGAGTGAATATGCGAAGAGCTTCCCAGCAGTGTCTGCACAGTGTTCCAGGCACAAGAAATAGAGGGGAAGATGAAAGTTTCGTTAAGCCACTGTATGAATCCTTGTTGAGTGCTGCATGCAGGTCTAACCCTTGAATATCAAAGAGTGCAGCAGTCTTAAAAAACATACAGAGACAGCAACTCTATTGGCACAACAAAACTATGAAGAAAGGACAGCTATCTTCTGAGACTGAAACATCATTGAGAGTCAAGCAGATTCATTTTATTGGAAAAAGCAATTTCAGATTACTGATGACAGAAAAAGAGGAATCTTTAAAGACTTATAAAAATGTCATGGAACACACGTGCAAGCTTTAGAGACGAATAAATTGCCATCTGTTTCAGTCTTTTATTGTGTTTTCACTTAAAACAGAGTCATCAGAACAAGAAATGTCCCCTGGTTCTCTTGAGCTGTGAAGAGGGAATAATTTTTCTTAGCATAGCAAAAGGGCTACTGTTAAATGGAGCTTGAAGGTAGTTACTGTATACCTTTTGTGGAAAGAAAGGGCAACAACTTTCCTCCAAACCCAGAGGAAACAAAAGTCTGGAGTAAGGCTCTGACATTTGGAAAAGTTAAAACTCCAGTGAGAATGAGTGGTTTAACCAGAACTTCTATGCTACACCACTTTCAGCACTAGTTTCTCACATTTCCCATCCTTCAGGATTATCTTCTGCAAAATCTGGTTCTTGCAGGCACAAGGAACCGCATGTGAGGATTTGAGGTACATACTAAGCCAGGGAACAAGAAATGGGAGTGGGTGGATTCTTGTTAGCACAAAGGAATTGATCCCATGTGTGAAAGAAAAATACTCATCTGCAATGTAGGCAATATCTGAGCAAATCCAAAATTCCTAGGCCTTTCCCCAATATTGAAAGACCATGACATTCAAACACATAGTTTCTAAAATGCTAAAACCTGTGATTGATTTTCATGGAGCTCAAAATTATCCATAGCTGCCAGAGGAATGGAATAATAGCACCCACATCACTAAATGGAATTCGATTTGCAGCAATACCAGGTATGATTGCTCTTTCTTTCCTTCTGTCTTTATTTAGATCTATGTACATGGGTAAGGATCTGTCTGTATTGCCTAGGGGATTTGGGTTTTTTAAAGGTACTATAAGAAATATTTATAAGCCATACTGCAATAAGCAATTTTAGAACTGCAGCCTGTCTTCATCTTCCAGCAATTTATCTGAACTCTTTTGGAAATGGGTCTTTTAATCTATCCTAAGACTAGTGACTAAGACAATTATTTTTTTAGAACAAACCTGCTTATGACCCACATCTCAAAACTATACACGTGTCTGTGTTTAAGAAGAACATCATACACATATAGGTACTCATACACCAGCACTCATAACACCACAGGCCACATTACAAGAAAGTATTTCTCCTTTTCCTATTCTTGTGCACCAGAAAACATCTCTTTATATATGCTCCACTTCCCCTGACATCTACAGGAGTTATGTGCACAAGAGGTGCATGTCCAGATATTTTGAAACATTTCACTTCAGAGAAGGAGTTATTGCTGAGTGTTTTCTTAGCAAAAGGCAAAGCAAGTAGCCTCTCATCTTGATTAAAACCCTCTGACTTTTGGAATCTTCTGCTAAATTACATTTGCCATACAGGAAGGGTGTAGGAGGGAGGAAAAGAATTGAAAAACTCCAGTCTTCTGTCAATTATCAAGTGTTTTAAATTTAGAGATTTTCCCATCAACTAGAAACTAAATCCATTTGGGTTTTGCCAGAGAAAATGGGTGAAGATGCCATTTCTAAAGTGTGTAAAGACTTTGTGGTTCATTTCACAATAATATTTGTTGAACTTTTGTGGCACGCTTTCAGAGGAAGCAAGACAGGGCTGTGTTAGTCATGATTCGCTAAATAGTACATCCTAATCCTTCCTAGTTTTTGTTTATTCATGCCTTGCTGTGGGATTTAGCTGTTAGCTCATGGAAAGAAAAGGAAAATCCCAGCAGATAGAGGAATGCAGCCTTCCAGTCCGCTGCTTGGAGGCAGGTTTGGATATTTCTGTTAGGAAGACTACCTTCAATTCTGACAGAAACCCAAATGCACAGGGAATGGGGAGAAGGAGCAGAAATAAGCTCTCTGTTTCTCAGGTGAGAACTGGGGAGACTGAGCTCCACACACAAGATGACCTGGAAATCAGATGTACAGCTTGGCGAGGCAATGAGGGGCAAACTACACCTTTCTCCTGAGAGCTCTTCACACCTCTGCCCAGTGCTGCTGCCAAACAAAGCAGCAGTTGGACACCTGCGGTCAGGCAGACACCATTACCATCCGGTACCTATGGGCACCTCCAAGCAATCTCACCATGAGGACAGAGTGCAAGCTGTGCTAGAAGTGTCCCCATGAGCTCTACCTCCTGCCTCACAATGTTGTTTCAAAGGTTGCTTTCATTCTCCATCCCTCCAGGCTGAGCTGACTAATAAGGAAGCTACTCTTCTTATTTTTTTCATCTGCTCTGAAAGAGGATCCATTCATTGTGAGAGGCCCTTTTGTCAGAGGAGGGTGTCTCCTCTTTGTTTTATTTCCTCTTGACTCTTTCTGCCCATAACCTTGGTGGAGCTGGAGGAGGGAGCTGAGTCACTGCTATGGGTGGTGAAGACCTGTGGCACTGGTGGGGAGCAGGCGTGGAGGGGTGGTGAACAAGGGAGTGAGTGTGCTGAAATCCTGCCTCTGCTGTTCCGGTCCAAGTGATCCTGTCAGTGACAGATCTAGTCTGAACTTCAGCTACCACTGAGGAAGGCAAGGGAGGAGGGAGTGGAAAACCAAAGCCTGTGGTGCATAATGAAGTCCTTATGTGCTGAAAATTCATATTCGATATGCCATAGATGGAGATGTTGACAGCCACAATCTGTGCTTTGCAGGAAAAATGTTTTGAAGAGAAAATACACTGCCTTTGCAAAGGCTGGCAGAGAGCCCACGTGGGCCTGCAGAGCATTGGGTCTGTTCATTGATGGCTCCCATTAGAGAAATAAAGAAGAAACAATTTGATTTCATTGTTTTTTGCTCAGTTTCTCAGTTGCTGATTGTGTAGAACAAGAGCCACAGCGTCCAAGAAGGTTGTATTTCTGTCATGGACTTGCTGTGTGAAGTTATGCAAGTCTGTTCTGGGCACCTCAGTTTCTTCATATCAAGTTTTCTTCTCAAGTCTTTGCAGCTCTTGGAAAACCAAGTATCAAATATTGTTCTTAACTAAAGTAATTTGATGGCGTTTCTAGTCTTGGTCTATCAGTCCTCAAGAACAGTCACAGATTTTGCAAATCTCTCCTTTACACTGCAAATGCATTTTCCTACACAAATTGCTGTGAAAATAATGTAGTGAGACTCCATAAACAGGATGAATGTGTGTTTTGTGGCCAGTGCATGAGAAAGAAAAGACTCCATCTGTTTCTTGGTGAACTGCTTTGAAGCAACTGGGATAACAGGACTCTAAAGCATGGTAAATTCATTAGTTTAGACCTCTACTTAAAAACCTCTTTAAAAGGTATTTAAGATCCATTAATTTGGAGGCATGTATTCTTGATTGTAACACAGAGTTTTAACATTCCTTTTGAATTGCAGTAGAAACTTTTTGCACAGCTGCTCCAGTACATTGTCTACCCAGTTCATACATTTTTCATCAGTAGTCATTGCTAAGATTATATGACTACATTATTTCCCTTCACTTATTCTTGTAATATGGGACTCAGATTTTCAGGACCCAATTTGTGAGCACAGGTTAGACAATTTGTCCCTTGCTGGCATGATGTTCAGTAGCTATTCTGCTGCCCCAAACTGCAATACAAGAATTTTCACCCAGAACTGGACTACCAGAAGTTAATCCCTGAGATCCCAAAATCATGTTGAGCATTCATTCTGTATAAAGAGTGGTCCATCGTATCCAAATAATTTTATCCCTCTGATTCACCATAGTACCACAAGTTGGCAAACACATTTCCCACTCTGAGCTAGGTGATAGAGGAGACACTTGCATCTGGCGAGTGTAGACTTTACAAATACAGGAATTCTCCTCAGTGTTTCTATGGTGGGTTGGCCATGACCCATATATCCAGCTCTCACATATGCTGGTATCTTGGCTGTGTCAGCATGGAGATATGTAGATAGACAGACAGACAGACAGACAGACAGATAGATAGATAGATAGATAGATAGATAGATAGATAGATAGATAGATAGATAGATTAAAATCTATACCTACAGCTATGTCTCTTGTGAGAGGAGCTGTACCTGTGTGAGCTAAAGGGATGTGCCCCTGGCTATATTCAGGTGTATTTTCCAAATGCAGTTCTTCCTTATTGCCTTTGTAAATTTCTCAAGATAGTGTACTTAAGTAGTAGTTCAAAATGGACACCCCAAAGAATAACCTTCCATCTGTGGTGGCACTTCCATTGTGCCTGGTTCTGCCAATGATTCCTCAGATTCCCCGCTTTTGTCTAGGCTTTTTTTTTAAATTAGAATGCTGTCACAATCTTTTTTTTTTTTCAAATTAAATGAGATCCGCCATGAAATACATAATTTTGTACATAGGAATCAGGACAGGATGGATTTATACTTTTAGTAAAGCTAGATATAATTTTAGGTTGTTTGAACTGCTGTGACAGTTTTTGCAATAAACTGAAATTTGTATTTGACACTACCTTGATTTATTGAAGTTTTCAATTCTATATACTACTTTTAATTTAGGAGATGACAAATAAACCGTGGAAAACATTTCTTTTCAGCTCATTTTTGCAGTGTTACTGCATTTGAGTCACAAGAACAGATATTTATATTACCAACATTGTATTCTTAGAACATAGTGGATTAAATGCAGAATAAGCACTAGGTACAGAACTCTCTAGACTATATGATAAAGTGTATGTAATTTTAAAAACTCTTCTTCTCTCAGCACTGCCACTTCATATTTTATTCCTCAAAACATTGTCTTGCACAAATTATATGTCATGCAATCTTCACCCTCAACATTTATGACAAAACCTATGATAATCTCCAAACCTGTGATCCTGTCTATTAAGACCATGAGGCTGAAGTCTCTCATAATTTCTGTTGTGAAGCCACTGATGACCTGACAGACAAAACCTACAGCTCAGTTCTATTCCAATGAGATTTATTTCAACAGTTTTCCCCTCAGTTTTCTCCTGTGTACAAAGCACATTACAGGCACTTATATAATAATATAGCATTTCAGGATGCAAGCAGCAGTTCTGGGGTATTCAGCATTAACACTGTTATGCTTCATTCAAGGTTGTAGAAAAACGTGCATTAAAACATTTGGGTTAGCATTCCCCATGGTTTGATCATGTCATACAACAAAACAAAACCTGGAATGTTTTTGGGTAGCTAAAGATTGCACAGATTCACATGCAAGTTTGGAAATGTCTGGAATAGATGATAGTGTGGCCTGCAGAGCTTAGGATGTTCTCTATTCAAAATTCAGATGCTTTCAGCCATGTCTTTTCAAAATTATTTCACAATGATGCCTTGCACTGTTGCTGCTGCTTTGTGTTCTTATGAGGAGTAATCAGTGGATTTAGTTATATAAGAACTATGTTGTACTCTTGCAGCCACTATGTAAGTTTTACAGAATCTAAGAATGTGTCAGGGTGGAAGGGACCACAGTGGTCCAAGCTCCAGCTCAGTCGGGATCTCAGCTAGAGCTCATAGCACAGGATTACATCCAGATGGTTCTTGCATATCTCCTGTGAGGGAGACAGCACAGGCAACCTGTGGGCAACTTGTTCCAGTGCTCAATCACTGCTCAGTGAGCTTCTTCCTCATGTTTAAGTGAAATGCCTTGTGCATGAGTTTATGCCCATTGTCTCTTTCCTATTGCATGGCACCATCAAGAAGAGCCTGACTCCATCTTCTTAACACCCTCCCTTGAGACACTTGTTGATGGGGCTCTTCTCTCAGTCAGCTCTTCCTGAGCCTGAATAGGTCCAGATGCCTCAGTCTTTTCCCATAAGAGAGATGATCCAGTACCTTAATCACCCTCTGTAGCCCTCCACTGGACCTGCTCCAGGAGCTCCATGTCTCTCTTGCACTGAGGAGCCCACAACTGCACACAGCGCTCCAGATGTGGCCTCACCAGGGCTGAGTAGGGAGGATCACCTCTATTGTCCTGCTGGGAATGCTCTGCTTAGTGCACCCCAGGATAGCACTGGCCTTCTTGGCCATGTGGGAACAGTGGTGGCCCACGGACATCTTGTTTTCCACCAGGATGCCCAGGTCCTTCTCCACAGAGCTGCTTTCCAGCAGTTTGGTCCCCAGCCTCTACAGGTGTCTGGGGTTATTCCTTCCCTGGTGCAGGACCCTGCATTTACCTTTGTTGAATTTCAAACAGTTTTTCTCTGCCCATTTCTCCAAAGGTCCTTCCAATTTTAATTATGATCTACCTTTTCCATACTGCAAAATGTGCCACTAAAAATTTGGCAACAAAGTGAGATAATTTCTACATTAAACCAATGTTAGAAATCATATTTCATGTTTTGTGGCAATGTCATGGGGTAGGCCAGTACTACCCACCTTCAGCTCAGCTGGTGATCTTCCACCTACAATGGCCCATCCTTCTGGGACAGCATGTCCATGGGCATTTGCAAATCTAGACTTGAACTGAGAAGCAAAAATACAAGGGGAAAAGTTGTTCCTTTGCTAACTGGGTCAGAATATCAGATTCATGTCTACAATTGAGAGAGTAAGTTGTTGCTCAGAGTTTTCATTTTGGAAAACAGGCAATTGTTTGCCAAGTTGGAAAGAGGGACAGAAAGTGGCAACGCGAATGCATCTTTATAATCTTTTCCTTGAAGTCTTCCTGCCATCCAGATGTTTCTGATGACATCTGTCTTTGCTCAACAAACATATGTCATTACAGACCCCCTTACCTTATGCTGAGTAATTGAAAAAAACAACATATATTCAGTTCAGCAACACCCTGTTTACAGGAGAAAAGCTTTAATTTCAGCACTTTCAACTTAGAGTGCTATTTGGAAACATTTAGCTCATAAAAAGCCTCACAGTTCATGCTTTGAACTCATCATGACCTGAACATTTTGTTAACAAAGTACCCTGTTAATGTTTTGACCAAAAGAACTAATGTACTTGGGGATGGTTGTATTGCCAAAGTGGTGCTTGCTCCTAAAAAGGGAAAGTTTTAATTCTATTTTCAAAAGCAATGTCTTACTCCTAACTATATATGGAAATGTCATCAATCACTCCTGAAAACAGAGTGTGCACTGCAGTGCATTTTAACAGCTTGTGCTCCTGCCTGCGTTTGGCTTAACCAATCTCCCCACACTGGGGCTCCTGGTGGAAGTCTTTTGCTGTGTCTGTTTTCCCTCTGCTAGCTTGGGTAGATGTGAATATAACTTCTCTTTTGATATCCAGCAATGAATTATAAAGGAACAAACTAATCAAAAGTGGGGGTTATAAAGTACATTGCCACTCCCAGAAATATTTACAACAGAATTCCTTGGCTAAGGTGGTTTTACTGGCGTTTTTTTAAATTAAGATCTAAGCCACCTATAGTCTTCACCTTCCATAGGTGCAACCTTCTGATATTGTCCTGGCTTTAATGAAATAAAATAAAAATATGTCACTAAAAAATGGATTGTAAACATTTTAATCAGTTCCCTATTAATATCTACCAAAGGACTTTCACAACCAAAAATCATTTTTTAACTTAAAGGAATGCATTATTTAAGCATTAGACCTACCAGGAATGGCAAAAAGTAGTTGTTTCTTAAGTAGTTAGTGAGGTCAGACACTTTGGTTTTCTAAAACAAATCCCAAGAAATCCCTGAGAGATAAATTCAGCATCAATGAAAATAGGGATGACTTGAAAACACTACAACAGTAAAGAAACACAATAATTAGGGGTTAGTAAGAAGTGTTGTATTCGACAAATCAGAACTGAATCCTAAAAAACCCAGTGTCTTGGGAAATACTGCACATGCAATTGTCATTTACAAGCTATTTAATTGTATTTCACTTCTTTTAACTTTTTTTGTAATTTTTGATCAAAACTGAAAAGTAATATATACTGTGCGTATTTTAAAAGTCATATTAGCTCCTGATTTGTTGGGGGTCTTTGTATGAAGATCATCAAACATTTTGGTTTGATTTGTTGTTTTTTTTTTTTCATTGCCAGTCATCTAACTTACTATTGTCTCCTTCATATGAAAATAACAAGCCCTTCTCAATACTTTCAGAATTGAATTTTAGGAACTCAAAACAGTCATAGTTGATTGGGTTAACATGGAAAATGGATTTCTATGACCCCCTCGTAGAAGAGTTCAATGGAAGAAAATATCAGTCAAGTAGACAGGATGCAGGGGAAAAAATCACAAAAGGATAATAAATGGGAGGCTTTGTGGCTTCTTAAAATACTTCCAGCTAAATGTAGGACAGCAGACATTTTGTCAAAATTAGCAGTCAATATGACGTAAGTGCGTAGGATATAATCTATTTTGTTGGTGAGGAAAAGAAGACTATTGTAATTCACTTAGCTACAGGATATTGTTTCTGACACTTTGTCAGCACATTGTTATTAATACAGAGGCTGAACACTATTTGTGTCAAAATTGTCACTTGGAGCCCTCACTTGCCAGCTGACTTCAGCTTCTTAATCATATGCAAACTCATGCAATTGTTTTTATTTTGAGGTTCAAACCCTTTTTGAGGGCAGAGTAGTGCCAGATAAACAGAAAGAGGCAGAAACCTTCCACAGAGCCTTAACTACTGAGCACAGATTTCTAAATTTAGCATATTTTAGGTAGGAAGCCTGATGATCTATAAGGGAGAGTTCACCTTATGAGAAAACATGATGCACAGTTAGAAGGACTTCCTTGGTGTTTACCTGTGTTTGCAACACCCTCTTTCATGAAGAGATGGTGCTATATATTTCAGAAGGTTCAGCTATTTGTAATGCTTACATTAAATGCTGAATATCTTGAGTTACAGTAGGCAGTCATAAAGCTTTATAAGAACAGTTGGATATGTTTAAGATTTAAGCCGGTCCCCGTTAACCAGGGTTTGGGGGAAATCTTCAGCGAATGTATTTTCATGAACAGTCTAGGTGATGGCAAACAGTAAGTCCTTATTAAATCTGCAGACAGTAGGAAGGGTGGAGCTTCAGATGTGCTGAAAAGCCCAAAATCATGCTGAAAACTGAAGTTGCATGAAAAACACCAGGATGGTATTCAAGAAGGAAGAACACAGAGTTCTGCATTTGGCCGGGAGGAATCAGCTTCTCAGATGCTCGATGTAGAACAACTGGTTGGGTGGATAAGGACAGAAGAGGATCCTGGGATTATAAAGCACTGCTGGCTGAGTATAAATCAGCCACGTCATCCTGCTCTGGACGGGCCAAACACTAAGCTAGGACTTATAAACACAAGAAAAGACATGCAGCAGCTTCTGTTCCCCTCAGAAAATAACACCTGCTGTACTACTTTAGCCAGTTTTGGTGTCTCCACTTCTCAATCCACCCTAGCTCTATTTTCTAGGATGATTTTTACTATAGACTTTGGAATACCTTCTTTGGAAGACATTGGGCCAGCCACTGTTGTTGAGGACACGTAGAATGAGCAGGGCTTCTGTCATTCCTCCATACTCTGCTGCTCTGCTGTTACACGGTGCCCCGAAGGGCATTGGGCTGCTCATTTTGCATAGCTTTTTTGGGTATTTTCATTTTCATTTGAGGAGTTAGGCCCGAACCCCACATCAGACACTAGCTCTGAAATGTTTCTGTTCCTAATTTCTGCAGAACTCTAGGCTCACCTCCAAGCCCTTCAGATAGGAAAATGTCATGTCACATTTTTATTGTCTTTACCTCAGCAGTTCTGCAGCACCGCCAGGCCAAACATCCGTGGGACGGAAGGGGAGACAGAGGAAGGGATAAAAGGTCGGGACTCCAAGTATTGCACATAACTCATTCAGGGGAATTAGGAACTTTTGCATTCATAATTTTACTCGAGTTCAGGCCAGTCAGTAAACATCCTTATTCTGAAAAATATGTTGAACAGCTATTGAAAAATCACATTTTCTGCTGCCAGCTTTTTCTAATTTCTTTCTGGTGAGAACAAAGACATTTACTTCATCTGACTTAATTTTTCTTTAATTTTTCTTTATTCTGTATACAGTATGCCCTTCAGAACGCAGATAGTGACAAATGAATTATCATAGATTGCATGGGGAATGGCTTTGTGAGCAAAAGCAGCCACTGCTGAAGTCCAGTATTCCCTTTTGCCTACAAAAGACTTAAAACGTTGCTATTTCTACAGCAAGCTAGTCACAACACTGGTTTCAATTCCACCATCCAGACAACACACCACCTCCCTCAAGTGGTCAGCAAATTTAGGGTTGTTTTTTCTGCTTCAAGGGTTGTTTTCTGATACTGCCCAAAGAATGTGTTGAAGAACTCATTTTTACAAACATTAATAGATCAAGTTTAAAATGTTCTGAAAAAAAAAAAGTATTTTGAATGGTATAAAGAGATAAAATCTCATGGAAACAAACACTTAGCTGGCATCATTTCGGCACTGTAGCCTTTTGATGAGAAGAAAACTGAAATAGCTGCTTTTTTTGTGGATGGGCCCTAATAGCTTTCTGCCTGTGGTTACAGGCATTCAGTTACGGTCACTGCCATGGCAGGGATTGTATAAGCACATAAGCTAATCAAAACAGTGGCACATTTGGAAAAGCAGCACTGTTAATTCTGATGGCTTGCTCAAATCCTCATTGGAATAATTACAGTTTTCTTCTTTTGTTCAAAATGCTCTCCATTTAGAAACAGTTCTTTTGTAATTTGCTGCCTAATGTGTACTTGCAGAACAAACTGGAACAATGTTGGGGAATAGCTCACGGGAACTCAAACCATAAATTAAAAAATCAGCAATAATGATAATAAGAATTTAAAAAGAGCGGAAACAGAGAGCTTCATACTTCAGGAAGCAACCCAGGCATCACTGCCAGGCTTCAGGATAAAGTTCTCTCATGGAACAATGTGCTATAGAAGTACCTTACAGAGAGACGTATACTCAACACATGAAGCAATGCCTTTGTATGCACACTGACAATATCCCCCACGGCAATGGGTAAAGAAATTCCTGCCATGCAGCCAAGTCATGCTCATCCACACATCACCGGACACCTGTGAAATTCTGTGGGTATTATCCAAGATGAAACATAATATTCACTCAGACCACTACTCCCCTGTCAGTGACCAAACACTGTGATATTGAGTGTTACCTCATATGAGCAAAGACTGATAGCAAACACAAAAGGAAGGCAATTCAGGTAGAACTAGGCAAGCAATGAAAAATTAAGAGCACCATAAAAAATATTAGAATTTGTAGTCTCACAAAAAAAATCTATGTAAATCTGTCAAACAAAAGTCTACACAACACAGAGGTTTAGAGAGGAGACAAAAAAAGTCGGTGATGTCAAGTCACCAAGAAGTTATAGTAGTTCATACAGGAAACACAATCCTCATTTCAAGGCCTAGGTCAGTCCCCAGTAGAAGTCACAAATAAAATTGTGAAGCATGATGCATATAGCCAAATATATTATAAACATTGCTCTTGCTAAAGGCAATGTTCTGTTAGTAAGTAGTTTTTAATTTAAAATCTAATTCTGTTAGGAAGTAATTTTTGTGTTTCTTTTGCTGGGTAAAACTGCAATCAGGTGGCTCCAACCACTTCTTTTAGCAAAAGCCTGTTAATTAAAGCAACACTACCCAGCCTCCTTCTTGGCATTAATGAAGTGCCAGAGGAAGGAAGCTGAAAGCATTTATTTTCCTCTCAGAGCATCTAATATCCCACACTACAGCCAGTGGAAAAATAGTAACACATTTCCTGACTAGGGAAGGAGAGAGAGAGAACATATTTATCACAAAAGCCTGATGTTGCTTTTAGCAGTCTGTCTGAAAGTTGTTGAAAGGATAATGTCCTCCACATATTTGAAGGAAACATAAGTGTATGAAAAAAGGTCCTCCTTGGCTTACCACAGCACCAGGGTGGTTTAAGTTGGCTGTTGCAAGTCTCTGAAAAATACATCCAGATCAGACTGTACAAAACATGCAGGTGGTGTGACAGAAGCAGGGCTGAAGACAACAGCCCGTAGCTTGTAGTACAGATGTGAAGAGGAAGGTAACTGCAGATAACTTGCAAGGTCATCATTGCTAACCTTATGTGATTAATTGACAGCTACAACCCCCCAGGCAGTTGTCTGCTATTTTCCCTTATTTTATGGCTCCACCTTGAGTTGCCTTTCATTCACTCTGGTGTCTAAAAAGCCTTTAGACAGAAAAGTGAATCTTTGGTACCAGATGCAAGCCACGCTAAACTGCCACCTCTAAATAGTCCTGAAGCTTAGAACTGCTTGAAATTAAAACCTACATCTAGATCCAGATTTGGCTGCTTGAGGTCATCTTTACGCCTTTTTGTTTAAAAAAATAGCTTTGTCTGATTCCCCCAATATTTTTTGCTTCAGTCCTTCAAGTCATGGTCAGATTGGCTTACCAGAGGCCCTGGTAACCTACAGTGTACATCCCTCTCCCCCGCCTCTTCACTTCATAATCTTCCAGAGATGAAATTCAAGATTGCCCTCTAATTATAACAGGACAGCTTCTCAGACAGATGACTTTCCAAGTAACCTTCTCATTCCACTCATATTCAGGGAATGAAAAAATATGCCAGAGCGTTATGTGATGACGGATGAGGGCCAACATTACAATTTGTGTTTGTGACCTGGCACACATATAGAAACAGAGAGTATGATTCAGTGGTTTCTACAGCCTTAATCCCTACTAAAGAGTGGCTCTGCCAAGGTAAACGTGACATTTTAAATGAAACTGCTTTGCATATACTGCATGGAACCTGAGATCCCACTTTTGTACTGCGGTTTCCTTCTAAAATGTAGCTACTGCCTGACAGGGCAGAGTAAGTGTGCAGTCTGGGCTCCCCTGTGCCAAGAGTGTTTGGTCTGCTTCAGCAAAAGGCACTGATGAGCAGACTGTGCAGAGGGAGCGAGACAGATGTTTTTTGAACATGTACATTCCCAAGGCTAAGAAAAGGAGTAAAAATAAAGGCTGGATCCCATTTTCCTTCCCCACCCAGGCAACTCCCAAGCAACAAAATCCAAATTAGGCCCCACATTTATAATAACAGCACATTTCCTGCTAAATCAATCATTAATCTACAGATCTAGGAAAGGCAATTCATCTCATCATTATACCCACAACTCAAACCAAGGTTTTAGTACTGGGACCAGTTTTCTCTTTCCTCTCACCATTGCTTCCTTTGTGCTCTTTCTAAAAATAAAATATTGACCACTTTAAAAAAGGAGGAAGAGAAGGAATATAAATCATTTAGTGCTCCTTATAGCACCATTCCAACCCAGCACAAAGAGCCAGCCTCTGCTTAAGTATACTGTTAGCCAAAATCAATGAGTTTTATCCAAGAACTTAAAGGTAACTGAACAAAAGCCTGATATAGGCAAAAGGCTCTCTGCGCCAGTGTGGCAGAAATGGCATCGATTTTCCAGGCAAAACCCTACCAAAATACCTCACATACAGCAGGCTAAGCAGTACCACAAACTACAGCTCATCTCTCACTCCCTTGCTATCTCTAAGACTCTGCTGCGGGAGATTTATTTAGACTAAGAGCTAATCATTTCCCCCAAACATCAAATGTCATCAGTCATCGTAATCTCTGACTGTCACTGGCTGGACCTGGAGTACCACAGGTATAACCTGTGTACTGTATAAATTACATGACACCAAATGCTGTATAAACCTGGGAGTAGAAGAGCATGGAGTCAATAAACAGCTATGGATTTCCTCAGCATGCTCATCTCTGCCTGGAGAGAAAAAGGAACATTTCAGTATTCCCATGCCTCAATTGTCATCCACCCCCAGCCATTTTCCTTCACTCAACGCAGTTTATATGCAAACAGGTGAAAATTTGAAGCCCCACTAAAGTCAGACAATGCTTTGGACTCTTGAGACTGAGAATCCCAAGCCCTGTCAGAAAGAAAAGAGAGATTTCTCTTTATCTTTGAAAACGTGACTGGTCTACAGGAACCTATTGTTGGGACTCAGTCTTTGTCTGAAACTGTTTTACTCCTTATGTTTTGCTATGGCCACAACGACAAATAGTGAGTCTTCACATGCATCCTCAACACATACATACACAAACACTTTCCCTTTCAGTTGTCCCTGCACAGAGTGCAACTGTGCAGTCAGCAAACCCAAAAGCTGTACACCTGTACATTTCTAGCTGAAGGTGTTTGTATTATAACCCTTTAGACCTGCTTATATTATGTACTGCATTGGAAATATTTATTTAAATATTGTTTTAGCAATAAATTTAATCATAATCATCCACATAATCAGTGTCATATTTTTGCTTCCAACTGAGAGTCTTCTCTCTACTGCTCTGCCATATCTACTGAATATGTAGGTCTGGAAACAAACAAAAAAAAAGCTGAAGTAATAATTTCTACATTTCTTTGTTTAAATCTAGGTAGAACAAGACTATTTCAATCATCTATTTGATCTAAGCCTACTAATGAAAATGCTACCATCTAGGGTTTTCACCACCTTAAAGCTAACAGGAGATAAAGGTTCAGAAATTCCTGTTCCTTTAGAAGAGAATGGGTGAGGAAATGGCAAAATATTTCATGAAGAAATAAAGACCAGAAACACTTGAAAAACATGATTTTTCCATTCATGTTTCTTAAAAATATTTTGAAAGACAGGAAAGGGAATAATCCCATGGATTTTTCTAGTCAAACAGGTGTGAAATGGGCCCTTCTTTATATCACAGAGGTGCCAGGGAGGCTGGTTATCTGCTTTCACCATTCGAAATATTGTAGCTTGCCACTGTTGCTTCCCTACTTCTTTACTCCTCTATCTTCCCCAGTAAATAAGCCCCTGACCAGATGTATGCAAATAGCACCTAGCAGGGATAGCACAGATTTCTTACCCTTTTGGCAAGGTCAGTGTGTACTTCAACCATATTTCTAGGCAAGCAGGCACAGCATCCTCTCTCATGCAACTACAGGCTTTTCCTAACGCAGTGGAATCTTCTACTATTTAAATAATTTTTTTCCAGAGCATAATTTAAACAGGATTGACCATAATTATGTATGTTTTGGAAATTGGAAGAAACGTATGATAGGAAATGGATGCTTCCTGCTTTCCATCAACTTACTCTGAGGCTCTTCAAAGAGGTCTCAAAAGCTTTGAAAAATTCTGTTTTGCTTTTACTGATCATATCTTTTTGATACTAGAAACCAAATTGTAGGAGTTTCCAAGTAAACAACTTCATCACATTTTCTTCTCCACATAACAACACAGTATTGCATTGCAGGAGTAGCAATAAGACAAAGGTTAATGAGTTTAAACTAAAAAAGAGTCAGTTTAGACTGGATATAAGGATGAATTTTTTTATAGTGAGGGTGGTGCAACACTGGAACAGGTTGTTCAGAGCAGTGATAGAGTCTCCATCCGTGGAAACATTCAAGAACAGGTTGCATGGTGGTTTGAACAACTTGATCTAGAGGAAGATTTCCCTGCCCATGGAAGTGGGGTTGGAACTAGATGACTTTTATAAGTCACTTCCAATCCAAACTACCCTGTGATCCTATGGTTCTGTCTATCTTTAGAAAAGTAGTGCAGACAAAAATGAGAAGTAAAGCAACTGGTAACAAGGAGAATAAATAGTACAGGGATTAAAGAAAAAAAAGTAGGAAAAAAGACACAGGGACATAGAAGCACATCCACATGTGTCTCTACAACTGCCAGCAGATCATTGTATCTTAGGAATACTTCACATTGGAAGGAGGGAAAAACTGAAAGCAGCTTTGAAATGCTGTTAGCTGTAAAAGATGTCCGGGTAAAAGATGTTTAATTTAATCAGGACACCCTCAGCTCATTATTCCATAAACATTTTTGCAAAGATAGAAAGAAAATAAAACACATTGTAACATAAGAAGATTATTTTATTTGGCTAAGCTATAGTACTAACTTTGCAAACATTGAGACAAAAGATGTTAAAAACTTTCAGATTGTGCATTAGCACTTATTTTAACTGACCAGTTACACGGGAACTTTGGGAACATATTGCACATCATGGATTTAGGATCATATTTAGCCATTTTTTATTGATATAAGGACCCAGAAGATTCACAGGTCACTTGTAATTTTTATTTCCAAGGAAAGAAAAACAAGAAGGTTGTGAATGAAAGTCCTGCCAGTATTCAAGCAAGGAAATGCAATAGAAGTAGTGGAAATCAGAAAGCAGGGATGTGCAGTCATGTGAAGGTTCTGGCATACAGAAATAGGTCTCCAAAGTATGTCCTACCTCTTTTTAAACTAAAAAGAACTTGTGTGAGTTCCTGAGGGAACAGCGACAGCTGCTCCCAAGGACTGTTGAGCATTTCAGGATGACATCCTGAGCAGCACTGTCCATTAAATTCTGCAGATGATCAAGGTGGCAACCTGTTCTTCAAATCTTACCTGCAGGCACAAGCAGGTTTGCACAAATGGTAATCCTATCCTCTTTCCACTATTTAACTGAGATTAATTTCTTCCTGTCTTAAATGCTCTTTGGCATTTATATCTTTGTTCCCTTTATGTCTTAAAGGCCATGCTCTGTGAAAATAGACACATAGAAATAGATGTGCTGCAGCATCCTTTCAGTGCATGACTACTGCATCTGGACACTGCACAAGTCTTTAGGAGAACATGAAGAATTAAAAAGTCAGAAGCAGTGGTGGTATCTGCCTCTGGATAGCAAAGGGTTAAAGCAGAAAGCAAAAGGGACTGATCAGCCTAAGAGGGATTAAGCCACTCACTCTCTAAAAAGTGTTCTAACCACCAAATCATGGGATATGCTGGTGAAGGAGAGCATTCCTCCTTGTCCCCCTTGAAACTGAGCCACAGTGCAGCTGGGCATGCAAGAGCAACACATGCAGAGAAAATGTAACAAGGAATATCATTGCAAGAAGTGGTTAGGGCACTCCTCTTGGAGGCAGAGGGTGCAAAGACCTCGACCATTTCCCCAGGCCTGTTCTGCATTTTCTTTAACCCACAACTACTGCAGTGACAAACTGAAGGGAGATTCATACCCTCCCAAGAAGTAGGGCCTAACCTCCTCTTCACAGTCAAGTAACTAACTGCTCAGCTGAAGTCCCACATCTCTTGCTGCTGTTACCTGTGGTTCACGTTTAACTGAAGGGATACTCTCATGGCCATACAGTATCTCAAGTGGTCTTGCAGCTCAGTTATATCTGTGAGATGAAAAGAGAAGTTTGGTCCTTCTCCAGCTGAGTGCATCCAGCATTCAAGTCATCCCACTGCCTGTGAGAGCACTGTGACTGCTGTGTGAAAGGAGCATCCCTCTGCTCCCCTGTCCCATGAGGTGCCTGTCCTCAGAAGAAAGTTATTCAGACAAGCTGGTTGAGTAAAGACTAGCACCCAGTATTTCTCAAAAGTCTGCTGTTTTTTTAGTGGGAGATGTAAGTGCCTAAATTAGGTGACCTGACTGACCATAAGAGGTTGTACTGTTCACACAACTGACACTGAATGTGAGGTGAAGGCTAAGCAGATGAAGAATACACCTAGTGTTGGTGTGTGTATTTGAAGGAATTTCCAGTTTCTTGAGCAGCTTACCAGTCCAGTATTCTCTCAGGTAAAGTCAGAAAAACTTAAGACACACAGGCTCACAGACACAGAATAATGATCCAGCCAGACTGCTACAAGCTTTTGGTTTCTGTTGATACAAACCAGATGTTGGTGAGATCTGAATTTCTAAGTTTGTTTAACTCCTTGGAGCATCATTTTAGCATAAATACAAGAGGCATCTTTTCTCACATCTCTCTTTTCCCTTGCATCAGACTTACCTCAGCTGAACAGGTTATTTATTGCCCAGTCAACTGGGAAATGTCAATTACATAGCATTGTTTGAAAACTTGGATGGAGGAGGGGAAAGAAAATCACTGTGAAGTTTTCCAGTCAAAACTCCATTTTTGCCTGTCATTTGATCTGATACAGTGGTTTGCCACTGTCAACTATAGAGCCATTGATAAGTTTAAGAAGACCAGAGAAAAATCTTGCACTATTCAGCATAGTAAGATAAATGTAGATTTAATGTCTGGCTCATTAGAAATTGGTCTAGGATTTTAGTAAAAGAATAAAATAATATCATTCTCCTCTCCCTTGTGATTTATTTACTGCATGTGGAACAGGTGCTCAGAGATGTACTTCAGAGAGAGTTTACCTCGTTAAAAGGGACCAACAACTGTCCTATATTACTTGTGTGAGATAGTATACAACCAAAATATGAAATTTCAACACCACCCAGAGCAGCCCTATGTAATTTCACAGCCACCATAAAGTGTCTTGAGTAATACCATCACAAATGTAGCACTGCTGATGCCACAAGGATATTTGGGAAGGGGCAGGTCGTGAAAGGAACGTTTCGAAATTTTGGCTTGCTGCCGTGCACTTTGCTCCTACACCACAAAAGTACACCTAGGAGTCTACCCAATGCTACTCCATGGGACTCAAGAGTGAGGAGAAGGAAGTGTGACCCTGGCAATGCCACCATGGTCAGCAAGACCAGGACTCCCCAAGGTCTATCCCCTCATAGAGTTGGAATAGCTGAGCTCTATATGCTGTCATGTGATGCTCATCACTACTCTTTAAAAATCTCAGTCCCAGAAGTGTGAGACAAGGAATAGGGAAGGCTGGAACCCCTCCTGTGCCAACTCTCCCCCTTCAGAGTAGCTGAATCCAATCCACTTTGCACCTAGATGCCTGCATACTGTATTTCTAGCTCACAAATGGGAAAAATTACCTTTTCTAAAGGAAAGCCCTTCAAACGTGGAAATTGTGGGAAGAGGAAGCAGGCCAGAATAAATGGCATGGTGAAATCTCTGACCAAAATAGCCTAAATTAAACCTATGAAGTGAGCAAAAGTTGAGGAAAAAAGAACACATGGATGACCTATAATGAATTTTTCATCTAGAAGATAATAGTAATTTTTTTGCCATTTCCACTTATTGCTGAGAAAATCTGTTGCTCTGCAATGCCTTTACATTTACAAATATACATATATGTTTAGTGCAGTGCTCTTCAACAGCACAGTGCTGCCCAGCTCACCAGAAGTACATGTGGGGAGGATTTGGTAGAACTAACTTGATTGTTTTCACTGTAACTGATCAATAGTGCTAAAAAATTTGTAGGAATTGTAACTGCAGAAATCTCTTATCATGTAAAATTGGAGTGTGCAGCTAATGGTTCATGAAAATCAAATAATTTTACGTTCATTTTCTGATCAGACAACCTATTCACATAAACATTGCAGAAACTTTTTTTTTTTAATATATGAACCATCTCTCTCCCCTTCCCCCAAACTGGCAAGGATGATATATCTCTTCCAAATGGAAGAGAATTAAAGTATTAAAGTATTAAAGAATTAAAGTAGCCAAGAAGAAAGAGAGTAGCTGAAGAGGCAACTTTCAGACTGGGAGGTGCAAAACCACACAGCAAGGCACATCTGTAGATCACTGGCTTACAAAGCCATGGAGGACTTCATAATAAGTGGATGTGAAAGAGATGATGTTTGCAGTGCTGCGGATGCTTAACCCGTTCAACAAGAAAATAATAGTAAAATCAGTCTCCTAAATGTGATGAGTCTGCAGGGATATATATACACATGTGCAAGAAACAGCTTTCTGTTATTGGAATCAGAGAAGAGGAATTCTGAAAGTCCCCTCTTTTTGTGAGTTGTGGTCACATTCTGGAAGAAATTGAGAATGACTGCATTAGAGAGCCTGTCTCTGGCACTAATCAATCTGGCCTCTTTCCTGAGTGGTAAAAGAGCTGATAACCCATTTATACTGCCCATAGATCACTGACAGTAGTCCAGCAGGCTGACTGATCAGCCAGGCATCTGAATAATATTCAGAATGAGACAAAATAATTAGCTCCAGCTGTAGATTTTGAGCACACATCTAACTAAAGCATATCCTTCTTTAAAAAAATGTCCTCTTTCTGTCAATGTTGTAAAAGTGCTGCTTGGTCTCCCTTGGCCTTTGTATGTGTGACAGCCCTGGTATGGCCAGCTACTCTGCAATCATTCCCATTCATTAGCTGGAGGCTGACAAGTCCATTGAATTCCACTCAGCAATAAAGCGTGTCTTCTGCTTCTGGGATTACTCATTTGCTTTGGTTTTGAGCAATTCGTAAGTGCTTTGCTGGAGCAAACCAAGCCACTCAGCACCACCTAAGACCTGGAATTGCAAACTTGGATTCTGCAGTTGTACATGCAACACCTGACACAGAGCTGCATTTAGGATAAAAAAAGGTGATGGATATTCAGAGATGAGTAGGTAAATCACAGAAGATTTGAAGGAAGATGGTCAGAAGTAGAGTTACATTGGTGTAAGCTTTAAAGATAATAAAGAAAACCTTCAAACCAGATGTTTTAAGAGATCTTACTCAACACAGAATTAACAAAAAGGAAATAATCCTTGTTTCAAAAGGGACAGGACATACTGGAACAGCCTAACACACTGAGATGACAAATTAGGTTAAACATCAGAACTGAACTATAAAATCACTTGGGCAGAATTTCAGGCTCTGAACAGAGACAGATGGAACCACAAGATCTGCAGCTATGCAAGAGCCAGTGACATACCAGGGGACATGAACCAGGGAATGGTTCCACAAATGTAAGCAGCCCCTTGTCTGGATCACCCAGGTTGATGCTGTACTTTTCTCTACCCATTGATAGACCAAGCTTCTTCTGTAAAAGGCAGTGGGAATTTTGCCATTGACTTCCAAGGGAGCAGCAGCCCTATGATTTGGCTGTGTACAGTTTCAATTAAAAAGTCTGTGAATCACATCATTCTGCCCTTGGCAGCTGACAGATGAAGACAGTGGGATAGGAAAAGAGCAGCTCAAACAAATGGAAATAATTTTTCTTTTAATTTGCTTTCTAAAGGAAGATAGTCAGCATAACTTGTCCCTTTTTTTTCTCCTATTCTGTTACAAATAACTGTCTAGTGTCATTAAAGTGAATTGCTAGCATCTTATTTACTTTTCACTATCAACAGGTTTGATCCTGTGAGATTTATTCGCCACAGATAAAACTCATTCCCACAGAGAAAATGTTTTCTTGTTCAGGGATCATTCGAGTCCTCACTTAGCTTGATTTTGACAGTTAATCTGGGCTTTGACTAATGGCACACCCTTGTGAATAGAGCACAGGAAACCTCTCAGAAGTACTTCTGTGAGCTCCAGTGATGCCAGTGGAGGTGACTGACTGTTCTAATTGGAAACAGACCTTTCACTGCCCCTGTGCTGTGACACCCAGCTGGTTTGAAACACGTCATTGTACACACGTGCCTGCATTAGACACTGTGTGTGTTGAAGTATATTATAAAAAAAAACAAACCCAAAACCAAAAAACAAACATCCCGAGAACACAACTGCAGTTACACAGGGGACCATTGTGCACAGTGTTTTCTGAAAGATCATAGGAAGGACACAGAATAATGCCACTGAATAACAACTGATGCTCAGACAGCTTTGGCTCAGTTCCAGGCTTCCTAAATGCCCAAGTACCAGTCATTAGGAAGGTGCCAATACAGGTTGGTAGGCATGACCCTGCTGATTTCATTAACACTAGATTAAAAATTGAAAAAAAAAAACCCACACAAAAAACCTAACACCAAATGCAAAGACCAGAAGGCTACAGGAAAAGGGTAATGATGGTGTATAATGGAGAGGCATTCCTGTGGGCTCAGAGATGCTGCTCCACAAGCCAAGCCACCCTTCATTCCCACCAGATCTGCCCAGCTCACCTCCACCACACTGAGCGGTGCCATCTCAGGCCAGCCCCAGCACTGACATCTCAGATGCTCAAGACACTTGTGTGTTTGGCTCATACTGATTTCAGTCAGATCTTGGTATTTAAAGCAAGAAGCATTTTGAAGGACTTGGGCCTCAATTCTGTGTAAAACAGAGACATTTCCCTTTTTCTGTGCTCTGTAGGGTCTGTTTTGATCTGCAAGGTCTTTAGAGTACTTTCTTTGGGCATATGCAATATTCAGCCCAGCAAGGCTGCAGCACCAGCAAAGGCTTCATAAACATGACACAAGCATATGATTAGTCAAAACAGAATACACATTTTAATTGTGATTCAGTACTGACCTTAAAATAGAACTTCCCAGAGCCTTCAGAAGCAGTAGCTTGCTAGCTTCAGATAAGTACCCCAAATGACTTCAAACATAGCTAGGGTCATTGCCAATAGGGCTGACTCAAAAGTACTGCAAAGATCTTTTCTAAAGTGTTTTCCTAGAGATAATACTACTCTCTGCCTCTTTCTTCCACTAGAATCCATATTCCCCAGCATTGTGACCTTGTCATTACACAGTAAATTAATAGAGGTATTAAAATAAGTTCTTCTTTCTCATAAAAACAAAAGCATCAGAGCTGCAGTAAGTCTTAACTGGACTGAAACCCACTGATGCAAAGCCGAACCAAGACAAAGTGAGATAAAATATGAGTGCAGCAATAATCAACAACCTATTTTGGAGAGATATATTTCTTGCTTTTTCTTTTCTTTTATGAAGGCATCAAATCATGAAGGGAAGTCTAAGAATCTTCCACTGCATAAATCCTTTTATCTACATGGTCTTCTTCATGTTTGTGCCATGTGACCCCTGGTAGTCTTCCTATTTAATACTTGTAATCCATGCTTTCTTTGCATAACACTCATAATCCTTTGGTGCTGCATGGAGCAGAGTTTAGAAGTTTGCAAGCCAAGACATTTTAAGTGATTTATACAGTGAAGTAGAATTTCCTCTGCCCACCTGCAAAAGTTGAAGCATTTCTGTGATTAAAGTTAATTTTTAAAAGTTTCCATCCATGTAGGGTTTTTCATTAAAAAAATAAGCACATTAAAGGGATCCATATATATGTGTTTGCTACTCAAGTCTTCAGTAGGTGTCAGGGTGTGCCACTTGGAAGAACAAATTTCACTTCATTTGAAACAGTCTGCTTGCTCCATGCATTTGTTTTAGCTGTAAATTGTTTTGTTACACTATAAACAAACAGAATATAGGGAAGGGAAATATTACACATGCAGAATTTCTCCTTTAATAGCATCACTATGTGCACTTATTTTTATTGTAGAATTAAGAAGCAATCTGTTCATTTTCATTAGCAATGTCGCACTCTTAACAGCTCTTAAAATCACTTCTTGAGGATCAAACTAGAACAATCAAATGCCAAAAAAAAAAAAAAAAAAAAAAAGAAAAGGGAGAGAAACCCATCTCATACAAAACAATTTTGATAACTTACTTAGTCTAGACATGGAGCAACAAGATAGTGGCAAACATTTTCATATCCCATTGCCTACTCCCTGAGCCATGCTGTTCCTTGTTAACTGAAAAGAACATCAGATTAATCAAAAGAATGCCTATCATAGAATATTCCATTTAGAACAAAAGGAGAAATTATTATCAATGTTATACAACTGCAGATGATAATTCAAATGTCTGCAAGGATTGCAGGCAAAGAAGCAATGCTCAAAATTCTAAATTAAACAAATAAAAGGCCTGATGGAAAATTAAAAGAAGCACCCCAGCATTTAAATAGAAATGTGTGGATTAGGATGTTGAAAAAACTAGCAAGAGCAGCAACCATGGAAGAAAAATTATTGCAGGGTATATAAACACTAGTTAGAGGAATAGCGTGGCCTTCTTCCATCTTGGAAGGCTGTTATGTTACTAAAAGTCAGCAGTAAAAGATCAGAGCATTGTTAATCAGCATGAAAGGAGAAGATCAGCCAAGAACAGCAAAAAATAAATATATTTTTAATGGCTATTAAAAATCACAGGTCTTCTGGCCAAGCAGGGAGTCTGAGATGTCTGGTTACCTCACTCTAGCAGGAGACACAGCAGCTGAATTTACCCTTTGGTGTTTACACAAAGGAGGCCAGTTTCAGCAGCACCTGAGGTCCATGGAAGCAGACAGCACTAGGGAGCCTGGACAGCTGCTCTGGCTGCCCTCTTGGTGTTGGCTTGGTTAGACAACACCTTCATCTGTTTGTGCAGAGCAGCTGAATAACCCCGAGATGCTGTGGCACTAGACCACCATTCATAACAATAACTGAAGTACACAAAGCCTGAATTCCACCTACATTTAATATAGTAGGTTACATTTCTTACAATGTATAGAATTTCCTACAAAATTCCTGTGCAGCACATACCATGCCTCCTTGTTTCCAGATGGGGCTGGGCCCTTTGAGGCACTTAAACAATAGAAAACACTGGAAATTCTAACTGCTGGGAAGACTTTCAGTAGAGTTCAGTGAATGAGGAATATGAAAAGCAACACATCAGTGTTTCAGTGGCTGTAAGCCTCACAGATCAATTATGAACCCACTAGAGGAGCAGGACGTGGAGTCGCTGTGTAAAATAAAATATTGTCTAAACCCTACCCTCCTGGAGGAGGATCTCACTGCTGGAGTTTTGATATCCCCTGCGGTCATTCAGGAGCTTCCACACACCTCTGCCACAAAGCTTCAGGCTAGACTTATACCCAAACACCATCTTGCAAACCATTTTTGTCAGAACAGCACACAAATGAGATCAGACTGCTAATTCAAATGTATTGAGTGTTGTTCAATTACTGAAGAGAATTGTTCTGCACAAGTCAACTTTTCCTCACTCACACAAGTGGATCCATCTTTCACTGCAGTTTCTGAAGTAAAACAAAGTTAAAAGGCTTATTTATTTCACAGGAGTGTTCAATAAAAGTAATGAAGTGGCTTGCACCACAGAGCAGCTACTGCTGCTGTGGGACTTACTGCTGTACATGTGACACCGTGACCAAGGCAAGAGCTGATGACACCCTTCCCTAGGGAAAGAAAAGACTGAAAAATACAAAGCTTCTAACACACGATCCTTCTCGTGAATCATATGCCAAAAATTGCCTCACCCATGGGTCATTTAATATGCAATCTCAAAGCAGATGTATTTCTCCTAATGCTATTTACAGATCTATCAAATTGTAAATTAAATTCCTTTTGTTGCACAGACTTCTTTTTCCCCCGCTGAAATGTAACACTGATACAAGTCTGGGTGTTATTTTAGGATGTCTCTAATATTTTTGTTTTTATCTTTCACTGCTTGTTAAAGTTTCTCTGGCTCCCATTTAAACATCTGTGGAAAATACAAGTGGATTTACGTTTCAATAAGAAATTTTCGTTGGTTATTTTTTCTACTGAATGAAATCTCTCCTTCTATTTTCATGCTTTCATGGGAGGAAATCCAGTTTTCTTTTGCTGTACCTCAACTTTTTTTGGTTCTTTCTGAAACCTTTAAGTTAATTCTTTAACTGACTGGGAGAAAGGAATGGTTCCTTTACTGGCCTTATGTTTTGGCCATTCATTTTAGCAGGAACTCAAAATTACATAGATTATATTCACAGATAATATATTGTGATATTTTTTGTGCAGGTTGCAATAACTGACACAGCTTTGGATTTTTAAAACTCCATTTGTTGATGAAGCATTAAATTCAGAGGTAGAAACTGCATAGATCCCTATGAAATGCAGCAGAGACCAACCAAAGGCAGTTCAAGAAAGCAACATTTAAGATGCATGGCACATTTCAGCTGGGGTTCAGGGTCTGGATCTGAAACTGAACCAAAGCCAAGAATAATGCTCCATTTATTTCCATGGCTTTATTTCTCATTTAGATTAAAAAAGAAAAGAAAGAAAACACAGAATTGCTTTAAATCTGACAGACCCAAATGTAGTCAGATCTGTGGAGTATAATCCCACAGGTTCACATTCAGGAAAAAGAGCTTTAAGTTTCAAATGACTGGGGTTTACATTTGATGGTGCACTTAAGGTGGTCTAATCTAGCACTTTACTGGATTATTTTATCTTAATTTTTACTATAAATTTGAATTGGGAGTCAAACGTTCTCGCCCTAACCAAGTAGCATGGTCTCACAATGTTAAAATCGGGATAAGTATTTTCAGCAACAAGGCATTTTGGCAATTTCTATCAATCAGATGCCATGTAGGCTACAACGATATACTACACATAATATTGCTTTAATTCACAGCACCAGCAACAGACTACTCTTTGATAGTTCTCATTTCAGTTCTGTTTTGGTTAATTCTCAAATCTAGGCCTTTTCAAAGCTACAAAATTCACAGCATGAGATCAGAAATCCTTTGGAAGCAGACTTTACCACCAGTTTCCTAGGACTTCATTAAGTGTGATCACATCCAGACTAGTTAAAAAAAAAAAAAAAATTAGAAGTGCTTCAGCATCATACTGCTTTAGTCAGCTCCAATTCTGGAAATAACCTGCACTTTGCAGGTAGGAGCACAGGCGAGTCAGTTATGCCAGGCTGGTTTGTCTGTCTATGGTCTGTGTCACCTCAGTCCAGTGCTTGACTAAAGATACTAAGATACTAAAGTATCTTATGTGTATTGTAAAAGATGACTTACTGCAAAATCTTATCATTAATCTGTCTGCTTGGGCTCCTGTCATCCCTCCTCTGCAGGACAAAGTCAATGATTTCCACATTCAACTGCAACTCTCAAAAGTATCTGTAGGACAAAACCTGTTTGAAAAGAGAGAAATTTGTGCATCCTGACAATATAAGGCTGTAAAAAAAATTGCCTGGGGGAGGTGGTGAGAGAAAAATAGATATTTTGCTTATTCTTTTTCTCTTTTTTTTTTCTTCTGGAAACTAAATGGACACAGAGAAGCACACACAACCAGACTAATCCTGCAGACTCCAAAAGATAAACTTCTGGGGAATCCTGTTTGAGACAGGAATACAGGGAGAGCTCCCATGTGCTTTTGATGACAACACATTTCTTCTTCCTCAGATTTCTTTACTCACTATGATTGGGATACAGATGAGACTTCATGAACATTGTAGGAAAAATTAAAAATGTGGTCAATCCTCTGGGAATATAAACCTTTGCCTTCTTGCTGTTTTGCTGTTTAAAAGACTTTCACCTAATTTATTCTGATTGCTTGACTCTTCTAAATTACGGACCAGGTCTACAACATCTAATAAATTAGTGCAGCACTGCTAACCAAGACAAGCTCATTTATAGGAGTCCAGATCTGAATGCTCTCTTGCCTTTGGGTATGTCTTCTGCAGTAAGCAATTTCCCCAAGCTGTTTTAATTACTTTAGAGTGTTAAGCTATCTTGCACTCTATTAGTGAGATTAGTTTTATGATGTTTATCTAAAGTTTCAACAGATGACATAATTTTAAATTATTAAAACAATAAAATTAAGGAGGATTTTTTTAATTTAAAAAAAAAAAAAAAAAAAGCCAACCAAGTCCTAACAAGTTTGCCAGCATCATAAACTGAAAAAGAAGCAGTCAGAACTGGCAAAATATTCAACATGGATAAGGCAGGTTATGACTGGGAAATATGGAAAATTATTTGTCCAACTGCATAATGACTTAATAAAAATACATACTTTACACAGTGCAGGCTACTATGTCACCGTTTATACTTGTAAAAACAATCTCCTTTTATCTCTCCAGGCTGTGGAACATCTGGTAAGCAGCTTCCATTCTGCATTCTTTGTTGCCCACTAAAACTTTAGGGTTTGAGGAAAAACCATTACCCAACTTGCCCCTAAAAAGTAAATATTTTAAGAGATCCACCAAAATGTCTGAGGATAATTCACTTATTTATGGACATGCTATTAACTTTATAGCTCAAGCCAGTTCTGCCTCAAAGGTTTTGCTTCTGATGGTGGGAAACCTGTTTTTCATGGCACATGACTAGGAGGGAGGATAGCCCTTCTTAGAAGGAAAGCTTTTAACAACTTTTGAGAACTGACCTGTGCAGTGCAACTCAATCAAATGTCGTAAGCAGACCTGAAGACTGTTCTTCTTGAAAATATTTCCACCATGACTATCTTTGGAGAGGAATTTTTTCAGACACATTTTCTTTCTAACCTTTCTTTTAATCTCTCTCATTAAAAATATCCACACCCAAACTCTAAAACTTTTTCTCTCTGACCTGCCACATCAGTGTCCATCAGGACAATCACGGTCTTCTTCATTTCCCTCATGTTGTGATGCTGCCTTCAGTTTCTCTCTGGTCATATGTGTGGACGACAGAAGGAGAGCTATGGAACAACCATGGAGCTGAGCTGGCAGGTCAGATTCAGAAGGTCTCCTTTAGAGCTTTGCCTGATGTTGTTTAAAAGTGGAGGACCTGGGAGTGCAAAGATATTATGCTGTGAAATAAACCTACAGATTTAGAGCAGTTACAAATCTCCCAGTATTTTTACATTCCCCTTGCCCCAGAGAAGCAAGTTTTGAAACAGCAATATTTTTACATGGTTCAACATTTGCCCAACTTATTCCCCACACAGAAGGGGTAACTGGGTGGCATGAGATGGCAGGAGGCAGAAACACCTCTGGAGCAACTTTTCCTTCCAGGCATGCTTTTGAGTCTGTCACTGGGGCTCAGTTCTTACCAGGAATTGATCTTACTTAGATATCAGCAGGATCTAAGCCCAGGGACCTGTTGGGGGCTTAAGCAGCAAAGCATTCACACCTGTCTCTGCCCAGCACTTCCAGAAGACCCATGCCAAGGCCATATGAGGGATCTCATTGGCTTTGAGATCCCCTCCCTCCATAGACTTCTAGGTCTGGCTCTGACTTCACACCAGAGTAAATCTCCAGTGGCAGCCTGATGAAAAGCTGTACAGGGACAGTTGCTCTGACAGGAAAATATCTGAGTTGCAAACAGTTGTGTCTTAACACTCTGGGCAGGATAGGTCAAGTAACAGCATGGTCCAAAGGATGAAAGGCATTGGAGTTACATCATTTCTAGACATTGCAAAAAGACACTGGAGCATGAATCTGAAAAGGTTTGCTTCAAATTAGCATAGAAAACATGTGTACAGGTTCTCTACTGAGCTCTTAAGGCTCATGCGATTTGTTATACTGGCACTTCCTGCCCCTGGCTTTGTTTAAACCTACCCAGATGTGCAGTATTACAGACATAAGGCATGCACATTTACTGCTCTGCCCCAGCCCTGCAGGCTGTCCAACAGGTGGGACTGCTGAAAATCATATATGCTGGCGGTACCAAATGAAGACTCGGAGGGAGATGCTCTGGGTCAACAGGAAAATACAAGGCAGGAGAAGGGAGTTTTACTTGTTTTAATAACTAACTGGTGGGGTCTTCTGGAGGGAGTCCATGATGCCAAAGAGAAGGTACAAGTGTCTGCCGTGGCCTCCCTGTCTTTCCTTACTCCCATCTCCATTGCCATTTTCTTCCTGACTTAGAAGAGGAGAAAGGAAGAAGATCCCTCTCTTGCTCTTATGAAACAAAACTCTCTCTTTCTCCCAGTTGCCCTGTACTTTGGATGAAAAGAAATGACGAACACACAACAACCCCACCCCTGGGGCTCGCGGGCAGGGTCAGGAGGCACCGCTGGCACAGGTTTCCTTGCTTAACTTACAGGATTGCATTGGTGTCTTTAGCTTTTAGCCTGTTTTCTTTTAAGAGAATATACTGGATAAAAGTAATTCCTTAAGGCAAAAAAAAGACATTTGGCTTTGAGTTTCATTCAACTTATTAGTCCAAGCTGCTTGTGGTACAACTGTAATTTTGCCAGCTATCTAGTTAAATGTCCAGCTTGCTCCAGTTCTCTGAGTGTTTCTCCTCAGAGTAGCTAGTAGCTGTACAGAAAAGAGTACAAATGCTAGCACTTGGAGGAGACAAGGAAAACTATTACTGTTAAGTCCACGGGTTTCAGTATTTAAAAGGTAGGGTAGTTTTGATCTGCATATGCTGCTCTTAAAATATTCTCCTTTGTGATTATTACTTCTAAATTACCTACTGGAATGCAAACATGAAAAAAAGGGAAACATTCAGCAGAGAATGTCAGTGACAGCAAAACACTAACAGAGGACTAACAATTTACCCGTAAGAAATTATCAGAAAATGGGTTCCAGCTGAGTAAATAAAGTGAAGCACTTTTTTAAGCTTAATCTGCAACACTTTTACAGATCTAAAAGTAAAATATTCTTGGTCTGTTAGCATAGCTACTGGGAAAATGACAGGTCCTGGGTGGGGGAGCTGGGACACACTGCCTCCTCCAGGAGCCAGGCTGAAGCTCTTGGCAGCGCATATAGCCTTTCCTAGATCTCAAGGAGACTTCTTTGTAAATTCTGGTGGTGATTTCCAGGCATGACTTTATTTGTAGACCCCCTAAAATATTAGGCTGGAGAGGCAGAATATGTGGTACTGCCTTATATCCTATTGCCACTGGGTTTGCTGTCCTTACCTACCATTTACTGACCTTTTCAAAGCATTCCGCAGGCAAAGAAAACATTGCCCTTGGACCCTTGTTTGTGGCAGCAAGGGAAGGCAGAGACAGTGGCAAAGCTGAGAAAGCGTACGTCCATCACAGGCAAAATTCCAGGATGGGCAAAGTTTGACAAAGATTCCTTAAAGAACTTGCTTAGGACTGCCCTAGTGGCTGCTTTTATACCAGGAGATGCTCTCTTAGGAAGGTTGACAGCATGGTAGAGTCTATCAGAAATGCCAGAAGATGCTATACAGGCAGGCCTGTTTCCTCTGGTATAAGACTTGTATGAGGTCAGACAGTCAAAGTACTGTTCAATAACGAAAGCTGCTCTCTTATCATACAGGGCCACTGCCATTTCTGCTCTGCTTCAGCCTCTCCTGAAACAGAAGAGATTTCATGATCAACAAATATATGGAATTTATATAATAAAGTACCCAGAAAATACAAGTGAGAAAGGGTACATTTCTCTGGAATTCAATTCACTGTTTTCAAAGAAAGCAGTAACAGCCCTCTTCAAAGCAGAAGTATCTCATCAAGTAACCACAAGGACAGAGAGAGGCTTTGTGATTTCAGGATCAGACCCTTTGGGAATGAATAAAGTAGAAGGTTGTGTTATTCTGATAACATTCTTCTGTACATTTCAGTCTCCATTATGCTCTGGACACAAAACATTTAATTTAATTAGGGATAGAATAAGAAGATCATGTTATGGTTTTGGTTTTGAAGAACTACATTAGTCAGGTTGTGATTTGCACAACCCAAACTGGGGATGGTTTAAATCCAGGTTCCATTTTTAGCCAAACCACCCAAATCCAGAGGGGATAGAAAGCCCAGATAAAAGGGTTTGAGTTTAGTCTCATGTCTGTAATGGACAAACTGGAGTGGTTTGGGTTTAAATGTTGCAAAACTTCATCACTCAGGTTTGAGTTCTGCAAAAACAAAAACAACTTGGGGTTGGTTTGGATCATTCCATTTTATCTGAATCACTAACTATGGGGGAGGGGGTGGGGTGGGTTATGCTCCACCTTCAGCTTTAGCAGCTGCTTTAACAGCACTGTTGCAAGTTTTCCTGTGACTTTTCAGGAGACAGAGCAAAACAGCCAAAAAAACAAACAAAAAACAAAACCAAACAACCAACCACCACAACAACAAAGATTACCAAATCAGTTTAGGACTCAGTTTTTTGAGATGCTAAGCAATTGTGCAAGGTATCAGGCTAACACAGCTGCTGGCACCTTCAGAAAATGTTGACAGCACAGAACATTTTGTAGGCGTCTGAGCCAGGGGCATTTTATAAGTCAGGCCCTTGACTGGTGGAGTTGTCACCATGCCCCTGAAGTTTATGAGCCAAGCATCTGCTCCACTGAGCCAAATTTCACTGCTATAACCAGTCATGTAGGCCCCATTCATAAAGTCAGTCAACTTGGATAGAAGTAACTAGAGCTATAAAAGGTTAGAGGTTTAGGAATTCAGAGGGCATTTGAAACTGAGATGTCATATTCTCTGAGCTGAAATGTTAACAGTGTCTAGTACAGGGTATGTGTTGGTGATGATTAGAAAAAGAACATCTGATTTATAGTTATGAAACAATTCATTTAAACAAAGCTATTCATAGAGTAATTCAGTAATTTTTTATTATTATCTCTTCTACTTCCTCTGGCTCTGAATTGATTTTTTTCAAATGCAAGTTCATCTTTAAAGCAAGTTGTGAACTTTTTCAGAAATTAATCCTAGTTGTGTCCTCTAGAAATAATTTCCCTCCTTTTTGATTGCTCTATTTTCAGCAAATTAAAAAAAATATATATTTATATAAATGTATATTTATATTAATATATACATTGTCAATTTTATTAAGAATCAGACACAAACAGTTAAATTTAGGTACTCCTTTTATTTGGACCAGAAAAAATGTCAATACAAGATTCATCGAAGATGCTTCCTTTGCTTAAATCAGTGTCAAATCAGTTCCGTGTCCAACAATTACATGTCAGTATAGTCCTATCAAGTAAATAAATGAGACTACATTAATGAAAGGCAAAACATTTCTGTCATCTTCTTCCTATCATCTGATCTTAAGGTGATGATATAAGATCATCTGATCTTAAGGTGATTTTAAGGTGATTCTTATACTGCTGCATCCAAACCCTTCTTTCACACTCGAGTCCTGCATATTGCTTTTCCAAAAAATGACTGCTTCTTCTCCAGAATCTGAGACTGGATGATGATTACACAGACTGTCTGGTAGAGTTGCGCCAGCACACACATTTACTCTCCAGTTTCCCAACCAATATCCTCAGTACATTCATGTTTTCAGAATGCTCGAGTCCATAAAGGACCACTCTGGAAGACAAAGTGTATTGGAGGCACATGTGCTCACATGCTATCCCCTCATTTTTTCCAATTTCTCAACTAACTTCAGACTACGCCCTTTCCCCTTCATCTCTTACCACAACTCCTCTAGATCCCTTCTTTGTCCTTATATCCTTATAGATATAGATATAGAGATATAGAGATATAGAGATATAGAGATACAGAGATAGATTAGATAGATAGATAGATAGATAGATGATAGATAGATAGATAGATAGATAGATAGATAGATAGATAGATAGATAGATAGATAGATCACCTTAATATCAAATGCCCATCTTAACCCCTTCACATGGACCCCTGACCATTACACTGGGGCACTATAATGACAGCAAATTCCTCTAAGGAGTTCTCTGTCCTCTCACACAGAAACCAAGGATTACTTTGTAGCTTCTGTAATTCTTTCACACACTGCTTTCATCCCTACAACCCCAGAAAATATTGATGCTTATGAGAAGGAAGATTGTCCTTTGTAATTCCTAAACCAGATCTGATATTGACATATTCTGGTATTACTGATTTCCACAGCATGAATAAAAATTTGGTTTTTTTCCAATTTCCTACCTCAGCTTCATTCAGACTTCCAGTAGCACTCCAAACTCAGTATTGAGCAGACTTAGAAAAAAACTAAAACAGAAACAAAAAAGTGGGCAAACAGAGAGACCTTATCTTTGCGGATAGCACAATTAAAAAGAAATTTAAAGAAAAAAAACAAAGTGAAAAAATCTTTGAGGTGGAGGGTTCTTAGTTTGGCAAATTTTGTCAAAATGGGTTGTGGCCATGGTTTTTTTCTGCCTTTCACAAAGGAAATGAAATGCAAATAAGTCTCCTTTATAACTCATTTGAGATTTTTTAAATGTTGAGAACTCAAGAATTTCATTACTAACATTCCCATGGCAACTGTAACTTGTCCATACTGCACTGTATATGGCACCATAAAAACTAACACTCCAGGCAGTAATAAAAAATTTCTGAACAATGCTTTTGTACTGTGGCAGTTATTGCAGAAATTGAGATGCTGATTTCTATCATATATGTTGTATCAAAATGTCAGCCAGAAGGCTAAAGCAATATTGGATCATTTTCTTAAGCACTAAGGCACTCTTCTTAACTTTCTGGGAGAGTTTCCCTTAAATTTTGCATCGTCCTTGAACATTCTCCACCTTCACCCTCCTTTACACTGTCCTTGGCTATGTTCACTACCATAAACTATGATGAGGTGAGAACAGCTGTAGGTTTGTAGCATGCATGGGAGGATGCAAAAGGCTGGCAGCACATCTGCTGGGGTTCATCACTGACCCTCTTTCACAGGAACACAGGAATAGGCCGTAACAAAGATGTCATTAACCACAATGGCCAACTCTTTGGTTCTACCTGCAGATTTGAGGTGTTAGATCCTTCTGCAACTTGAAATGCAAAGCTACCCCTCAGTCTAGGGGTTGAACCCCCTGCTGTTATGCACAAATTTAATATTCAGGGCAGTTAATAACAGTGAAAACAGAGCTTTGATTTTTTTCCACATGACCTCAAGGTTGTGCCTGGCCATCAGGCAGGAAGTTTTTTCAGCGCATCCACGTTTAAAAAATACTAATAAACCTTCTGTGAGATGTATAGTATATTATGAGCAAGTCATTGTGACACTGTCACCAAATGGAAAGATGAAAATATGGGAGACTCCTGCTCTAGCTGTGGTTTTGGCAGTTGTGGGACTGTCACTGGCTTGAAGCACGGTACATGACTGGCACAAAGAGCTATTCAGAGGAACAAGGGAAAGGAAACACTGTATATTTCACATATGATTTGACCTTCCATAATCAAATTTGTTAATAATAGCCAGTAAATAGCTGAGTGGTAATGAAATGATACAGAACATGTTCAGTGGAAATTTCTAGACAGCACCAAAACTCTCATGCTGAGTTCTGTAAAACACCACCCTTTTAAGGAGGAAAGAAGCCATTTGAAAAACAGCTTTCCCATCCTCCCTTTGATCCCATGCAGCAGATGGATTCAGTTATGGCAAAATCAATGGAATGAAGAAAGGAATTAAAAGTAATCAGGTAGCTGAGCACTAATACATCCAAGCAGTAGAGTCAAAGCAGCAAAGGAGGATGTATTGCCAGTGACTGGGGGCTGAACAGAGACCGGGAGAAGGAGAAGAAGGAATTCTGGGGAAGGAAACAGCAAAGCAGAGCTAGAGGCAGACTCTCAATCTTGGAGTTTCCCCAAGCAACTCTGCTCAATGACATTACACAGGCAAAGTACAGCTGCTCATACTGGGGAGCAAACTTAGCTGGTCTTGGTCACAAAGTGTGGTTAGGTGGACTCCCCCAGCAAACTCTGCATGGTGCTGGGCAGGCAGGAGACCTTGGGCCTGAAGGTACATCCACACAGAAACCTAACTGGGATGCAGAGACAAGTTTGAGAAGGGCAAGCCCACTGAAGCCAAATAAAGATGGTAAGGAGTGAAGATGAAAAGATAAGGAATAGCCTAGTCTGATTTTTTAATCAGATAAAATAAATTCAAACTCCATGAACTGGCCCTTGCTGATTCTTACATATGTACATATATATATATATACATGCATGTGTGTGTATATGTGCATATATACATATATATATGGTACATCATAACTCACATGGTGAGGAAGGTCAGAACAAATTATCATGCTGCTTTCAGCTGGCCTTGCACTTTATGAATCTCTGAATATATGAATTCATTTTTGAAAGCACAGCCCTTCTCTTAAGCCCAGCAAGACATGCTGAAGAAAAATCTGAAGCATTTCCCAGCATTTTTTCCATACGTGACAAAACAGCTGCAAGATCCAGGTCTCAGCATGGGGACGAGTATCCAGGCCTGCCTGGGAAGGTTCTGCTCTGCAGCTGGTCATTTTGAACTGCTTATCTCACTGCCACCAAGCAGTTTTGTCAGCACAGTGCTGCTTCCTGACTAGCGTACTCCATGACCCTCATCTGCTGTCAGCGCATCATAGAGAAGGGATTTTGTTTATATATGCACATGCATGTGTGATACAGAGCTCCCTAGCACTGCATGCATTATAACCTCTGCTTTGACCTTTTCCCTTTGCTGGCTTTGATCAGACTGCAAGATTTTTGTTGATGCCTTGCTATCTACCCAAAGTATTCAGGCAGCATGATAAGGATAAAGCACTGCAATGCTAACTGAACAAACAAACAAACAGACAAGAAAACAAACCCAAACCATCTCTAAAATTTGAATTTTGCTGCCACACGATTCTATTTTGGCTTCTGTCTGCAACATTTAGTGATAACCACACTGGTGGGTGAACTCGAAGAGCCTGGCTGCAAATCCAAACCCCTCTCTAACTTTGCTGTGTTCTTCCAGATAACCTCAAAACCACCTTTTCTCTCCTTCATATTTTCCCCCACAGATCACTGCATTTGCATTTGCATTCCAGCCCACGGGGAGCCAGTTGTTTTTAAAGGGAACCATGTAGATCCCAGTTTTTAAAGGGAACCATGCAGATCCTGCATGGATGGAGTGGCTGTGGCCCCAGCTGGGCTCATTTGGGGGGTCAGTAGGGACATGGTTGCTCTTCACAAATAGGTCTCAGAGCGACCCAAATGCAGGTGAGGGCTGCAGGAAAGCCTGTGTTCCCCCTCCCCTAGCACCCCTGTCCTACCAGAAAATGCTTTGGCAAGACAGGGGAAGCTTGTTGGTTTTGTTGGCTTGTATTTTTGTTGCATTTGAGAGACCTAGGCAGAAATTAGTTATGCTTATCACAGAAGGTAGTGTGAAAATGAAAATGAAAATTCATGCCCCATATATGCCCCTGTCACTTCTCTACAAGGTGCATAGGTTTTCTGATGTGCTGTCCTCCTGTGTGTTGCTGGGGTTTTTACACAATAACATGCTCAAAAGTCTCTGATGGTCCACTTAAATATAAACAACAAATTAGAACTACTCAGACATAAATGTCTTTATGTTTTCAAATAAACTTGCAGTTAGAAACTGAATTTGAAGACATACAGTTATCTTTAGATTTTACATTACACATCTGAAAAAGCAGTAATTGTCTAGTTTTCTACAAATGATCTTGAGTTTATTTCTGAAGTTATCATACACTGAAAATTAAGAATGAAGGAGAAAATGTGCAAGAAAAGATCTGACTGACACTTTACTATGTGCTGTGCAGTGGCCACTCCACCAGCCAGGAGGACTAACTTTCAGTTAAGGACTCCAACCTGTAAAGGGTTACATCACTGAGAGGCATATTTCCTTTGGGCTAAAATCTTGGCAGAAGAGGTCTTACAGCTCACACTTAAAAACAATATCTCTGAGAAGGGCAGGGGCCAGAGGCTGTGGCATTTTTAAATCTCTGTTATATCCCAACACTTGCACAATGACGGTATTCTGAAAGGGGCGGATTTTCTGTCTTTCTAAGATCTGATTGATTTAGATTAGAATAGTTATTTGGTTTTCAAGCAAGAGTTATTGTTCCCATGTGCAGCAATTTTTATATGGCCAACAAAGCTGTGTGATGTTTCTAGCATATGGTGCGAGTGCCTTTAATGGTTGGAGTTGGTGATCTTAAAGGCCCTTTCCAACCTAACGATTCTATGATTCTATGATTTACTTGACAGCTCACTTTATATTTAATCCAGAAGCTTGGGTTAGAAGTGGGAAAACACAAGCAGTGATTAGAAACTCTTTAGCTCTCACCTGGCTCTTCTCGCTGGCTCCCTGTGTGGCTTTGGATGCTGAGCTACAGTAATTTTTTAAAATCAGCCTCTTAGCAGGACTGCTGAGCTTCTGGCTAGTGTGAGACACTGTAGGCCTTCTCTTTACATTGCTGTAAAAAGTCAAATATTTTTTTTCTCCTGAAGTGTTCACCTAACAACTTAACTAAAAGTTACTGGCCCTAAATGTCTGTATCAGTTTCCCCATTTCAGAATGTAGTATGCTAATATAAATCTGCTTCACCAACAAGGACTGAAAATAAACTATGTAAAATCTAAAGAAAACTTTGATGTTCACTTTGAATCAGTTCATACTTAGTCTCTATTATTTCAATACAGAATTGAAGTCAGCTTGAATCAAGATGTACATGTGCTATATAGACAGCATAAGGAGGCCTTCCTTTGCTGGCAATCCAGAACAGTCTGATTTCAGCCCAGTTCTAATGGCAATTGATTGAAGTGTTTACTGCAAGTCCAACAAATCCCAGCTGCAAGAATCCTTAGGCAAATGTACAGGTTAACTGTTGCCACTTGCGTCAAGCAGCCTTCATACAGGATTTGTGGACAGCTGGGAGCTCAATATCCAGTCAAACAAAGTGGGAAGGCAGTAGGGAATTGCTAAAATCTGTGATCTACTACCAAATCTTATAGAGCCAGCAGGGGTTTAATAACCCCTGATTGTATCTGCAAAAGAAAATTCTTCCAGCATAAGCTGTCTTTGAATAAAGCCACTTTCTGGCAATTGCTTCGGATGACTTCACTCGCACGAATCACAGGCATTCACTTTTTTTAACCTTTGTTGCTCTGCTGTGTCTGCATAAAACAGTGGGGTTATGAAAGGGCTCCCCAGCTTCCTTACAACAAAGTGAGAAGTGTCCAGAATGAGAGCGATTCAGAAAACAAGTGTCATGAAAACAATTTTGCAATTTACAGGTGACTGACCACATGGAAACATTCACTCCTTTCAGGTCTCCCAGGCACTCCCCAGGGACTTCTTCTCTCGGTTCTCACCTGTCAGTGCTGAGATGAAGAATGTGTTGTGTTTTGTTTTGTTTTGCTTTGTTTTGTTTTTTGTTTTTGTTTTGGTTTTTTTCCACCATTGTCATCCAAGCAGGCGGCATATGGGGAAGTTTCTGGGGCTGCGGTCTCCTTACAAGTCATCGTGCTGGGTGCTGCTCCTTGATAGGGATTACTGGGGGGCCTGTGAAGAATGAAATTCCTCCTCCTCATCTGCATCATCACACAAATTATACACTTTCCATAAAGCAGATATTTTTTAAAAAATAAAGCAGTAGACCTCTATATAAGGACAATCAATTGTATAGCGTAGCATAAGGGCCAATGCCATGCTGACCACCTCATGACAAGCAGCTCCATCAGCAAGCATTCTTTTTACAGGCTGTCTATTCTTGTATTCCTGGAATTGTTAGGATCTCCTTAACTCCAGGGTTAAGGAGACATGGGTGCTTCAGAACAATTGCCAGTTTCTGAACATAATTTTTGAAGTACTTCTTTTCTAAGCCCTGGTGATTTTGAGTGGTACTTAGAGATCAAATGCATGGTCAGGTCCCTCAAACTTGTCCAGCCAGGAGTTACCAGAGGTTGTGCATGGGCTGAATGGCAGTAACTGTCTGGGTGCACACAATCACAATTTGTAAGTTGACCTAATTTAAACCTCTTGTGCTATGAGGTAAATTCAGAGCAGCCACAGGCTGAAAGCAGGCACATGGGGAGGTAAGGCAGCTTAGTGGGTACATGGTAACCTGCTGTGCTGCAGAGGCTGTGTGGTTGACTGGGCTCGTAGATTCCCAAATCCCTTTCCAAAATAGAACATACAAAAATTACACAGATCTCACATGTATGTTGGCAGCCTAAATTCAGCTTTGTGAGTGCCACAATAACTGTGGAGGCACTTTTAGAGATGGCTGCTAACAATAATCACAATGCTTGGAGAAAAAGGGAAAATTAAGGCATTCAAAAATAAAAAGTAACTCAATTTCTCCTTCCCTCAACTGAAGGAACTATGGAACCTTGCAACTTCCAGTTTCTCTCAAATACACACAGTGAAGAGATGACTTGGTAGTGGAAAAACTGAATTACTGTGTACTTAACTTAATTTTCAGAGAGATTTCTAAGGAACTTATCATGTAATTTTCATAACAAAGTGTGTAATTATTCCTCTTCTTTATTGAATAGTAGCCTCAGGTCTATTGCTAAACCACATGCTACAATAAAGCTGTTGTTTTGTTTGAATTCATAGACTTAACAAAAGGATACCCTGGCAGAGCTTGTTTGAAGTGGAAAACTGCTTACATCCCATGAAGCTCAAAGAAAATATAATTTATTATACAGTCTTCTCAATGCCTTCATAAGCATCATCCATGTTCTGGAAAACTGTGTCAATAAATCAGCACTAATTGTTATTTGAAGGTCAGGCTAAAGGTTCTGTTTTACTTTTAGTTGGCTTCTGTAGGTGAAGAGATATTTGGCTTCATGGCTAGATGTTCTTGGAATTAATTTTCCACCGATTCTTATGCTACTGAATATAAAATATTTTTGCCTTTGAATCTGTCACATCATTCTGAGGATCTAAATCTAATTGCCACCTCTTTGATATATTTTTTTAAGCATTTCTGTGGCTTTTTAATTTTTTGTCTGTATTATTTCCTTTTCTGCCTTAGGCACTTCTTTTTCCTTTATTTTTTTTTTCTGGCTCCAAAGGCTCTTCTGAATCTAAGTGCCTTGTTAGGAGCCAAACTAAAAGCAAAAATTGCAAGTGAAGCTTCACCACTCTGTGCTGACTTCCTTATTACTGAAGAAAAGGATCTCACCTGTCCCACAGGACGGGGAGGGGGACTGTGGGTGGCTGGGTGGAGAGGCAGCCTCAGGAATTTGCTCCACAGGTGTAACAGTCTGAGTGGAAAGAGGTGTAGTGGACAGCTGGATACAGACATGTATGGACAGAGGCTGATGAGCAGGACACGAAGGAGAGAGCAACCCTGCAAAGCTGGCTGGCTGAGGGTTTCCAGGCTGTAGCTGTGGGCACTGCGAGTGCTGTGGGAAGGGCAAGAGGCCATGATGAGGGTCTAGCAGGCCAGGTGACCTGGAGTCTGCATGCCTCAAAACAAGCTAAAGGTAATTACAAGGATGCACCTCTTCCATGATCCCATACAAGGATCCACTGGAGGGAGATGCTGTGTGTAGGATGTCAGCACAGTTTCTCTCCTATCACATGGGTTCAGTCATCACATACCACTTGGCACCAGTCCCAGGAGACTGGATGCACCAGTGTCCATGAAGCCCTGGCTATGCAGCCCATTTCTTTGCTCCCTGTGATGTGTCAAGGTGTCATGACTCCCAGCACAGTATGAATGGCACCATCCCTTCTGCTCCAGCCATCGAGTTCACCTCACCCTTCACTCATGAGCTCCATCTTAAGGCCCTGTGCTCTTCAACATAATAATTAATGACTTGGACACAGGACTGGAAGGGATACTAAGTTTACCAACAATACTAAATTGGAAGGAGCTGTTGAGTCCCTAGAAGGGAGAGAGGCCCTCCAGGGAGACAAACTGAAGTTTAACAAAGTGCCAGATCCTGCACCTGGCATGAGCCAACCCTGAATGAGACTGGTGAATGAGATATTGGAGGGCAGCCCCACAGAAAGGGACCTGGGAGTCCTGGTCAGTAGAAAGCTGAACAGGAGTCAGCAGTGCCCTGGCAGCCAGGAGGGCCAACCCTGTCCTGGGGTACCTCAGGCACAGCATGGCCAGCCTGGCAAGGGAGGAGACTGTCCCACTCTGCTCTGAACTGGGACAGCCTCACCTGGAGTGCTGGGGGCAGATTTGGGTGCCACAATATAAAAGAGATGCTAAACTATTAGAGAGTGTCCAAGAGAGAGCAACAAAGATGATGAAGAGCCTTGAGGGGAAGCCATATGAGGAGGAGCTGAGGACACTTGGTCTGTTCAGCCTGGGGAAGAGGAGACTGAGGGGAGACCTCACTGCAATCTACAATTCCTTCACAAGGGGAAGCGAAGGGGCAAGTAGGAAGTGCCAATCTTTTCACTTCTGTGACCAGTGACAGGACTTGAGGAAATGACATGAAGCTGAATTAGGGGAGGATTAGACTGGATGTTAGGAAAAGCCTTTCCATCCAGAAGGTGGTTGAGCACTGGTCCAGACTCCCCAGGGAGTGGTCACAATGCCAAGCCTGAGAGAGTCCAAGAAGTGTTTGGACAATGCTCTCAGGCACATGGTGTCATGGATGGTGCTGTGCAGGGCCAGGGGTTGGACTTCAAGGATCCTTGTGGGTCCCTTCCAAATCAGGATATTCTATGATTCCATGAAAATAACAAGGACCACACAGCAGACTGGGGATAGACTACTTCAGAACAGAACTGAATTTTGGTCAGGAGTGTTTGGATATGGTAGATGGAAAAGCAAATCTGGGTTCAATCTTCTAAGGAAGGAAATTAAATCTTTGCACAAGACAAAAACAAACTAAAATGAGAAAAGGGAATAAGAAAGAGAAAATGGAAGGGGAAGGGGAAGGGGAAGGGGAAGGGGAAGGGGAAGGGGAATGGGCAGTGAGGCGAGGCGAGGCAAGGCGAGGAGAGGAGAGGGAAAAAAGTGAGAGTATTTTGGGATGGCTGTCTATAAATCTCATATCATACTCTGCTACAATCAGACCCTATTTTAGATAGTGCCCTCTTTCCTTGTGCTGCCTCTTCCCACAGGCAGCTCATGGCATCATGGTGTTGTCCTTCCCACATCTTTGAGGAGTGAGCCCGGCCTTTAACAACAGTTGAGGTGAGGGGGTAGGAGGGAAGAACTGAATGAAAGATGTGAAGAAATTTTTCTGTTCTATTTGGATGGGAGAGCTTTGTACCCTACTGAGATCTAGAAAAACAAGTGGAAATTGTAGACAGAAGTTTTGAATAAATAAAATAAATAAAAAAAAAAAACACCAGCTCTGCAGTTCTAAGGAGAAAATAATATTTGATTAAAAGACAAAACATGTATGGGGCAACTTTTTCATTTCCTGCTCATGATGAAGGTATTACTGACATTATTTAAGCTGTGTTGAAGACATATAACGAGAGTCTAAGCAGATATAAATGTTCTTTTGGAATGTTATTTATAGTTCCTTGGTACCCAATGCCAAATGTTAACGAGGTTTATGAGAAACCAGTGGAGACTGTAAATTGTTAGACTTCTAATTTAAATCATGTTGCTGACTCCATTTGTTTCCTACACATTGATCTGGCATTTGGATAAATCTGATAAAATTCTACAAGTTGGAGAGAGATTTGTTTTCTGTCAGTGGGAATCTAACTATTAGAAAGACAAGTTGTGAGGTTATTGGGAACAAAGCCACAGGCAGTAATATAGCACACTTGAATACTTCTTTACTATTTATTTAAATGTTACAGTATTTGATAAATTGCTTATGCAGCCATTTAACTGACTCTTCTGGAAAGTGTTTATTTGCAGTCACCTCAATGTCAGCAGTGAAATGAGCTGGAACTGAAATTTCATTAAGAAAGTCATATTTCATTATTACGGCCCCAGCAATCATCACCCTGTGTACATGAAGTCCAAAACCTACAGAATGTTGTAATAATAATAATAATAATAATAATAATAATAATAATAATACAGCTATGACAAAAAAGGGGGCATGTGCAAGACAGGATATTTACTGTTAATGCACTGGCAACCAGCAGCTTGGGCTCTTGTGGGACAAATAGCTCAAAGAGTTATGTGGGTCTTATGCTTTGAATTTCCTTTGATTTGCCCATTTCAATTTGCAGCCTTAATTTCCTTTAGTGCAAAGAAAAGCTCAAGGTACCTGGTCTGTGTCAAAATGAGCCCTGCTGCTGTAAAACCTGAAACAGAAGGCCAGAAAAAGAGGGATAAGTTACAAGAATCCTCCCTGGCACCTCTTCTCCGAACACTTCTCTCAGAACAGAAGGTAGTTTGCCTCCTGTGAGGAGTAAGGTGACAGAAAGAGGTCAGTCCCCTGTCCCCTGGACAGCCACAGGGTGTGGACCAGGGGCTGGTGCTCCCTTGCTTTTGAAATCCCCACCATCTTATTTCCGTTCTTAGAGCAGCCAAATTCAGCCTTTTTCCTTACTCCTCTTTAATGTGTGTCTACAAACAAACCAGCTTGCCCCAGTTCAGCTAAATTGGATTAAACAGTTCTTCTCCCAGACCACAAGACTGTGTTGTAAGGACAAGATTTAGAGCCCATGAAACCAACAGAGAGAGGAATAGATGGACATAAAGGCAGGCAGAGAAGTCCAAAGCAGGTGAGGGTCTATGGAACAAAGCTCAAAGCAGTGTAAGCCCCTGCACCAAGGGGTGTTTTGCCCAGGTGAAGTCCTGCACCTGAATATTTTTTCCTATTCATACCCTGTCACCTAAGCAGTGTGGTGCACCCCAAATTTTTACCCCAGTGCACCCACACACACTGACCTGGAAGCAAGCTGCAATATTTGCATCTGACTGTGTTGTGATTGTTACTGTGGTTTAGAAGTCTTATTTTGAGAAAACAGTATTTGGAAATAACAGCCTGTTAAGAACCAGGACATGGAACACTTTTGTGGCTCCTTATGCCTTATAGAGATTAATGATATATGGAATTTTATTCCTCGCTTCTGTCAGTCATGAAAGTCCTCAAGGGATATGGGCATACCAGAATGACCACAGTTCAGATACAGTAAATAAAACTAATCATGGAAGGTAGAGTCATACTGGAGGTTTTGTTTGTGCCTTTGAATATACCAGGTTGAATCAAATGAAAATCAGAATATCACAGGAAAATGGGATCAAAGGGAACTGTGAAAGACACGCAGCTCTTACAAAGATTATCCACACCTTGCCTCCCAACAGTGTGATTCAAACTCTGCAAAAGTTGATTTGTGTCATAGGCTTCAGTGGTTTTAACTCAGCTCCTCAGTGTTTTACAGTCCCTTTGGAGCAAGAGAAATTTAACTTGCCCCCTCCCATACACCAAATAAAGTTTCCAAAATGGCACCTCTGCCTTGCTGACTACACTCTTTTCTTTGTTAATTGTACATCTGAATCCCTGAGAAACCTCACTCCAAGTTCAGGATAAACTCTTGTTTCCTCTGCTTGCCAGAAGAAAATGAAAAGTAAAGCCCCATCAATTTTATTGCTCATAATTGTGGATAAAATGCAATATATTTGGCTCATATAAATTTGCTAGCAAATTATATTCAATAAAACCCTGGTGAGCAATTTAAAAGCATAAATCCCCCCATGCTGAAAAAAAGCTCATAAATTATACAAGAAAAAGGAGTGATTTCATCAAAGAGCCAAGATCTGCCCATGGAATGTTTCAATAGTACTGGATTTATAGTTTTCTGGGAGACGATTTATGATCCCTAATTTTCTGCAATAAAAAGCTCAGTGGGGATTCTCTGAATGAAATATCTTTTAACAAAGAAATAAATTTAAAAAAAAATCTCAGAGTGAATGCAGACAATGCCATTCTTGGAGATCTGCCCCTTTCGTGTTCCTGCTCCAAAATTAATCATGGAAGACCCTAATAAAGATTGCAGAGTGAGAAGGGAAGAAAGACCATTAGACTTTAAAATAAATGCATTTCACTGTTGGAGAGGGCATTTTTAGTAATAAATTCATCCATGATGCTTCATAGCAATTGCCTTTAATTAAGAATAAAATGATCCCACTGGGAAGGTTAAACATTTCCAAAATACACAGGGATGGCTATGTTATACAGATAACCTGGAGAGAGAGGCTGTGTGTGAATCGTGTGCACAGGCATGGCATGCAGTCACAGGGAGATGTTCAGAGACATTCACTGACTTCCCCTGGTTTTGGAACTCTGATTCACAGCCCTTGTCACATCTAGTGGCAGTGGCTGGAGAGGTCACTGCTCCCACAAGCCATCAGGCAGCAGGGACCAGGGGTCAGAGTACTGATCTGCTGCAGGTCACAGACTAGGGGGCTAAGGTGAAATGAGAACAAGATTTAGCCTAATATGTCAGGCTGTGAATCATGACAGCTGAGGAGGGAACCTAATATCTCTTTGACTGCAAAAGGGACGGCACAGTAAAAAAAAATCTTCAATCATCTTTTAAAAATTCCCACATCAATCACCAAGGCTGTGACCATGAATTCCTGCTTTGGGAATCTGCTACTGGGTGGTAAGAGAGAGAAGATAATGGGAGAGATGGATGGGTGGGTGGATGGGTGGATGGATGGATGAATTGTTGCCAGAGTAGATTATGGTTGTTTCTCAAGATGTTATTATTCACATTTTGTTTATAAGAAGGTGAGGCATATAAAAATGTAAAGACCTGTTGAATGATCAGATGAAAGGACTCTTGCCTTTGATAGCTACTAGATTGAGCCCTTGCCTAAACCCATGTAATGCAAATGAAAAGAAAATGCTCAAAAACATTTTGTTTTGACAGCAAACAATGGACAGAAAAGGCCAGAGAAGATACTTGACTGATCAGTCTTTTTCACATTGAGTTTTATTAGGAAATAAAACAAGAATTGTTGAAAATAATCTTAGTTCAACTACCTCTTTCTTATATAGCCCAGCAGATTATATTGACTGCTACAAGAAGGAAGATTTTTCCATAAATTATTTTAAACTCACATTGCAGCTTTGGAGATCAACCAGTTAAGAGTGCTGAGGCAGAACAGCTGGCTGAAGGGAAGGAAGTGTGCCTTTGGAAAGGTAATTTGTAAGTAATAAGCATGCAAGGTTTGCTATCTATAATCTATCCCTGCTCCAAAACTTTTTACAAGCACCGGGCATTTTGCCCATGTCTGTCTGGCAGGACCCAGGAGTTCCTCCCACCTCCTCTGCCCAGGTATTCATGCCAGCTACATCCACTGCTATGCTGAGAGCAGACCCAGCTACAGACTAGTTCCCTTCATCCCATGTGGTGGGAACCCTGACTTATGGCCCAGGAGGTGACTGCAGAGTGCCCTTGCTGCTCCCTTGATTGGAACAGAGTGTGTGCCTGGAGATAACTTACCCTGCAGTCCCACAGTGTTTGTGGCTGAAGCAGACCAGGAGAAGGCATTCATCAACATCTCATTCCATGTTCCCTTAGGAAAAAAATACAGGCTGAAGCTTGATCATCCACTGCTCTTACAGACCTGGGGTTTTATTTGATCCTTTTTTTCTGTCAGAGAGAGCTGGACTGTATTTCTAATTGATCAAGAATGCAAAAAAAACCCTTCTTTTTTTTTTATTTAAGGTAAAGGTATTCTGATTATCTACAGATTTTCCAGTAAATACATATCTTATTTTCATCCACTATTGATACCAGAATGTATACATGTAGCCATATATTAACATGTCTGCTTGGCATCCCAGTGTGCCAAAAAATTAGCATTTTCTTATGCAGACAGTGGTGTCTGGCTTCCCTGCCAAATAGCAATAAAAATTATTTGACATAAGTAGAAACATCCCTACGAAACAATTTCCGACAAAATAAAGGCATTCAAAACTAGAGTTTTGTGATCCATTCAGTCAGCTGTCTAAATTTTAGAGACAAATTTAATATTTTTTACATGACTTGGAGATAATTCTAGCATTTCAGTAAATGAGACATCACTGATACTCCAGTAACCGAGTCTGTCCCCTGAAGTACAGCAACCAGTTGCTCCTGGGCAGGAGCTGTTTCTCCTTAGGAACAGATATTCCTGAACGGGCCTTTTAAACACATCTTTTGTGGATTTGTCCAGGGCTTTGACACAACTTGGGGAAAAAAAATCCCAACATCTCTATCTTGATCCACAGAATAGCTCTAAAGCAAACCTCCAGACTTTTCCCACATGGAAACTCAGGTTAATTGACATGGCAATGATTTGTGCCATTGTGCAGCCTTACTGCATCAGTACAGGCTCCCATTGATCCATAAATTAAAAACAGTATTTTTGAACAATCCACCCATTATTGGTGCCTAAAACAGCAGAGTTGGATCCCCAGAAGTGGTTACATTCAGAGAAATGGAGGAGCCCTGCACGACAGCTTTCCCTTTTTCTTGTTCAGCAGTATCAAAATGACCTACAAGACATCTTGCAGCTACTAAAAAGAGAACCAGGAAAATAAGAAGCTGATTTTGCATATTGAAATGCATAAGAGGACATCCAAAAGGAGACAAAACAACTAAAAAATAACTGTGCAGCAGGCATAAAAGAAGCAATTTGAGTTGAAGGACATTCCACATATATAGACTGGAAACAGCCAGAGGTGCCCTGCCTGGGGAGGGGTCCAGCTTGAACAAACAGCCCTACAAGCAGCAAATGTAAAACACAGGGGAATATTTTTGCATAGTCTGTTGTAGTAAAATGAGAGTCATAAACAGAAACAAAGCTAGAAGGGATCTCAAGAAGCCATTTATTCCATGGGTCAGTATGAGGCAGGCTGAGTACAGCTGAGAGTAGATGTTGAATCTGTTCTTAAAAACCTCTAATAAAGGTCAAGACATGGATATGTTAAAGGACAGTAAGGTAAGGAAATTAATTCAAAACACACCAGCCTTCCAAATGGGTGGGTTCCCCAAGCTCACCTACATATTATCTTCAAAGATGCTTTATTGAAGCAATAAACTATATCTCTATTATCAGTTACAAAGAGAAGTACTGGTTGTTGGAATCAGATGCCCAGTGCTAAGGCTGATGCTTTTATTTTGTCCAGAATACTCAGAAGAGGATAAGGAAGACGTGAGAAGTGGCCACTTTGAAAAAGAAATCCACTGCTATTGACACAAGAACAAGAGAAGTATCTCAGTACATCAGTGGGTTCGCAGCTGGTTTCTGATGGCTTTTCAGTGTATTCAAAATCACAGGCCATGGCACTGATCAGACATAAATCAGGAATTATGATCCTGAAGTCAGCCTCAGCAAAGTCACATCATTCAGATTTAATGCAAAAGTTATTTTTGTTTGTTATTTTTTCTGGAAGGCCAGGACATAGAAGACTCTTCCCAAATTTTGTCAAGGTATGATCCAAGACCCAAATGCAATACAATCAGGATTCATCAGCACCCAATCACTTAGGCTTAAGAGAGAAAACTATTAAAAGGAATGGAAAGGAAAGTTCAACAGTAAAAACAGGTGCTTGCCAAATAAGCCATAAATGAGCCAGGGACCTCTGGCCTAACTTACTCCTTTCTCCACCTAGTTTCAGACGTAGAAAGTCTGAAAATGGCTGAAAAAAAAAGCAGAGCAAGAAGGGACTGTGAGCTTTATCAAGGGTCAGTTTTAGGATACCCCTGGGAATGAATCAATAGAACACAAGAGAAAAAACACCTGGAAGTAGTGCACTAACCTTCCTACGTGTTGGCTGAAGGAGTCAGGTAGCCCATGGTGATTCTGGGCTACAGTGAGATAAATCAGTGCTGATGTTCATGCCAAACCACAGATACCACACTCAATTTGTTAGGGAATAACCCCAGGTCTTTCCAGCAAAATATTCACTCCTTCCATATCCTGTCAGTGAGCAATATGGAAAAATTTTCCTCTAGTGGGTGAGTGCTGTGCCCTAAAATAAGCCTGGGAAACCATAGCTTGTACTTCGTGCATGAAAGTACTGGACAATTAGAAACTCAGCTGAACCATGCAGCTTGTCTGCTGAGGAGGGTAGATGCTTATTAAAAAAGCTTGGAGGAATTTATTCTTTGAAGTTTACAGCTGTTGCCATTTCAACCACAAGGCCAAGTTTACATCCATGACAGATGAAGAACACAGCACAGAAAAAGAGAAATACAGGATGATGATTTTACACCTTTCTGAGGGAGGCTTTTTTCCCTTCTATTTCAGTGGCTTTATCCATGCAGACACTTATTTTTTTGTATCCTAGGAAGATGAGATCTCTTGTTCCCCAAGATGGGGTAGCTTGGACAGACCAAGTGTCTTGGAGCAGTTCTTGTCCCCACTGGGTGAGAGGCCAAGTTGTTTTCAGCCTGAGTGGGATTGCTATTCTTTCCATACCTTCCTGTCTCCACATGCCCCACAGTTCCTACCTCCACAAAAAATGGACCATCCTACCAGAAGGGAGCAAGGATGGGACTCAACTGGAAGATGAAGATGGAAGAACACATTAGTCTCCATGTGCATTTTCCTTTTCAGTTACCTGTTAAGATCCAGCAAAGAGTCTGGAGATGTGTTTTTCTCCTTACCTGGATAAAACAATTATGCTCTTTAGACACTGCAATGACACACTGATCTCATCTGCCTAATACAGTCCATTGGACGAATCAAGACAATCTTCCACTACCTTTGTGTTATATCCTTGATTAAACTGAGCTGCTGCCTGTTTGTACTTGACCTCAGAGCTGGGTGATCTCTTCACCGTTGTTCCAAAATCAGTGAAACAAGATGAAACCAGCCAAGACCAAACCTTAGAGCTGCCACATGGCCTCAGTTCAAATCTTCATAACAAAACATTTTAGGAGACATCCCTGAAGATGTAGCTTGCTTATTCTGACCAGAAGAATACAGGTGTCGGGGCAGGTCTTGCTCTATGTTCACTGTGCTGCATCACATGTTGCTGTCTTGGGGTCATGTGTCCATCCTTTCAAGATGGACAAGGAGCAGGCTGCTGCATATTTAGCTGGGGAGTGTGTGATAGACACAGAGCTGTCCCACAATAATTTTAACAGTGTGCACTGGCCTAATAACTGTTCACTGCACAAATATTTGGGTTGTGCTTAATAGCAGACTGTAAGGAAAACAATCAGAAAGGAAGAAAAATGGCTTGAACTCAACCAGCCCTGCAGTTAACACAGGACAATGGGAAAGTCATGGGCTCCCAGGAGTCTGGTTCAGCTTCCTGCAGGGCCTACTGAACTGGTTGGGAAAGACAGAGCCAAAAGTCTGACAAGCGAGAAGCACAAATGAACTCTGGCTGCATCAGCAGGACTCTCTTTTCAGAGCCAAGGAGATCTTGGGGAGCTGTTCAGGGGCACCAGACCGAGACTCAGGCACTCGCTGTAGTGTCTGCAGAAGCAGAGACCTGCCTCAGTTGCCAAAGGGGCAGAGCTGTGGATAATTTGGAGGATGGGGAAGAACTCTTCATTTTGTAAATGCTTTTTGGAAAAGGAAACAACACTACAGTTTTGAGAAAGTGGTTTTGACATTTTGTGGGCATCATTTGTCACACTATCCTTGAGGGAAACTCCACAGGCATCCAAACATGGCTTCTGGTGAAACCTTTCCTTCCTGTATTACAATCCCTGGCAACTCAAGGAAAGTTGAGATCCAGACTCTTGAAATGTGCCCCAGCTGGCCAAGGCTCAATGTCCAAGGTGAGGCCAAGACCCAGTTTCTAGCAACAAACTCTGCTGAAACTATGGATGTGAGCCCCACAGTTCAGACACTGGCACTTGTCTCCACCCTGTATCTCATGCCAACGAGAGCATCGAGACAGTGCCTGATGTCTGAGCCAGCCTGTCTTTTTCTCTTGTGGGCCTTGTGGCCCATCAGACACCCGAAGGGCAGAAGTGCTGCCAGTCCTGCTCTCTGAGGGCTTGAACACACACAATGGGGCAAGCTCTTACCACCTGGAGGAAGCACTGCCTGTTGGTGCTGGAAATGGTAAAGCTCTTTGCCAGGGCCTGGTATCCTCTGCTCTACTACAAATACATAAAGTAGGCTTGTTTAGGTCACCTGAATTCATACTTAACCTATCAGCATATTAGTGATTTTCCATTACATTGCAATAGAGTGTGTGCCAGGTCTGCTCAGCTCCTGTCTTCCAATTCCAGGGCAGTAACAAGAAGTACTAATGCATACCCTGCTCATGATCATCTGAGCCATATCTGCACAGCATTGCTTTGCCTATGTTGCCTTTCAAGACTAGCAGTTCTTCTCTTCCAAACCAAACTGCTGATTTAGATGAAATTTCCTCAAGGCTCCTGTGGGCATTATAGCTGTGCACCAGTAAGAAAGGACAGAGCCCTTGCTGGACAACAGCAAAGACTCACTGGCTTATGCATATGAAGACAAGTGACTGCTAGGTCACATTTAATTTACCCTTACCACACAGACCATAATTCCCTCTAACCAGAAGAAAACATTGCAGGATAGAGAAAATAGGCAGACCACAAACTAAGTATACATCACATGTTAAGTAAGCAGATGTCACAGGAAGGAAAATGCAATATACTGTAGGTGCTGAAAACTTTCAACTGACATCTGCTCTTTATTTCTAAATTCTCCTTCAATACCTGACATCATGGTCTCATTTTAATGCTTTCTGATATAAAGTGGTGATAGCTTCTATCTGCAATTATCTAAAAGACATTTTTCTCCTGTTCAGAAAAACAGGTATCTTCTTGTTACAATTGAATTAATCTGGACCTGAGATATGATTTCTCACCAATCCACTAGCAACACTGGTGAGTTACTTTAGAGAAGGTCATATATGATCATAAAATGACATTTAACTGAAGAAAGAATTAGCAGCAGAAACAAAAAAGTCTGTGGACTTTAGATAGCCTGAGCAGCACCTTGTCCCTTAGCAGGGACATAGTCTCAAAAAGCACTACTAACAAAGGAAGAACTGGCCCATAAGAGCACCAATCTTTCTTCTTCTGTCCACAATCCCTCACAGAAACTTCAGTTTAAAATCTCAGCAGGGAGCTGGATGTCAAGTACTGCACGCTTTGGAAGCATAACTTGAGAAATATTACAGGGGCCCAATTTTAAGGAGTCCTCTCAAAAATCAGTCTTTGTTTTGGACATCATAAGCTGTTCAGCACTACCAGTCAAGTGCTAAGGTCTTGGGTAGAAAGCACATCTTGCCATAAGCAGCCTGCATCTCTTCACAACAGGAACCCAGTCTGCTGTTTGTAATGCTTGGTATTCTAACCTCAAGTAAATACACCACGTAATCTGCAGGATATGTCTGTGAGCATGCTTATATGGTAATAATGATGTTAAATAGAGTGGCCGTATGATTTATTATACCTTGTGAAATAAAGCAAAGACAATCTCTTCCTACCACAGGAAGTACCAGCACAGTAGAAAATGGAAACAAGAAAAAATTAAATACCACCCAGACCTGGTTTAAACATGCAAACTTTCTAATAAAATATCAGAACCAGATGCTGCTAAAGATGAGTGATAATTAAAGAAGATAAATTAAAGAAATGTTTTTCCAGGGAATGACTCTACTGCACACAAATTGTTTCAGCATGGCAAAAAAATATAATAAAATTACTGCTGCTGCCTGTTTTCAAAAGTTTCCATTAATAAGTCAAGGCAGGTTCCCTGCTAAATTCCCTTATATCCAGGCTCCCTCTTTGCCTCTGTTGGTTTAATCTCAGTGTGGTTTAGCAGAGTGAGCAGAGGACTGAGCGCCAGGAATTTGGTTCCAACACTGACTCACTGTGTGGGCTCCCTTATGTCATGCTCAGGGCAGGTCAGGCCTGGAAAGCACATCTCTAAAAATGGTCCTGAGGGGTCCAGAGCCCAACGATCTCCCCACTCTCGTGTCAGATGTGCACAGTTCACCGGAGGTTTTCCCCTGACTGTCAGCCCAGCAAACTGCTCTCAGGTTAAGCTGGTGTAATGTGATTTTTTTTCAGTCTGGTGTCTCATCGCAAGAAATAAATGCACTGGGAGCCAAGTCATGCAGACACCTGTGCAAACTCACGGCAGGAAACGAGGCTGGAGCATTGCAGATGAAGGGTGCATTCAGCAGACCCACTAAGACCACCCTGGAGCTTTATGTGCCTGTGTATAAACTCATCTTAGTCCAGGTTGTTGTTAAGCTTCATCTTAGCTAAACACAAAATGGTGTTTAAGCTCCTCAAAGACTTTTTAATTTCTTTAGATTTCTCGCACGCAGAAAAGTGTTCATCTAATTGCCAAAGGCAATTTCGCAGCAAATAAAATAATGTGCTGCACCAGGAGAGGAAAAGAATAAAATAAACCCATGTAAATACATGGCCTAGTTCCCTTTTAATCCCACGTTCCCGAGGCTCACAACCTCTGCAAAAGCCTGTGAGGACTAATGTGGTTTGCAGTGAGCCTGTAAGGTCAGCAAACCCGGCGTGTTTCAGGCTGAGCAAGGGCTCAGACACAAGCTCGGCTTCCCCCGGCGGAACGAGCCCGGCGAGCCCCGGGTAAGGCAGCGCGGCCCCGCCGGGCCTGGATCCCGACCTCCCGTGCCGGGCGGGCTCAGGGCACGGGAACTGCTGTTCGGTGGCCGCATCCCCCTCACAGAACCAGCGCAGGGAAGCTGCATGCCTCCTGTGCCAAGGTGAAAGCAGCGGGAGCTTCCCGGAGGAGCCCGCGCCTGCGGCTCCTTCTCCGGGCTAGCGAAGGGATGAACACACACGGAGTCAGGAACGGGGACAGGCCTCTCGATCACGCAAGCTCCCAGCTATTTGCAGATGTTTCAGCTCAGTCCGGGAATTCATACTCCATCTGAGGCTCTGTGCAAGTTAATCTGTGCACGGCCGGTCCGCCGGCCCCAGCCCAGCCACCCAGGTGGCGAGGCCAGGTGCTCCCTGCACCTTTCCCTCCCCATCCTCCCGGGAGCCGGTACGGCGGACACGGTACGGTGACAGTAGCTAGGGCCAACTCCAAAACAGTAACAGGCTTGCTCTGCCAGACTCAGAGACACAAGAGCAGTGTTGACCACACTCTCACTTGATCCTTTAAAAAAATGCATTTATTAAGACCCTTTACTCCCTGCAGATCACTGAATTTGAAACAAGAAATATTGGTTATACAGCTCACAGGGAGATTGGTAGCTTCTCCTTGATCTCTGTTTCAGTCATCATGCAACCAGTGCCGCAGGGCATCTGTCCCCGAAACACACTTCCCACCTGCTGGACAGACAGACTTCCCTGGAGATATCAGATAGAAAATTCAGTGGAGAGAAGAGAAAAGAGGAGATGAGAGGAGGAGAAGAAAAAATGTAAAGAAAGAAAATTTTAAAAAGAGAAAAAAGGGAGAGGGGAGGGGGAGGGGGAGTGTCAATATACGAACAGTCTGATTCGCAACAGTCT
>JANPWX010000204.1:1931478-2079992 GCA_024734555.1 Trochalopteron elliotii
AGAAAAGAAAAGAAAAGAAAAGAAAAGAAAAGAAAAGAAAAGAAAAGAAAAGAAAAGAAAAGAAAAGAAAAGAAAAGAAAAGAAAAGAAAAGAAAAGAAAAGAAAAGAAAAGAAAAGAAAAGAAAAGAAAAGAAAAGAAAAGAAAAGAAAAGAAAAGGAGAAAAAAGAAGTCATGCATCTGGGTGTGTAATTTACATATGAGGGAAAGTTTAAACCAGTGTGATTGGCAAGAATACAATGTTACTAAAAGCCACAGACATGCTAATTGGTGAGTCATGTAAGTAAACCCTATTGATCTTGTAGGTTTGCCAATTTTCAAGTTTCACTTTTGCTTGAAAACAGCTCAGAAAATAAGACTTAACCAGAAACTCATGATAAGTGACTTTTTCATCCAATTTTTGAGCAAATGTAACTCATCTATCTTGACGGGTGCTTTTGTTTACCAAGGGAACAGTCACAGAGCTTTCCCTGACTCACCTAAGCCTCCCCCAGCACTGGCTGGAGTCACACACACGGAGCAGACCACGTCCTATGTGCTTTCCATACTCCCATTATTTCCGTATTTCCATTGCAGCTGCAAACCAAGATATTCTTCTCAACCGTGATGTTCACTGCCAGCAAACAGTCTTGGGTGTATGAGAAATAACCCCAGAGGCCTGTGACCTCAGCCATGCCACTGCAGAGGTGAGGGATTTCAAAAGTTCAAGCTTGGCTCAGCTCAATTTTCTGCAGCCATGCCCAGCACAGGAGCTCTGAGTTGCTCAGGAATTTGACTGACATTGTCAGCATGGAGACAGTAAAGGAATGTGACTGATGTCTAGTGGTTCAAAGATGAGTGTAGCTTGACAATTCATGTACAGGAACAAAAAAAAAAAAAAAAAAAAAAAAAAAAAAAAAAAAAAAAAAAGCTTTTATCCCATTAACCCCTTCATCCTTTACTATTTGGGCTGAATCTAAGGTGAATTTGATAGAGTGGCTAAAGCAGATGTCCCTAAATATCACTCTGCTCCTCTGCCACTTTCCAAGGTTAGGAAAGTCTTGTCCACTGTGAAAAAAGCACCATCATCTGTTGGGTGATCCTGAGCTGCTGAGATAGAGGGATTGGCTCCTCTCCCACTCAGAGAGAGCTTCAGTAAGCAGGCACAGGCTTTCCACATTCTTAAGCAAAATATTTACTTTACAAGCGCTGAAACAAAATTTGGAAAAGTGAACAATAATATTTATTTTGATGATGTTAAATTGCATTAAAGTCCAAAGTGAAAATTAGATGCATGCACATACACCAAGGGCATTATTCACTAATCACAGGAACATAAAAGAACTGGAAAATACCCTCCTTCGTTGCCACTAGGAAAGTTGATCTGGAATAAATTACAGGCCAAATGTATAATTAAGCAAGCTATTATTATCCAGTGTCTTAGCAGATGCTGACCTCGTTTATGGTGATTGGGATAAGAATTCAAGCGAGGTTTGATTTCACAGCTGTGTCCATGATGCCCTGGACCTGTTGTATTGCCCCAGAAATTCCCCAAGTGTTAGCACTGGTATCTAAGTGTGCTGCTTATGGATTCCTATCCTCCTCAGCTGCTGACTGGAGAACTTTTCTTTAGCTTCTTGGAAATGAGAAAATTGTTTCACTGATCCGTCAGCCAGGCTTTATACTTGAAACCTGTGTTTAATTACTTTGAAGAAGCTTTAATATTCCACTAGTACAAGGAGGGGGGACCTTCCACTGCATGTTGCTATTCTCTTATTTTTATTTTTTGCAGGTGTCAGCTTGTGGCTTAGTTACTGAAATAATAATTCTGTTGAAAATATCCTTGGTATGAGAGATGAGCTGCCAAAGTGTTATGGGCACAGTAATTTGTACATGGAAATGAGGATCCAGGGAACAACATGAACATCAGTGTCCTGAGGAGCTTATGATTAAAACATTATGCTGAGATTTTATGATTTCTACAGCTAATTAGCAAGATTTATAAGTATCTGAAAAAAAAAACCCCAAAAAATGAACCAAGGCTGAATACAGAAATGATCTTTATTTTCTACTTGGGGCAGAAAACTGCTGGGTTCTAAAATAGTGGGGAAAACAAGAGAGGGAAAACACTCTTATCTTTTCATTTGCCCACAATTTAGACTAATTGCTTCTCTCTTTTCCATAGGATGAGTGGATGTTTCTCAGGTGTCGAGCATGAAGTCTGTGACTTATTCACATCAGTGGCAATGCCTTGTTGATTTCATAGAGAAAAGGTTTCCTGCTGTTTCCTTATGGATTCAGACTAGCACCGGTTTTGTTTTCCAGCAGGATGCTGGAGGAATGCGAGGTGTCTGAAAAAGCCACTTCCACCAATATATACTTGGTTGATTCTGTGTCCCCAGGGGTGCAAAAGGAAAAAGAGGGCCATGGGAGGAAATAAGAAATACAAAGCTAGTCTGTAGAGGAACGCAGGCCTTAGTCTGCAGCCATAGACCTGTGAGGGCCTCCGCTGCTCCCAGAAGGGCTTCTGGCTGGCAGCACCTGCATGACCTGCTTGGGAAGTTCATGGTGTGCATGGAAGGGCTGTGCATGACCACAGCCCTTTCCCTACAATTTTTGCATTTTCAGAAGCCCAAACATCTCCATGTAGTCATGGACAGAAAAACCCTGGCCAGTGCCATAGAAGTCTTCTGTTCTCTCTGGAAAAACCTTTCAGCCAGAAAAGAAGATGCACTCTGGAAAATGTGATTGCGTGGACATCAGCATAGGATGAGCCTTGCTTTGAGTGAGATAAAGATTGATGATCATTACTGAAGCCATGGCAAAGGAATTGCTTCAATACAGACCCAAACTAACTGAAGCCAGATGTGATGATGTTTTGTGGTGGTTGTAGCTAGCTCCTATGTGCAGAACCACTGAGATTTGACCCAGAACACAGCTGGTTGTTTTGGCCAGGGTGCCCCTGGTCCAGGTGTGCCTTTGGGAAGAGACTCTCCAGTCACTGTGGGCATTGCCCTTTGCCAGAATCTGCACTCCTCCTGTTTGTAGCCAAGAGTACAAGGAGCACAAGTGGGTCTGTGCTCCTCTAGCTGGGAGTTGTGACCCATGGTGGGGGACTGAGAGTCACACTGGGCCCTCAGCTGCCTGTGCACAGAACTACATGTAGGGACCAGTACTGTGTGTACAGCCCTCTCAGGCAAACATGACCTACAGAGCATTGTACTTCATTTTTTGGTGGCTGCAAACATCTGGGGTTTGCAAACATCTAGACAAACACAACATCTTCATGTGTCCCTGGAAGGTGCTTTACCAATTCTTTATATCCGCAATGTAGTAATTAAAAATACATTATTTTACTGTGCAGCTAGTGTGACCACAAAAGTTCATTTATAAAGTTCCATCTATTTATACTGGAACTCTGTTTCCTCAGCTTAGATATATACAAATACTACTATGCCACACTTAATAGTATCCTAGCATTTTATTATTTTTTAATGAACGGCTGTCATCAACTCATCCAGGAATTTTTTTCTCATTCCTGTATTCCTAGACAATTGGCCTAAATGGGTATAATGGGATAATTTCCACTCCAGCAATAGTTTGGCATTTTTGTTACACAGTGCTTGGTAGCTGCTGCACCCTTGAGACAGAGAATATGCCCAGGTTTATGGTGAAACCCGCACTGGAGTGGTGCCATACTCTCCATATTCACCTACAGAGCCGGTCCTCTTTTTGTAAACATGGAGTGGGAGCAGCTAGAAACATTTTTAAAGAGTTTCTGGTCTAACGTTAGATAGGAAGGTTTAGCCAGAGAACTTTTCACTGAAGTGGCACCTTAGCCTCCTTGGCCAGAGGCACTTCAGACCATGGGAGTATCAGGCTGGCACCTCCTACTGCAATATATCCGGTGAGAAGAGCCTGACTTCACATAAACCCAGGGCTGCACATAGATATAAAGCTCCAAAAACACAGCTGTGGGGGAAAGATTCCTACCCTGTTGGAAAGAGGGAAGTGGAACGAAGGCCTGGCTGTGGCAGCATTGCTGGGATGCCAGCAGAGCTAGCAGAGGGAGAGGAGTGGGGCAGGGAGCACCCTGTCACAGCACAGCCACTGCATACTCTGTCCTCCAGCACTGAGAGGGGAGCCTGCCCAGCCTCTTTTACAGGTGTGCAGGGAACTGGGGGACCCACAAGCTGCTGGGGCTCTCCTCCAAAGCATGTGCACTCCAGATGGGCCAGGACTGAACGCCAGCCAATATGGAATATTATTTATAATAACAATAATAACAATATTAATAACATAAGAACATCTGGTAGCATTTTTTCTGTCTGCCATTTGGCTGGAGGCAGAGCATCCGGATGATATGACAGTATATTCTGTTTCCAATTTAGCCCCAGCTCAGCTGCTGCAGTGACCCAGAGACAGGCACTTCCAGGGACACATCCCTGCTCCCGGTCCCAGCTGGCCCCCACAGGTGTCCTACCACAGACAGCAGAAGCACCTAAGATCATCCATGCTTGGATTTCCTTTATTGGCTGTTTCACAGGAGACTGCAAGGGGGTTTTTATGCTTCCGTGGCTCCTTTCCATCCTACCCTGTGAGGAAGTCATACAACTACAACGGTGTGCGGTTTCAGACAGAAAACAAAAGCTGTCTGTTTTGAAATCAAACCAGAAGCATCTCTATTACACATTTCATGCTATTGAGAGTATATTTGACTTAATACATACTTAAACTATTTTGGTATTGTTTTGAGTTCTAAGTCTTTCAAATGCCTCCAGTGAATATGTCACTTCCACCAACAAAGATTTCAGTTTTGACATGCAACTAACATCTAGCCTAAAAAATTAATGCTGTAGTTAAAAACAGGCTTTTCTTTCTTCATTATACTGACAGAGAGCTAAAAGCAAAATTACCCTGGAAGCTTAAGCTGTTGCTCCTAAAGTATATACAGATAGTTGCAATAGGAATACTTTTATCCATCCTGCTCTTCATTAGTTTCTCCCAGCAAGTTCTAGCTGGGGAGTGGATTTCTCTGGGATCTAGTGAACTGAGGGTGGATTCAGTCATGGAACAGGCTTTCACTTCAGAGCAGTTAATGCATTGTGCACGGACTCTCATCTGCTATTAATTTATGCAGGTTGATGACAGACTTAAAAGGTGCACTATTAAAACTTCATGTTCAAGAATAATGTTCATTTAAGTATCTGAGCATTCTCTCTCAAGTCACTAAAGACTGAGATTTATGTAAAGTAAATGAAGCGTCCCTCTGATGCCTTTGGAGGCACGTATCCTGTTCCTGTCCTTGGGGTCAGCCAGCTCTGCACGAATGCTCCAGGACAAACTAGGTCTCAACACTCATTATATTATCAAATTTGCATATGAAGTAGCAAAAAAATGCTGATAAACAGAAAATCCAGGCCTTTGGCTCAGCACTTGTCCAATTATTAAAATCAGTTGCTTTAGATGGCATCTGAAATAAAGCCATTTCTCCTAATGCACTTCACACATCACTCTGTGAAAAGATTAAATCTAATTATGCAGCTTGACCTCCTAGTTTAGTCAGCTGAATTTGTAGGGCAATGTAAGGTTGCTCCCATCACCTTTGGCTATAGTCCTGTGATTCTTAAAATCCTTAAGATGAAAACTTCAATAGTGCAGCATTATTTGTATCTGACAAAAGCCAGGAATTTGGTTAATTCTACCTCCAGCCTCATTTTAATCCACACATAGGTTCCCTGTTGTCACAAATATTATTAGCATATGAAATCTGCTGACTGCTGAAGTCTGGGGAATTCCAATAATGAAGGAATTTCCTTACCCTTAAATCTAAGACAATTTCTGAAGCAGACCGTCTGCCAATGTATATTGTAAAGTGTCCCTGGTTGGTTCAACACTTGCAGCCAGGAGCCTGCAGCTCTGATACACAAATACAGGGCCAGACTTTCACTTCTTGGCCTGGAGAGGCAGTGTCTCCCTTTCCCCTTGGGGATGCTTGTGGTGTGACCCAAGTGGGAACTCAGCATTTGCCTTTCTTTGGGTTCTCATGGCTGGCCCTGGGTGCAGTGATTACGGGGCAGAAAACACTCAGACTAGAAATTTGGCAGCTGAACAGCCAGAAGAACAGGGGAAAGCAGAGTGGAAATGAGCAGACTTGGGAAAAGAAAACTGGGAAGGAACAAAGAGAGAGCTGTAATCAGAAATCATCTGAAGCAATGCTGTTAATACGTTATCCATAACAGAGTCCTTGATGACAGTCCAGGACTCTGAGCCTGGGCCAGGGAACTGTCATCTAGAAAGGAGTAAATTCTTACATAGGTTCATGCTATTAATAGTGACAATGCTCAGTAAATCTTACCATGTGCACTGTAAACAAGCTTTTATTCCTGTAGTTCAGGACAAATCCTTCCAAATACAGAATTTATCTGTCTCCCAGCTACACAGACTAGAGGCTCAGCTTTACACTGTGACACTGTGTATGCATGGGCTGCATATATTTTTATATATAAACAGATATGATTCACCTTCCTCTTGCAAGATGTTGACCTTCTCAGTTCAGTGTCTCCTCCCTTCCCGCATCCTCCCTCTCCAAAACAGGGTGTTCCCTCCATTCTGTAGGGCATTCCCTCACACACATGTTCTCTTGCTTTATGTGAACTAAAGAAGTATTTGTGACAGTCACCTGGGAGAGGGAGAAGTGGGTTCCTGCCTTTGTCTTAAAGATTTGACACAGCAGGAGAGTGGGAACTACATCTCCATGATCACCAGAGAGGTCTTGCATCCTGGAGAGACAGCCTTACCTCCTCTACTGCTTCCTCTGAATGTGATAATTAAATCCTTAAGCCCAAGGATGACAGCTGCAATGGGGAGACTGAAGTCCACAATTGTAAAGGTTTCTAACCCCTTTTCTCCTACAAAATGAGTTAAACAGCCCTGGTTCTCCCTGCTAAAAGTGTGTGTGTGTGTGTGTGTGTGTGTGTGTGTGTGTGTGTGTGTGTGTGTTCAAACCGTGTGTCCCACAGACTGGGTAAGCAGGTTGAGCTGGAACCGAAAGAGGGTAGATTTAGATTTGATATGAGAAAGAAGTTTTTTACCATGAAAGTGCTGAGACACTGGAACAGGTTGCCAAAAGAAGCTGTGAATGCCCCATCCCTGAAAGTTTTTAAGGGCAGGCTGGGTGCGGCTTTGACAACCTGGTCCAGTGAAAAGTGTCCCTGACCATGGCAGGAGGGATGGAACTAGATGATCTTTAGGGTCCCTTTCAACCCAAACCATTCTGTGATTCTATAAAATACCTTCTCAGTCTTTCAGGGTGTGCCTTACTTTACCATCAGAGGTAAGAAGTGAGCCAGTCAGCCAGTCTTCGAATACTGATTCTCTGTGTAGCAGATGAGCAAACACCTTCAGGCAGAGGTGCTCAGCTCCCCACTCCAGGGTTTTGATAGTATATTGCCAAGAAATCCTGCACATCAACACTGATTTTCTGGTAAGGTTTTAAAATGCAGGTGTGGAACGCTGATGAAAGATCCCCAGAGAAATAAGGGTTATGGTGTCAACATCAGAAAATGAGAAAGAATATCAGTGATTTACTCTCATATTTCTGCCTGCATGTCATCTGAAAGAAAATCTTGTTTAGTGCTGAGCGTCATACTGCTATGGAAGGACAGAGATCTCAAGTAATAGGAGAGGGCACACACACTTGTGGACACACTAAAAAGTATCCCTAGGAATAAATATTGCAATTTATTGGCTCTGGCCACGGAACCATGGATTACTCTGTCTTCTCAAAGAGGATGAATCTAGCAGCAAAGCTCCCTCCTGACACCAGGCTAGTGTTATTTTTAGTGAGCTGTGGGCTTATGTTGTGGGGGAAGGAAGAGAAATATTCCTTGGATTGATAAAGAGAGGATCCTGGAGTGGTCAGTAAATGGGAGAAGATGTGAAGATGATTAGCATCATATTGATTGTTGCCAGTAAGTGACTCAGAGCACAGTCCCTTCCAACATCTTTATAAGGAAAAGATTAGAGAACAGGAGAAGCCATCCAGCCCAGTAACTCAGGATGGTCAGTCCACCTCTGCACTGAGTAAATGAGTTAGTCCAGCTCCTACCACAAAATAGCAGAAGCTGGAGAGCTACACCCACTTAACTTCAACCAGCTTTTGCTAATGTGGGACCTTCACCACACATTTTGGGGGATCAAGAAACAAGAGTGCTACTGGCTGCATTAAAATGAACAAAATAAGCAGCAAAGTGACTGCATGTGGGTAATAAAAATAATAGCCAGTAGGAAACATGAGGAATCATTTAAATGATGGAAGAGAAATGATATACATCTGAGTGTATTTTTTTCATAGGCAAACAGATGAAAACTGGTCCTCCAGCAAAGCTGGGGTACAGCCAGGGACTTAGATGTTGCAATGTTTTAATTTGCAGATTTCCTGTTGCCTAGCACACTCCTCAGCCAAGAATTAGACAGTCAAGATACAGTTCCCGGGCAGAATTAGGTGCCTTAGAAAAGTATTCCTAGAAACCAGCACACTGAGTATGAAGTTATTCACACTGCCCTGGAGAAACCATAGAAGAACAGAATGGGACCACAGTCACAGACAGCAAAAATATCTCTCTGCTCAGCCCAAATCTTCCCCTGAAGGAAAAGAGTTCAAGCCCAGTTAAGTCTTTGTCACAGAAAGATCCTTTGCTTTTTTCTTCACCTCCCATTGCATCCAGTATCTCAGTAGCTAGGTCACTCTTATCAGAGAGGGAAAACCTGCTTCAAACCCCCATGCTGCCTGATCTGCAGCAAGGATTTGGTGCTGACTGCTGCACAAGCACTCAGTCACACCAAAGCAGGCTCACTCCCACCCTCTCCCTTCCCCAGCAACTGTGCAAGGAGAACCAAGGGCCAGTCTGAGGATAAGTGTGAAGGCCAGCAAACAGCTGTGCTGGGGAAAGATGTGCTCCATCTGAGAACTTGCTCTGCAAAAACTCGGAGATAAGTGGGGCTCTGAAAAGGCCGGCTGCAGCTGCCATAAGCATGACAACAGACAGAAGCTGGGGTGGAGAGCAGGGCCTTTCAAGTGTGCCTAGAAATCAGGACTTAGGTGCCCTAAGACATCCACCCATCTGACACTAACACACCAAAACCATAGCTGCCTGTATTACCCACAGGAAATGTGCAGATCTAGATAAACTTTGTAAAAGATTAATGAGGAAGTTTCATAGCCAGCTCTTTGTCAGGATTTTCTCACCCCTGTGATTAGGCATGGAAAACTGACAGACATATTCTTGCTATTTTCCCTTATGTTTGCTGCCTTGTGAATGAAGACTCTGCTCTCCCAGGGAAGAAAAGTGCAGCTTTATATTTCTTTTGTATCAGAACTCTGTCAGAAATCAACCTTCTCTTTATGCCCCCTTATTAAGTGTATAGCAGTAATATTAATGTGAAATCAGCTGATATATCCAAGAAACAACTATCCCAAAGAATACGTATGCGATTTTATGCAGCTAAGAGTAAAATGCTTCTGCATGAGCAGAATCTATTTAGGTAATATTATAATTATGACAGCTGTATACTGCTTGCAGGCAACCTCTCCACTGATTTTGGTTGGTGTGCAGACCTTTGGGCACTAGAGAAACCTTCTTTAAAATAATTAAAATCTACTTCTTGTCCAATTAAGAATAATCTTGACAATCTAACCTCATAAAAAAACAAACAAAAAAAGGAAAAGATACCCAAACAAAAAAACAAAACCAAAAAAACCCAACAAACCACCATTTTGAAACTGGTATGAATTATATATGCTTTATACTTGTATTAAGGATTTTTTTAAAAATTTAAGATAAATGTGCGCTAACTCATTTTCAATATGGCATCACTCCCAGTCTCAGATCCAGCAGATTTCTCTCTCTGGGACTGCCAGTGAACCTTTCCTTTTGCAGGCAAGTAATTTTCATTAGTGTCTTATCTAGCTCCTTAAGACAGGCTTCCCTACTAGATAAAACATGACAATTTGAAACCATAGGGAAACAAACTGCAAACCTCTTTGCCCAGAATGACTGTAAACATGCAGGCATGAAACAAACAAAACAGCCTTTGAGTTAATGAGAATGAATGCCAATAGCCACCTCCTTTTCTGCTAAGTGAGTATTCTGGACTGAAAGGGTTGAGATAAGCAGGACAGTGCTGGTGATGTAGTTTGACTTACGAGTTAATTGTAACAATGTATCCAAATTGGGATGAGTAAAAAGAATCAAAAAATAGACAATTCTTCTGACCATAGGAGACCACCTCCCACCTCTCAACAGTACCCCGGACTACTCCCTTGTTATAATTTAAGGGTATGTGGGGTATTATTGGTGGCAAAACTTTGTCAAACACACAGGACCTATTTAGCAGTTGGCTGGACAAAACAATACCAAATAGACCACAAAAACAATAATCCTGTGCTGGCAGAGATGGACTGGATGATCTAATTGACCTTCTGCATTTGAACCTTGTCATCTATCACTGGCTATGGGTTGCAGAAGAATGGAAAACGTGTAAGATGAAAACAGGTTTAACAATAGAAAAAGAAAACACAAATGCAAATGCAGAATGCAATACGATTGCTCAAGATGCCAATTATAACCAGACCCAGGAACAGATTAAGAAATGATGAGTATACTCAGAGTGCCAGACTCCAAATAGTAGGTTACTGTAATGCTTCCTTTTTAACTCCACTGAGACACTGAGGCAGCAGTAAACTTCATTTGCAGGACTTGCCTCTTCTTATATTCAGCGCATAGGTAGAAATGCACATTCAAAGCCCCAGTTTTACTTCCAGGTCTACAGCACACTAGAGGCAACAACTTAGACTTCATTTTTCAATTCGAAGAGTCTCAGAAAGTAGATAATTTCATCAAGGAAGCTGAAGACTGGATAAAGCCTGTGTCTGTGGAAGATGACTAACACATAATCTCTGAACACAGCTCTAGAAACTCTGATTCCTAGTTTACAGTAGGAGCTGTGTAAATGGTACTGCTGCCATCAGCTGAAAAAGCACCTTGGAGCTCTACTGTAGGCAGCCTGAAAGTCTTTGGTTTGTAGAACAAGTTAATCTGCATTTCTTCAATTTCTGCAGCTGGCCCCTTGGCCTGAGGACAACAGCATGCTAAATGCTTCTCAACACTGTCCTTCAATATTCTCCATCCTTTTTCCAAGGCTCAGGCACATCATCTTCCCAAGTAAAATATAGGAAAGGAGACTGTTCTCCTGCTCTAGAATTGTTCTCCTCTCTTTCTTTGGGAAACAATGGACTTGCTTCCCAATTCCTGGTAAAGAAACAACACAAATGCATCCCCACTTTGTCCAGATGAAGCTCCAAAGCAGACACTTTATGAAGGAGAAAAAACCAAGAAAATGAGAGATCAGAGCTCTCCTCACTTTCATCTCTGCTTCTCAGCTGAAGGTCCACAGAGCACCAGGGTTTCTACAACACCAGGAGGTGGCTGGTAAAATGATTAGACCACAGTTTCTAAGGAGGTTTGCTGAGAAGCATCACCACCTGATGGAGAAAACAGTGGGAGCCAGTCACTCAACCACTAGTTTTTTATGAGATGGAAGGACCTATTGGCTGGCATGAAGACATTTTTATTATCAACACATATAATCAAATTGTCTGATTACAAGATTAAGCTAGGATTTTGCAAAGTGATTAACTGGATTCCCAAAGATTTTTTTACTTGTTACTGACTGTTTTATCAAATAAAGAGAGGGAAACAGAAAGGTTCATAGATTTTATAAGACTATATCATTCTTCAATAAAGAAAGGTTGAGAAATATTACCCTTATTCAAAATATTCAAAGACATATAATATTACAAATCCCCCTATTCTCTGCCATATGATTTTCAAAGTTAGATTAAGAAGGGAAAAATATAACCTTAAAACAGACAGATCAACCTCTCCCAAGATCCTTGTTGCAACAGAAGTGGAGCTGAATGTATATACGGCCTGGAATGGAAAGACTTTCTATTTTGTGGTTTCCCAATTTCTTCTCTTGCAAGTGGAATTATTAATGAGTTTAGGTTCCTTCTATTAGTTAGACCCTTGAATAAAAGCAATTTCTGTCCTCTGTCTCTAACAAAAGATCACCGATCTCAAAAATACCCCAGCAGCTCTAGTAAGCTGTTACAGGTCTCTATTGAACAATTTCTTTGCAAATCAGATTGAAATGGAACAATTTTTTTGGCCAACAAAACCAAGAACTCAGCCAAAAAAGAAACAAACTCCCCCTCGAACCTTTCCCCTTGGTTTTCGTGCAAACACACAACTGTAATAATATTTGAGCATATTTTATCATCAGAATCAACTGCTTCAGTCTTAAACAACTTACAGTATTTAGCCAGCCATCCAACTAAACTGCTGGCCTCTCCAAACAATTAGTCATATTTTAAACCAATAATAACAGTCAAGATCGTGGTTTCCATAATAAATACATATAAGTCAATTATTTTAGTGGAAACCATTCTTTGTATCTGTTTTTCCAATATATATCTTATTGTCTGCATTTCAAGGCTGTTAATAATCAGACAACAACTATTGGAGAAGAGAAAAGAAACTGAGGCTGGCATAGATCCTACTTCATCCTGAGTTTCTGCTTCTGGGGCAGGGGTCAGTAAAATGAAAGGTCTCAATAAACTTCATTCTGTCATGAGAAATGAATAGTAAAGAGGAAGGTGAACGCACAAAGAAATCAGAACGAGACCTTGGCATTTTAAACCCCCTTCCAATTCATACAAAGAGATGCTATTTCCTTTGGGTTTAAATCTCTACCCCACCTTATTGCTGTGTTGCACATTATACATAGAGGCCCTAATCGTTTCCTTGACTGGATAGGCACAGTGTGTTCCAGAACTGCAGTCACCAGGAGAGCCCAGGTCACCAGTGGCCAGCCCAAGAGACCTGCTGGTCTGCACCTGCTAAGGGATGGGTGGTTTTACTGACTCAAAGCAGACACATTTAGAGATGAGGACATGGCACACTTTGGTCCTTCCAAGCCCTGCACCACAAGGCACAATGTCCTGCTTTGACAGAAGAGGTATGGACAGCACAAAATAAAGCAGCTGACTTCCCACTGCAGGGAAGAGAAGGGGACTTTGGGAGAATGGGGGTCTGTGGTGGCCTGAGGTGCCTGGTCACAAATCCCCTTCCCCTCTGACTGCCCATCTGGGCAGTGCTCAGAGGACACCTGACAGTGGCTGCTGGTACATTGCCTCAAAGCCATCTGCAGCAGGAACCCCTTATCACAAGGCCTGTCTGAAATAAAGACATTCAGAACCAAAACCTAGACTTGGGGCGGGGGGGGGGGGGTGCCTGGGTTTTATTGTGGTTTGGTCATTTTTTCAGACAAACATTAATGTAACAGAGAGCACCTGAACTAACTGAAATCTAAGTAAAAATGTGAGGAAAGGAGAGGAGAAGGAATGGGGAAAGGAGTGGAAAAGCTTGTTCATCAGTAATTCTGTACCTATAATTCCTAAACCTGGCTAAGCACTTAAGCGTGTGCATAGACTGGATCTTCCTCTGGTTCACCTCCAAAACATTAATGCAGATACACTCATAATTAATGAGATTACATATTTTGTAAGATCTCATCGTGTCCAACTCAATGTAATTTTGGAGGGGTCACTTACCCTTTCTTATCCTAAGAACTTGCGCCAATGTAAAATTACTAAGTGGGAGGAGAATAAAAGCGTGTCACTGGAAACTGGACAATTTAAATCTCTGGAGATATACATCTGGCTTTACAGCCCATTCTTTGATATTTTTCTTTAAAAGCCTGAAAGAGTACAAGCAATTGAATTCCAATTAAACCATTACAGTGTCGGCAGGGCATTTTTTCCATTACAGGTTCAATAACCTTAATGAGATATTTTAGTTACTTATGTAGAGTCCAGATTTACAAAAACACGAACACCCACACTTTTGAATATTGAAACTCCTGGTTTATAGAGCCACATATTGAGATCAGTTCTGAGGAAACTATAATGCAGTTATGTGTGCAATAGGACAGTCAGCAGATGGGGACCATTTTGAAGAAAGCCACTCCCTTTGTCTAACTTAGGGCAGCTGTGAGTCCAAGTGAAGCACACCCAGCCATTGTAGCTGCAAACACATCCTAGAGCTCTGGAAGAGACTCCAGCAAAATTACAGCCCTTGTGCTTTGTTATAACTAAAGTAACTTGTGGGACTGAGTGCTTCACATTTGTGATTCAACAAATGTTCTGTACCTCCTTTTTCAGAACTTTTCTATTAGCACAGCAGATTAGTTGAACACTTTACAAACTGCCCTATCCGACTTCTCACATGCACCAAATCTGCAAAGCAAAAGGTGAGTGGTACCAGAAGGCTCTTGGGTACCAAGCTTACAGACTGTGAAAACCTTAAGCCAAGGAGCTGTTTAAGTCTCCTTTTCTCCACCCAGACTATAAAGAGGGTGTAATATTTCATGGTAAAATATTGCCATGGAAGACGTTTGCCTATGTTTTTTTTTTAATAAAGTCTGTTTGGCAGCTATAGGGAAATGGACCATTAGGTATTTTTCCATCTCTAGAGTCTATTATTCCAACTTAATTTAGGAACAGCAGTCCAGTATCCATCTGTAACAGAAAGGCAGAGTTAAGCACAGACATAAAATCACAGGCTCCTGTAACAGCCAACACGATCAGTTATTCATATCTGGTAGCCAGTAATCTGATAGTCTGGTTTCTTACCTTTAACACTGAAAATATCCATCATCATGGAATGGGAATTCATTTTTAGAAGAACAAACATAAAACTTTGAAAATAATCTTTTATACATGCGCTGGAGGTACCACACCACCCCGTCCTCTTCTTTGCGTTGATGTGTTGCATCCTGTGAAGAAGGCTAAGACAGACTCTCTGAAATGTTGTGATGTTTTTCTCTTCACCTTGTCACAGCTCTGCTGAGTGACGGAGGAGAATTGAATGGTCTATTCTCTCTGGAGTGAGAGAATAGTGTCAACACTGCTCTAGATTTCAGATCTGGCAAAATGTGCCTGAAGGTGACACGGAAGAACAGTAAGCTTTAAATGACATCTCCTCTCTCATATGAAGACTCCCATGAAGATCTGCCATTAATAGCAGAAAGCTTTCTTAAAAAGTATTGTTATTCTTGTGTCTCTCATACTGAGTATCTCAGCCCAGTGCTGATTTAAATAAGGAGACACTTGGTTTAGATGTGGAGGATAAGCAACAATTCCAGTTTTAATGAAAATCTATGAGTGTGTTTTAGTCCCAGCAGCATCAGTGCTCACAGACTAGCAATACTCCATAGATAAATTAGTCTTTCTTGATATTAGTAATCACAGACATTCATTTTTTACTTTAGAAATCCTAACACAGATGGGGCTTTTGTGGAAAAAATCTTTCAGACAAGCTTTGAAGATAACCACTGCAATAGAGGATTAATTTTCTCAGTTTCCTAGGTCTTGATCTGTTTGGTGGAGTTTAGTATAAAATAAAGAGTAGCCTTCTTACAACTGACAAGTCAGAGTGAATGAAACCAACTGTGCAGATTACAACCTTTGAAGTTTTACTTGAAGATCATACTAATTGTCCAGAAAAATTTAACAGTAATTGACAAATTCACTTGCATTGTTTCTCATGGTACCAAACAGTTTTGTTCAGGAGAACAAGCATATATAGTGGATAACTACTTTAGATTTCACCATGAATTTCCCACTAATTTTAAAATCATTTTTTCTTTCATGTATTTTTAGTACAGTCCTATGGATCACCATTTCTTTCCAGTTAGAAAGCAAATGAACGTAAATGGTGCCCACAAGCTCTAAAATATTAAATGCTACAACAGAACCCTACAAAATTACTAGTTTCACAGATAGATCCAGGTTGAGATTTACAGATCCAGAACATTTTGCTTCCCTGATCTCCTAGCACAGAAAAAAATCTCAGCAGATGTACAGCATTGTGAGCTGGTTGTGATCAGCCCTAGAAGAAAGGCTGGTGGAGTGGTTTGGGTGCTAGCCTGATACTTGGGAGATGTTCATTTTCCTGCTCCTCTATGCACACATAGCTCCACATCATGCATGGCCTTGGGCAAGTCACATTTCTAAAATGGGAATAACGTCTATTTCATAAGGATCTTCTGAGGACAAACACGTTCAAGAAGGCAAGGCACTCAAATCATAGAACCATAGGAACACAGAAAGGTTGGGTTGGTAGCCTTAAAGATCATCTCATTCCAATTCCTCTGCCATAGGCAGGGACACCTTGCCTATGGCAGGTGTCTGGCTATCCAGCCTGGCTTTCAACACTCCCTTGGGGCACCCACAGCTTCTCTGGGAAAGCTGTTCCAGTGCCCCATCAACCCTGTAGGGAAGCATTTCTCTCTAATACCTAATCTAAACCTACCCTCTTTCAGTTTAAAACTTCTACCCCTTGTCCTAACACTACACTCCCCGATAAATAATCCCTCTTTATCTTTACTGTAGTTCCTCTTTAGGTACTGCAAGGCTGCCAGAAGGTCTCTCTGGGCCTTCTCTTCTCCAGGCTGAACAGCCTCAACTCTCAATTTGTCATCCTAGGAGAGGTGCTCCAGCCCTCTGATCATCTTTGTGGCTTCCTCTAGACCTGCTTGAACAAATCAATGTTTTTCCTTCTTATCTTGAGAGCTTGAAAACTTGTGGTTTACTTAAATACATAACATAACTTTGTAAGCTCTATATTTGGAAACATTGCAGGATGAGGAGTTCTGGGTTTCCATATAATTTGCAGAAGGAAGGGCCACAGCAAAGAGTCTTAACCCTGCCTCCGTGAAGACAGATGTTCCACACAGGAAGATGTTCCCTAGCCCAGATGAATGTGTTGTCATTCCAGAGATGAATGTGTTCTTGCATTTCACACACAGAAACCTCCTTCCTTCTTCAGGCAGGGTAGAAACTCTGGGTTACCCACTGCAGTCACAGCTGCTGCTCTGTCACTCTTGTACCACTTCATCATCTCAGCATATATGGTACAAATACCCCCCACGTGGCACTTCAGTCCAAACACTTCCCAAAACTGTGCTGCTGTTTTGCTGGGTAACTGATTCAACCTGCTACACAACACTACAGCTCCCTCATATTATTCAGGGCGGGATTAACCAGTCAGTGATCTCACACCTTCAGTCTGGCTTATGTCCTGCTACTCAGACCTTACCCACACAGACAAGGACTGTCTCACTAAACCACAGAGAGAAAAAAATCAACAGCCCAGCACATCCTCACACCAGCTACCCAGGCATGCTCTTGAAATGTTTGGGTTAATACCTTGCAGCATCCAAATGAAAGGAATCCCAGGACACCCCTCAGCTGATAGACTGAGAGGGAAGGACTGACTTCTCAGTAAAAATCAGTAGCCACTGAGATCCAAATAGGCCAAAGACCAAAGCAAAAACATATTGCATTCCAGAAGGGCCACTTTCACAGTGTTGGAAACTGTTATAAACCAAATCAGCTTGGAGAGAGAATTTTTGAAAGGAGAAGAGAAGTAGTATTTAGGCAGTATTACAAAAGAGAACACTGAATAAATAAATATCCATAATCACACACACAAAAAAAGGTAATTTTTGCTCTGTGGCACATACTGTGGTTGGACTTCTCCACACCTTTAAACCCTCCAAAATCTGAAGAGAGACTATAAATGCTGCAGGGCTGCAAATCTCTTTATGCCCCTCTGAGGTGGTAAATCCCAAGGACCATTTGTAGCTCCACTACTGATCCTCATGGTTCTTCTGCGTTAACTTTGGCACACTTTTCCCCTGGATCACAAGAAGGAAAGAAAGCTTTCAACACCCACAACACAGCCCTTCAGTTAAGGGAAAATGTAATAAAGCATTAAGTCTCAAGTGAATAAACAACCCCCAAAGGCAACCCTTCTTACTTTAGTGTATCTTCCCTTTTCTCAAAGGCTGAATTTCCTTGTTCTGAGGTGAGCTGATGTATCAGCTCATGGTGGTCATGAAGCTGTGGTCTCTGTCACACAAAAGACCATCATCTGCCTTCCTTCCCAGGAGGTACTTGGGCAATGCAGCAAAGAGCTTCACAGCCTCCACAGTCAGCCTGAGGTGTAGGAGTGATGTGACAGAGACCACAGCTTCATGACCACAGCAAGCTGATCCAAGAGCTCACCTCTGAAGATGGAAATTCATTCCCTTGGGGTAATCTGTTTCAGCAAAATAACCAGTTTTATGCTGGTTTAGTGTGGTGAACTGGAACAGGAAATGTTCCAGTAAGAACCACAGTCAGTGTAAGAGTGGGTAACTCTCCTGAGCAAAGGATGAGAAAAGCCAGGACCAGGGAGTAGGGAAAAGGCACATACCCCACTCCTTTCAGCAGCACTGAAAGTCACATTAGCATTCATGCTTGTGAAACCGCAGGCTGAGGACTTGCTATGGAGCAATAACTCATCTGCAGAACCTTTCATGAAGTGTAACCCAGTACTCCCAAGCAGGATTTCTATCTTACCCATCAGCTCCCCAAAGCATCGTACATATAAAGTAACAATCTAGTGAAAGGGGAAATAAAATTAGCTGCACAAATATTTAGATAACCCACGAGAAAAGGAGAAGTAGGCAGCAGCTCATAGAAATCATGAGCCACAAACCTGATAAGATGGACAAAAGACAAAAGGAAATAAATTCTGTTACCGCCAAGAGAGCAAGAGAGATTTTGATCTTTGGGTGTTTGCTCTCCTGGGCGTTTCTTGAATTCTTGTTTTTCTTGTATATCAAAACCAAATTGGTTCATTTTTGGATGGACAAAGTAGATGAAAATGAAGAGGGCAAAACTATTTCATAAGTATTCTCATCCAGCATAACAGAAGCAGGGGCTTATATATATGCATGAAATGAAGGTGAATAAGCTGTCCTCACTGTAAACAAAGAAGTTTAGTAAAAAACCAGACATTACCAGCTAGAATAGCTCCTAAATGAGCACATCTGAGTTGTGCATATGCAAGAGCTCCAGAAGAGCAGATGGACACATGCTCTGGACTTACCCCTCTCCACTGACTAGAAGGAGACTGACACAACTGCTTGAGATATGGCACTGACATAAAAGACGAGGTGCTTTGAGACTACACTCACACCTAGCTCAAGGCATCCTGAGAAGGAAAGAAAAGCTCAAATAAGCTGGAGACAGCCTCTCAAGATCATACTTGCTAAACAGTGATGGAACAAAACAGCAGCTAATGGGGACAAGGAGCACACCCCATAAGAACAAAGCTCTTGGCCCACTGGAAATCAGCACAAAGAGCAGGTATCTCACAGAAGAGCAGAGGGGCTGCATGTCTTTCCATGCCAGCGGGCACAGCCTTGAGACAGGAGATACTGCTGTGCCTACACAGTCTCCCATAATGCTTTAGAAGTGGCCACCTCCTTCACAATCTTCAGATTTGCCAGAAATTGCAAGTGAGAAAAGTTGTCGTTGTTCCTAATGATTAGCAAACTATGCCATAAATATAACTGCTAATATTCATGTTCCTTCTCTGTGCAGAATGTGCTCCAGGCAGGCCAGCAAGGCCCTTGGAGCATCTGCAACACGGAACTCCTGCCATCCCCTCTGGGAAGCACTGGGATCTAAGACAACATGCTTACAAGTAGCTTTCAGGTGCCTTTGTAAGCTGCAGCTTCACACCTGGAAGGGCTATGCTGGTGAAGAGGGCAGCCTGTGGCAAGGCCATGGGAGGAGGCTGTTGGCATCCCACAGCCCTACCCATGTTCAGAGCACTGCCTTTTCTTGGCCTCAGCATGGCCATGGAGGGAGGAACTCACAGAGCGAGGGCTTAGTAAGCTCACAAGTTTCCAGAAGACTCTCCTGGCGAGAGGGAAGAGGAGCAGAAACATGGGCCACTTGCCAGAGATCGATTTGTCCAATTTAAAGAAATTAATTTAATTGTCTGTGGCAGCAGGAAAGCTTGCAGCTGCTGGCTCCAGGAAGCCTGGACAGTAAGACAACACGGCGCCAATGCTGCTAGAATTAAGCAAGTGAGGTGAACACCCAACAGCCGGGACTCAGGAAGCTTGGTGGCTTTACATCCTTGCAATGACAGGTTTGCACACCCACCGTTTCCATTCTGAACTGTTACATCCCAGGGTGGCAAGTCTCTCTAAAATCCAGGTTGGCTGTTAACGTTTAGTGGATCTGGTACAAGACAGTGTTTAAAATCCCCACCATTCTGCAGCTAAAACTTCGCCCTGCAAAAGCCAGGGGCCCTGTCCTGCAAAGGGGAGCCCCAGCAGACTGCTGGGGTGGTGGGACCCTGTGTCCCAGCCCAGGGAGGTGAAAAGCAGGAGGAATACTAACAACTGTGTAATTACAAAATTATGTTAACTTTTTTTTTTTTTTTTCCTCAGAAGATAAGAACAGTTGGAGAAGTATATGCTGTGGGGCCTCAGCAAATCTACTGCCAGGATTTGCTGTTTGAGGCTTTCATCCATCCAGTTTTAATCCAAATTAGTAGGAGCTTCAGAAAGGGATTCTGGCAAAGTCACAGCTGGAAAGATTTTCATCATTAATTCTGCCAGGCATATAAAAATACAATTAAAAAAAATAGGAAGGGGGTGGGCTATGACAGCTCTTGGCGCAAACCTGTTTTGGTTTGCTTTTAGAGTAAAAACAAAAACCAAAATAAAATCCGTATTTAATTAAGAAATAATCCTTATCTTTGTCCTCCTTGACATTTTTACATAGCGCTAAAAATGCAATTCTATGATTATTACAGAATTAATTTCTTTGCTTTGTAACAAGGCAGGGCGGCTGGGGGTGAGCGGGGAGGGCCGGCTCCCCTGGCCCCAGTGGCACAGGGCTCTGCAGATTTTTGGCAGGTCATTCCCTGTAGCAAACAGCAGTAGTTTAACGAGTTCAGCCTGCAGCCTGTCAGTGGGAACGCCAGAACGGGGAGGCAGCACAAGCACAGGTGGTGCCTGGGGCTTGTGTGTGTTCACCCAGTGAGCACCAGCACCCCACTCTGCCTGGGACCAGCTCCTCAGCAAGGACTTGAGGTGCACACATACTTCTGTGACAGCTCCTGTTCCAAGCTGTGGAGGCTAAAACATGACATTTTGCAAATGCCAGCTTTGACAAATACTGCTTAAACAAACCAGCTGCTTTTCTCATGTAATTTCATTTAACCAGGGAGTGTTGTGTTAAGGAATGAGGCTCGAGCAAGGGCACAGAAGTACTCTCTGCCACATATCCATTTTGAAGAGAGAGTAGGGACTTCCCAAAATCCTTCTAAATTGCTATGGGTCTGTTTATTAATGAGACATAAGGTTCCCTGGAGGACAGAAGCTTATGTTCTATGGCGCTGCTCATGACTCTGGTTGTCCTAGTCTCTGTCACAGCTGTTATTGCAATAAACCCATTACACCTGCCCAGCACTCCCAATCTCAGATCTCAGAGCTGTACGCCAACTGCCTCAAGAAAGCCCTGTTTTATAAAGGCATGAATTGTGACTACAGAGGCATCAGTCCACCCATCATGCACACACACACAAAGAAGACAAGCATGAACAACTCAGTGGAGAGGACCACCTGTATGTAAACGCAAGGAGCTAGACTGGGGAATCAGACTGGGGAATGAGAGGCTGGAAGGCTGTGTTGTGGAGAGGGAGCTGGTGGCCAAAGGAGAGTTGAACATGAGTCAGCAGTGCCCTGGCAGCCAAGAGGGTCAACCCTGTCCTGGAGGGCATCAGGCTCAGCATGGCCAGCTGGGCAAGGGAGGGGATTGTCCTGCTCTGCTCTGAGCTGGGGCGGCCTTACCTTGAATATTGTGTGCAGTTTGGGGTGCCACAACATAACAAAGACATTAAGCTATTGGAGAGCGTCCAAAGGAGAGCCATGAGGATGGTGAAGGGCCTGGAAGTGAAGCCCTATGAGGAGCAGCTGAAGTCACTTGGGTCTTTTCAGCCTGGAGGCAACTGAGGGGAGATCTCATTGAGGTCATCAACATCCTTGTGAGGAGAAGAGGAGGGGCAAGCACTGATCTCTTCTCTCTGGTGACCAGTGACAGGACTTGAGGAAGTGACATGAAGGTGAGGTGGGGGAGCTTTAGATTGTATATCAGGAAAACGTTCTTCACCCAGAGGGTGTTTGGGCACTGGAAGAGGCTTCCCCCAAGGAAGCCACTGGAACAGGTTCCCCAGGGAACCAAGCCTGACAGAGTTCAAGAAGCATCTGCACAACGCTCTCAGGCACATGGTGTGATTTTTTGGGGATGTTCTGTGCAGGGCCAGGAGGTGCACTTGATGATCCTGATGGGCCCCTTCCAACTCAGCATATTCTGTGATTCTGTAACCGATCCAACTCACTCAAAGGATTTTCTCCACATAGCTGTGTTTCATGTCTACCCAAAAATCATAGTATTTAAGGAACCTTGTCTATTAGTTGTTAGGAACTTTGATAACTAAATTCATCCTGTACTGCAGTTACCCACTTGCATTTCCCCTAGTGCTACATCAATAGAAGAAAAGATAGAAGGAGGATTAGTTTTGCCTCCAAAATACACAGCATAATTCTCAAGTGTTTAGTGGAAACCTTTTAAAATTGTCTCAGGATAAAGCAGACACTCTGGGTTGTCCAGTCATGGCACTGAACATTCATCCCTAGACATCAGTCAGAGACATCCTATCTTCTGGGACAGATTCCAGAGAAGGAAATATTGTGATTAGCTATGACCACTTTGCCAATGGTATCTTCTTATGAGATGAGAATTTTAGGAGTTATGTATTTGATTATAATTAACTACTTATCCTATTACATATAATAACATGACCTGTTATTTTGCACTTTATTAATGAAATATTTATTAGAACGAATCCATGAAGAACAAATTTTAAAACAGAATTTATATGTCAAGCGGCATTTTCATTGGAAAAAAACTTCAAACATTTCCTTTTGGAAAGAATTACCACAGCGATACTAAGCTGTTTCGAACTTGTTTAGATTCTTTTTATTTTCACCTCTTTTAGGTGAGGCAACAAAAATTTGGATTAGAATCTCAGATGATCATAAACATATCATTGTACATAATCAGCTTTTTCCAGCTGTCCTGGGTTGTGGTGTAGAACTTGCACGGAGTATTCTACCACCATCTTCATGAACTGTGGAAACCTATTGCTGAAGCAGCATTCTTCCAGACTCTCCCCTCCCTCTTTCTGTTAGGGTGTCTTTTGTTAAGGTGTCCTCTGCTAATGGGTCTTTTGATAACGTGTTTTCTGTTAATGGCCTGCTGATGACTTACAGATAACTCCCACCAGGAGTTATCTCCCGTTAATGGGCCATCAAGGACCCCCCTGTATGACTCATTATTCCATTGTGAGATGCTCCACCCAGGGGGAGGAGCCAAGCATTCTCACCTGCATATAATCTGGGATCTGGGACAATACGGGGTACCTTACCCACTGGATCTACAGAGGATCAGAGCTACCAGACCTTTCTACGGGATTGCTGCTTCCATCATCTTGCTCAGGTTGTATTCTGACTCTGTCAGGGGTCTTTTGTATTATTGCATTTATTTTATTTCTTTTTTTTTTCTTTTTCTATTAAATTGTATTTCTGACTTGGAGCCTCTCACTAGTTTTGCTTTCAAACCATCACACCAGCACCTAAAAATTGAATTAAAAAAAAACCAAAAAAAACCACAAAAAAAAGAAAAAAAATTTGGGGAGTTTTAAATGAAGCAAAATATCCTGATCCTACTTTGCTACTCAAAGTACTCCTTGTCAAACCTGACACACTCAGAGGAATCCCCCGTGCCTTAGTTTGCTGTGGGTTTTCAGCAGTCTCTGAAGCACCTCCTGAGCACCTCCCTGAGTGCACAGTCAGCCAATGTCCCAAGAGCAGCAGCAAAGACACCGAGATTTTCCTCCCGCTAATGGACTTTACCTTTCAGCTGCCCACCTCACTTTATGCAACCTACAAGAGTTAGAAAAGATCTTACTTGGCAAACCTGTCTCGAGGTCCAGTGCCCTCAGTGCAGCCAGGCAGAATGTCCATTCTCCAGGACCTTGGGTCTGATGAGGTGCTTTAGCTAACAAAGAGCTTTCATCTTGTTGGAGTGATGTCCTTCCCACCCACAAGCTCAGGAAAACTGGAACTGGTGAGAGGCAGTACAAAATGCAAAATACGGTGTACAAAATAACAGCATCCAGGACAGAGAGCTATAGTGAAAACAGCTGTGAGGATACATACATAAACACAGATTTTTACAGCCCCCTGAGCCGATAAGAGAACATCAGAGAAATATATTAAAGGGGTAGCATAGGGGCAGGTAAGATATATTTTGCATTTTTAAATTACATGATCACCAAAATCAATTACAGGAGAGAGTAAAGTTAAAGAAACAGGTTTTTTTTGCAAATACCAAACAAAAAAGAAAGGCAGAGAGGGATACCGGTCTCTTCATTCTCCTGGGCACCCTCAACTCTATTTTTTTTAGGAAGAAGTTTCCAGACTGAAAAAACAGCCTTGTCCAACTCCAAACCTCAGTTTAAACTGCAAACCAAACTAAGCAGCAAAGAAAGTACACATTAAATTTTTATTCCCAGCTTCTATTCAGGGGTGGAGAGTCAGAAAAGAGAAATATGGTGGTGATGGGAGCTGAGTCAGCAGCTGAACCTCCTGCCAACTAACCCCAGAGCTCTTCCTGTCCAACAGGCAAACCTGCAACCACTGTGTATCATCCCCATCCCTCTTCCCTGCCCTAAATGGACATTTTTGTCTCTGGAAAACCTGTGGCCAGAGAACAGTGCAAAGTCACAGGGTCATCACTCTATGATACCCTTCTCTGCCTTGAAGCTGTGGAATTGTCCTGGAGACATTGGGAAAAAATATTAAGAAGAAATCTTAATAATTCTGAATCTTTGCTTTCCATCTATCTCTGCTTTTTAAGGCATTTCCTCCCTATAACATTTCTACATTTAACCAATATCGAAGCAGCCTGAAGGCCCATGGTTTATCTTCCTAGCACCATTTTTCAGTAATTTTGGACAGGTGAGCCTTGACTGACAACTCACAAAAATTTGACTGCCTTCTGGCAGCTGTGGTGTGTATGAACATCCATGACCTTGTTAAGTCACATTGCTGACTGCTTGTCCAACAGAAAGAAACACTGAACTGTGAAGGACTTCCACCACAGCCTTCCAGGCCTCTAGAACTGGCAGAGAGGAATAAAGGGTCCATCAAAACCAACCATCAAGAGTTGCTGTTGGAGAGCCAACATCCCCCCATCCAGTGAGGGGACATTGCCTCTTTACTGGAAGGGACCCAGATGTCATCCATTAACAGACACCGGTTCCTTAGGATGAAGAAACAGGGTTTACAGAGAAAGCTGCACTATCCTTGAGAAGTTCACCAAGTTGACACATCTGCTTGACTCTTCTCAGTGATAAGGAAAAACTACTGAGTCTGAGTTCCTGTGAGTTTGCCTCATAGCTTGAGTAGAAGTGGGAAGTTCAGCCAAGACCCTTGTGTTCCTACTAAAAAAGCTTTTTTATATGCTTTTACTTGTGTCTCTTTGTTTTAATGAGAAGATCAAGCAAGAAGCAGCAGCGCCAACACTGGCTGTAGTAGCAGAAACAAAAAAAAATTGTTAAGAGCTTTTGTCCAGGTCTTCTTTCCATGTGGGTTCTCTGATGTTTAATGAGTGTTGAACTCATATTACAGCCTTCTCCTTGGAAAAGACTGTCCTCTTCACTCCCTTGGCCTATTTCAACAAAAGTGTAGCTCCATTATCTGTAAGACATCATCAAACCTTGAACTTCTGTTAAACTCAGTCAAACTGGCTACTAATTATAAAAAGTATTTGAGAAAGATGGCAGGTAGGGTACACAGTAAATGCACAGAAAATCTATTTCCACTACTTTTCACCTTTCTCTTCCCACAGATATGTGGGAAGCTTGCAGCTAGACCACCACCACCTGGTAAAGGGATCCTGTAAAAGGAGGGGGCTCTTTCCCTTTGTTGCCTCAATGAATTGCTCTCTACAGCAAGAGACAGCTTCTGCCCATACGACCTCGCAGCCACTTTCAGCTCCTCCCTCCATCCAATTTGCTGTAGCACAACAAAGCACTCCAAAAATAACATTTATTTTTAAAAACTGGAAAATGGCACAAACCACCCCAAAGGAGAGAACGACAATGGCGTGAGTTCAGCGTGGGCTCATGAACTGACACTCCCCGCCAGGGACAGGAAACTGGAACCCCACGGAAAGAGACTGAATGGAACCAGAGCGAAGGGAAGCGCCAGAAGCCGCGGCCACCGATGGCCAAATCTCGCCGAAAGGATAACTCAGCCGCCCGGCAGCCCCGCGCTAGGGAGAGCCAGGACACTGTCACAGCTCTAGATCTATAAACACCTCTGTGCTGCAAGTCTGCACGCACAACAGGCTGGAGCGTGCACACCAGGCAAGGAGAAATTTAAAGATGAGGAATATTTCCAAGTGACAGCTTTAAAGCTGGGGATCAGCAGAGACTGAACATCTGATTTCAATTCTGAATGATTTCTGATTAGCCAGTGTTGATGCAGTACCCCAAATAAACTGACAGGTTCTGTTCAAAATGGTATTCTTCAGTAATGACAGAGGTGGTATGTATGGACTGCTAAATGAAGGCCACATCACCACTGCTGAAGGGAATAGAAGTTGGACCAGGCAAAGGAGAAATAAACTAAATCATTTTCATTGAACAGGCAGGGCCAGATGTGCCACTACCTTACCTCTTGTATAACCACTTAGATCATGTGTAAGGTAACTTTCATGAAAGTGCATAATAAATGCATCTAGAAAAATTCCCTGCCTGTGAAGAATGGAAATTAATTTTAATTTGTTAAGTAAGAAAAGCTGAATGCTAAATTGCAATGCTGAAATGCAGACAGGTTTTCAGAAGCAGTACGTTTTTGATGTAATATTTGAAAATGATCAATTCAAATTCTGCTTTTGAAAAATTTTCTAGGCTTTGATCTCGTTCCAAGTTGAGTCCAGAACAACTATTATATGGCTGACATTAGAAGTGTCGAAACAAAGTGATTTATAATGGAGACACAGAAAATAAATCACTATTTGAGCACTTTTTAACACACCACAGATTAGAGCCAGAAGGCCAGACTAAGTTGGCATTGAGTTTGTAAGCTTTCCTGCTGCAGCTGAGGACCACAATACACAGAAGAGCAAATTCAGTTAATGAACTCTGTCAGATACACACAGTGACCTGTGCCTTCCTTCGAGAGGCACTTAAAAATTATGATCTACAGAGACATTAACATGACCACAGCCAGCGACCTGCAGCAAACTGAAAAGCAGGGTTCCTCTGGCTAGAGCACAGATGCATTCACCAAGGCCCTGCTTGGTGAGCACAGACCAAGAAGAATATGTGACCATATTTGACCACCAAAATGAGAAGAGCCATTAACCTCCTGAATTAATGGGCTTAGTGGTTTTCAAATGAGGTATTTTCATGATGGACGTGGTGTGGATTCAGCAAGGTATTTGCCCTTTAACAAATACAGCTTTGGTTTCAAAGATTTGATTAGGCTTAATACCATTAGGGAACCATTACTGATTTTATGCTGTTGTTGTTACTAGTTTAACTATCGATTTCTGAACCAAAAATTGCAGACAGTTGGCTTGACCAAGAGTCAAGGTTTAGGAATGCAAAAGCAAATCCAAGGTACAGATGAGCTTCAGATGTGGACAGGCTTCACAGGGTTTAACAGGCTCTCCAGAGTTTGTCAGGTCACAGAGGCTTTTCTTTTTGTGGGGTGTGCATGAACCCAGTTGTTTCTCTGCATTTGTTGTTTGTTTTAAACACTTGTGACCTCAGCCAGAGCAAGTGGAATTCATACGAGCAATTATTGCATGCAACAATTAAAAAAACCTCACACCAACCCTGGTTTATTGTACATCATTTACAAAACAAAACAAAACAAATGAAAATTATCTTCTTAATTAGCAATCCTTGATCACCACCATGTGTTTTTAAAACAGCCAGATGTTCACAGTTTAAGAAGCCAAATCATACTACTACTTTCTTATAAATGTTAATGGTGAAAGAACAATAATAATGGTTTTAGTCAATCATCATGAGTACTTGAAAGTAGAAATATAAATTAAATAAGACTCAAAAAACTTGTACAATAAAATCTGCTATAAACAAAGCTAATTAAAAAGAACTGCTCCCAACCTGGGTTGTGGGTTTCATCTTGCTTTAAAATTAAAAGCAGTATTTATTTTTCTGAAGCATCCAAATGAACGTTCACATCCAGATGTCCTTACAAAGAAACAGTCTTCATTCTTTCCTTATTTTTTTAATCTGTTTATATAATATTTTACTTCTGATTGTCCTTTTCTTCCTTGGCAATCCTCTTTGTCACACCACTGAAATACTTCTCACGGAAAGAATTGTGTCCCCTGTATGGCAAATACTGACCATCCAACAAGTAGGAGTTCTCATCTTGATCCTGCACGGCACCAGAAGACAAACATTAGACTTGTAGGGAGTGAGTTCAGCACGTACTGCCACCACTCTGCCTCCAGACTTTTTCAAATCACTATGTGCAAGGGTAAGGTAGTTAGGCTTTTGTTTTACAGTTCAACAGCACACACTTAAGTCACTGAAAACATCTCAGCTGACATCACCAGAATCCCACCCTTACATGACCAAATGAGCACAGGTGCCATGTGCCACACAGGCTACTTTCCAGAAAAGTAGAATTCAGTTAGTCAGAGGTCTGTGGAAGGCAGGTTCAAACAAAAGAGGAACACAAATGGCTAAAATGAGTTCCTACAGTTACTGAAGCACATTCAGAGAGGTTTTTTTTTTTTTCTGTGCAGCATTCATGTATTTCTGTAAGTTAAAGTTGACACAGTAAATCCCTACACATAATACCTATTTGACACCAGCCAAAAACACAGTTTAGAAAATTGGCCCACTGTATATACAAAGGTTTAGTTCATCATGTACTGTGGCTTTATACAATTAAGATACTTGTCAGCCAACATTAGCAATGCTGTAAGATAAACATTACATCAAACTTTAATCTGAGTGTTAAAGAAAACTGATGGCAACTTCTAAAAACAGTTTTATGCTTCTGGGTGATGTCAGTTTATTATTATGCTCAAAAGCAGGAAGGAACAGTGACAAGCAGCCTCACACAGAACAACTGAACAGCGCAAGGAGATGATAAAAACAAGTACACAACAGATAAAAACAAGCACACAACAACTATTCCACCATCTGTTTCTTCTCAGTTTTTTTTAACCAACGCAGTGACACAGACATTGGTCCATTACCTTAAAACGTTTAGTTATTTGTTCATATTTGAAAATAAAGTTACTGTGGAATGTTTTAGCATTAGCAGGAACATGGAAGTAGATTTTAGTCAGTATTTTCATATTACAAAAGTATTACAATGCAAGGATGAACAGAATCCTAGTGGACAATCTCTCCCTTCAGCTCTTTTGTAGCCTTTCCAGGTTTTTATATACCAAGATCAACACCCCTCCTAGCTTCAGATACCTTAACAAGCATTCTAAAGGAGTGAAAGAAAAGGTTTTTCAACAAAGCAAGATGCTTGTGTGCATGTAGAAGAGCCCTCTTCTGGACACAATGAGATATTATTTTGAGTTAGGTCTCACCTGCTACACCAGCAGACATCAGGAATGTGACACCAGCTTAAATTAACTTGCTAAATGTTCAGTGCCATGTAGATATCTATTATGTAAGGCATGTACACCAGTAGCAGCAGCTCTATTTAAATACTGGACTGTTGGAAAACAGCAGAAGAAAATGACTTCAAGAAACCCAATGCAGGCACAGTATTATCAACTGTCTTTTGGTCACCTGTGAGAGATTACCATCTCCATGACTGTTCTCAGACTGATAATCAAGAGCCTTTTTACATGTTTGTGAAAAAAATGAAAATTACAAAATTACTGCAGACAAACAAGAAACAAGAAGGATTTAAGACATACTCCTCTCACAGACAGCCTGTACCCACACCTCCAGCTACTCACTGGAAAAGAGCACTTTTTCTGCTCTTGAAATTCCAGGTCAGAAATCCTTTGACATAAACATGTATTTTCATATCACTGGAATGTTTTAACAAGAATGCTACATAATTCACTTGTTTTGAGAAATGGATGAGATATTTGACCCTGAAGGATAATGATATATAGATCAAAACAGTTTAAGATAAAAAATAATCCCCACAACCCCCTAAGAGGTCACACACGTGTACAACATTCATCTTGATTCTACAGGAAACAAAATGCTGATTTGGGGGGAAGGGAGGAAGGAAAAAACAACCCTCTCCTCTACCTACAAGCAGGTTAGGGAAAAGAGAGGATGTGCTATGTAGAAGGACAAACTTCATGTAAAACACAGGTGTAATAGGGGCATCTGCATGCACCAGATGGAAACAGCCTGGGTGCACCACTCCACAGCAGAATCTCATCTCGAAATCCTCATCCAGGCCTCATCAATAGCTCTGCAAACATTCCTTGCTAAAGGAGAGATCTGCAGTCAGGCATGGATTTCTTAGGAAAGATTACAAAAGAAGTTCCTGGCCCACATGACAGTAATTCCAGTTTAAGAGGTTCCATTCCCTACCTCTCACCTGCACAGGCATGACTGTCTAATGAAGATGGCAATTGCTTAAAAAAACAAAAAAACCAAACACCAACAAGAATGGGAATTGGTGTTTAAAAAAGGGAAAAGAAAATAAGAAATCCTGAACTTCCTGGAGATACTAGTCACTGTTGAGATTTACTAGTCAAAGGGACTTCATAGGCAGCATGAGGACTGATCAAAGTAACTAAAATTCTTGGATTTCAGAGACTAAGGATTTCTAAACAAGTTCTAAGTTAAAAGTATTTTGTATCAAAGAGCCGAATGGGAACAATCTGAACACCACGGACAGGCTTCATTTAACTCTACAGAGAAAGCAACTTGTAAAAAAACCTTAACAATTTATTTGTTCTAAAGACAACACTAAAATAGGTTTTAGAGATCTCTAATAAGTAATGAAGAGGTGGAAGAGAAGGGGATGCTGAACGATAACAAGAAAATTTTGTTTTTCTTTAAATCTTGGAAAATATTAAGTGACATTGTAAAGATATTTATTCATCTAGCGTGCCCCAGTTCAGTTTCAAGGTAATTACCCACATTTAGTTTTCATTTAAAAAAAAATTTCCTAACCTTATCACTGCTTCCTACCACTCTACATCTGGTGCTGGACAGTAGCTACAGAAACCACTTGTCCTAATGTTATACAGCTATAAACAAAAAGGAGCAGTTACCAAATCAGGGACAGCAGGGTCATATACCCAGCAACAGACACTGCTAAATTCAGTAGGAAAAATTCTACACCAGTAACAGCTCTGGAGTGACCATGTGACATGAAAATGCTTGAGCCATTCAGGAGGGTGGGTTTGTGTGCCTGGTGCTTCGTAGTCCCTTCCTGAACAATCATATGCTCAGAGTCTGTCCTTCAGTCAAGTTTTCTGTCACATCTTACTACATAATTTATAGGCATCTTTCTTGGCATTAAAAGAGTGGGATGCCTCACAGGGAAGGAGAAACATAGGCCTCTGGGTTGAGGCTGCAGTTGCTCCTGCCCCACCCACGCTGGGTTTTGGGAGGACAGTGTGCAGATGTGCTGGGGGGGAGGCAGGAGGGGAGTGTGCATTTTGGGGTGAATGTTGTGCTGAGAGGAACAGTGGCAAAAGTTGTCTGAAACAATAGTTAAAAAACCCAAACAACTCCTCTGCTTATATTGTGCACACGCTGGAAAAGCCTACTCATATCAACACTGAGTTCAGGGAGAAACCTTTTCCAGTTGGCACAATTTCACTTTAAACTTAAAAAGAACAGACTGGATGCTTACAAGACAGTGAGTTATGTACCAGATTTGTGAGGTTTTTAATTCAACATATGACCTTCATGCTTATGATTTCTTGTGATAGATCAACACTTCACTTAGACATACTCACTTTTTGCTTTTACTTTGGACTCCTATTTATTACAAACACTTCCAATCAAATTGCACCACCAATTTCAGCAACTGACTGAATTCACCCCCAGTTAAGAGTTTATTTAAAGTGTTAGAAGTGAAATCAAAATTTGCTGTGAAATCTGCAATTCCTTATTGGTGGCAAACACTGGGGAAACCCAAGAACTCCATAACAACAATAACATGACTTGTAACATTTCTCAGCCATTTGCAAGTGCTGCACTAAAGCTGAATTACAAGGCAATTGAGGGCCTGTTACAAACCAGTTTAGCAAAGCAGACAGGAACTGTCTGGAAACATAAATATTTGGCATATGCATAAAAATTCACTCTTTCACTTAGGAAAAAGAAAAGCAGACAAAAGTATAACTATTGAATTTTACGGTCATATCTGGCAGGTCAGAAGTATCCAATTCAAAGGTTGCTCAGGATATTAATACAGGAAAAGACATGTTCCAGGTAAGGGATGCTGAGGTGGGGAAATCTTAGACACCAAAACAAGGTCCTAAACCAAGTGGGCAGTAGCTAAGGATTCAACACACATTTTGTTCTCCAGACAAGTTTTGCATCATCAGAAACCACACATGGGTTCTGGGATCTTTAAATTATCTAACAGACATCTGGAATACTGAATATAAGCACTTGCACAGTCTTATCTAAGCAGCAAGCCTGCCAAGTAGTCTCAGGTGCTCAGAGCTAACCATTTCCAGACATGAACCTGTCAAACCATGAACTGAAGAACAGGTGATGCACAAGAGGAGAGTAACAAATGACGCAAGCCTGTTTGCAGAAGGGTTGATATATTTTTTAGGTTAGAATATGTTACCCTACAGCATTGGTAGCAATAAAACTGCTGTCAAAAACCTCCCTGAACACCCTGAGATGCAAAAACTTTCATCATCTACCCTCCTGGTTTGCTACTGGTGAAGTTGGCAGCTCTGAGGCTGAACTCCACACAGAGTGTTTATAGAAGTTCAGGTGTTGCTTGAGAACTGCAGTCACCACAAGCATTATGAACACAGCACTCAACCCCTGATCTGTCATTAGTGCAAGCACCACACAGACAGCAGTCTGACTGCATCTCCTGCCATCTGAAACAGCTCTTCCAGCTGACAAGGAATGTACTAAAAACACTTGCTCAGAGTGCATTTTCATTAAGAATTTGCCCCACATGCGTTTAGCATCGCTTTTACCAGTATTAAGTGAGAGAAGTAACAAGCATGGAAAGGAGACCTGAATGCAATATTCCCTGGTCCCAATGCCTCAGCAGAGGCACTTAGTGTGTCACAAAACAAAAACAGAAAAAAGAGACAGTGTGCTTTTCTGTACTTGTCACAACTTCAGTATTATTCCAAAAGCTAAAATGTACCACTCTAAAGATGAAATAACAGAATTAAATAAGGTTTACCTGTACTGCAAGACCCACAAAGATATTGAGTATTTACTTGGGCATAGAGATACACTTTGAAATCAATGGAAACTTGGGCATTAAAGGCAAAACCTCTGTGGATAGGATTCACAACTAAGTTCAAAGATCTTTTTCACACTATCAAGGGACTTTTCCAGCATGAAGAGTTTACCAAAAACTGAGAATAAAAAGGAAGAAACCAAAACCAGAACAGTCCCTTAAATCACTGCTCAATTTTACAAAAGCTCTAACTCTGATCATAAAACCGAAGTGTGACAGAAACAAGGATCAAATGCTGAATAGCACGAACCTGTCACGGACACAACAGCTACTATTTTACACAATACGACCGAGAATTCAAGCTTACCTTGAATTCTTTCACCTTTTCCATGGTTATGAGGCGCCTTGATGTGTGGCTGGACATCATCTGCTCGCAGTTGCTAATAAGTTTCAGGCACGGATGGCGGGGAATGATCTCTTCTGTGTATCTGGAGGAAATAATCATTCTTAGTGCTGTAGGCTCATGAAGTGGAAGACCTGCATCTGAAACAAAGTCCTTACAGACTCTTCACAAAAGGGTTTACAGTTGAAAGCTGTTATGCCCTTTAACCTGATTAAATAAATTCAGGTAGTGCTGCTCCAGAGTTTTGACATCATATATTCCAATCATTTTGACATGCAGTGTGTAGAATAAATTAAAACCTCACAGTAAAGAGACACTCCCCCCATTTTATGCATGTATTTAAATGATGTTAATGCATGCATACATGCGCCTGCCTATATAATTTCAAGTAGAAAATATCTCAGCCAACTAGGACTAATAACTTATCCAGTCAGAGCTCAGATTTTAAAAATATTTTCCACAGTCAACACATATGAAGTTGCAGGAATAAGACTTTACTCTGGCTCCCTAAAAGGAGATCACTGCACTTCAATTTCAAATCTTATTAAGCCAGCTCTTATTAGATAGTAACATTCCTGAACTTCAAAATTTGGTATTACAAATTTATCTCATTATAATTACTTTTTCTAATGAAAAAAAAAATCCACCATCATTTAACATTAGACAGGATTTAATTACAGCCAACATTGCTGCTATCTACAGAAGCAAGAGTTATACTGTTTTAAATGCACCACTTCATAAGCATACTATTTTCCATATAGAAAGTGCCTTCTCTCTATTGCTTTCAATCCTTCTATTTCTCCAAACGCTGAAAAAGAAATTTAAATATTTAAGAGCTTTGCATGGGACTAAAAACAGCAAGAAGAATTAACCTAGCTAGTATGATAAATATGATATATCCTTCCTATATACTGAAACATAGATCAGTCATTTATTCCTAGATTTTGTAATAAGCTTTCATGTAATAGTTACTAAAAGCATAGAAAATGAGTTCTGGTATTGTTAGGTATGATTTTGTACAAAACACCTGCTCCTATGATTCTCCAGTGTTTGGGGGTTAACAGATTTCAGACACTGAAACACAAAACTGAACAATTTAATACCTACGACTTGAATTTAAAAGGTACAAAGGAGGAGCTTTACATTTTTCCTGTAAAGAGGTGGATTTTCTCAATGAAAATAAAGGTGTTGGTCTGGATTAAAATAGGATCCATCTAGGTACTGGTGGAAAACTTGGCATTTCTTAAGATAACAGAGAGCTGTTAAACAAGTAATTCAATCCCAAATTCAGATCTGCAAATAAGAAAAAATCCAAACAGTACTGCCTCTTTGCTTTCCTTCAAAATTTCCAGACTGCAAAGCTACCTTTCAGTCACTCCTCATGTAGAAACAAGCATCTGCTTCTGTCAGGTGAAGTCAGAACATGCTTTTGGCAAAGGAGAATGAAATTAATTCTCAACTGCTTTTTTCTATTACACAAGACTTTTGATGCATCCAGTACCACCAAACTATCTTTCTTTTACAAAGGTAGGCACCCTGCCACAACATTTTAAAAGTTTCTCTCCATAATCATACAGAAGGCTGACTTTAATGGAATTAGAAGAATTTGGACTCAACAATGATTTCAATGTCTGATTGAAAGAGTAAACTCTGGAGTGAGATGCTATCCTGAAGAGGGAGAGATCACTATCACTTTGTTTAAAAGCCTTTTCTGTTAGCATTAATTAATGTATTTCTACATTCTTTCAGGTAAAACTCAAACATGTCAAATAAGAAATACAGAAGCAATGATTTTAACAGATATCCAATTCAATAGTTTTGGCTTTAATTTAAGGTACTATACAAAGATCTCTAAAAACAAAACTCAAGGCAGGTCTTGTCAAGGGATATTTGATAATGCAACATGTTAGCAGAAAGTATCTTCTCCTCTCCCCACTTAATTGCTTTAATGCCCCATGTTCACTATTACAGCTGAAAATAAAGTGACTATTCTACTATTCTATGGTAATTCTAGCAACTTTAGTATTTCAATCCATAGTAGGATGTACAAATTCACTTTTAAAAGGCAACTCAACTAGACCTCCACAAAACAGCAACTAAAGTTGATCCCAAATATGCAGTTCCCGAGTTATCTGAAGTGAAACACTTCACACTGTGGTATAGTGAGGAAGCATGCTTTTACCAAAGTTCAATGAGCAGAAAGAAAAACACTGGTATCTCGATGAACAAAATAAATTCAGTAATTCCAAAGAAATTTTATTGACATGAAAATTAGCTACAATACTATGAATGGCATTCATTGCTTTGTCTGTGAATTGCCTTATGAGAAAAAAACCCTACAGTACCAATTTTATCATTTACTAAAATATGCAATCTTCTAAGTGCACTCTCCTGTTACAGGATCATGTAACAGAAATGGCTCCTTTTGATGTCCAAATTTTCAAAACAGCATGAGATATACTGGACTATCACAAGCCATTTCCATGGTGAAACCAGGGAGAACCACCACTTCATATAAGCAGTATAGTTTGACTGCACACAGAAATATATGACAGTGTAGAAACTGCCTTCAGAGCACATCTACATCTGGAAGACACTTGAAACAACTACTGTACATCAGCTCCTCACTTTACACTAAAATAACTTTACAAAAACAAAAGAAAAGAACTCCCTCAAACTAAGAGATGCTGGAGTAAGGCATGCAAACAGCTGTTTTTCCTTATACACTCAGTTCTGATCCCAGGCTGCAGTACTGATCAGCCAGGACCCCGCAGTCTCTGCTGGCCTCTCTCGTCCCTAACAGGGCTGCTCTCAGAGGCTTCCTGCCTCTCACTGCCATCTCTTAGTCACTTTTATTTCTCTCAAGAAAGCTAAAATCAGTAGTGCCAAACTCCAAAGAACCAAGGGTGATTTTTACATACCTCTATCAACTACTCTAGCAGAAACACATGCTAATATACCAGCCTTGCTTCTACTGTCTTGGAAATCCATTTGCACCTTGAAAGTCTAACTTTTTAAGCTTAAACCTCAACCCACTGGACATACATTTACAATGATATGCAAAGGCATTTTCTGTTTGGTAACAGTCAGGAATTACCTCCATTCAAAAGTTCTGCTACAGAATGTGGTATCCCTCAAACAAAGTTTTGAAATACAAAGTCTGGGCATTACTCTTAAGTGCTGGTACTATGGAAGTTTCAGCTGTACTACTACATCCCAAAGCACACTGAGAATGCAGCATCCATTCTGACACACAACACAGCAGAAACCAACAGTACATACTCAGGCTTGTAAATGGGCAGCCAGTAAACCAATCTTCCTCCCATCACCAGGTACTCTGCTCCAAACTTCAAGAGGTCAAAGAAGATGTCACTTAGATGGTAACTGGATGAAACAAAGAACTGATTTTCTGTGCTGAACAAAAAATGTACAAGCGTAAGCAAACACAAGAGCACAGGTAAAACATAAATTTTTAGTAATAGTAATTAAAAGAAAAAAACAATATACTAAGCCACAAAAGCACTTTCTGAGCTGTGCAAAGTTACCTATGACAATCCAGGAGTACATAGTACTACTATGTACTCATAGTACTACTATGAGGAATACAACTTCTCAAGTCTCCCCATAACTGTCTCTTTGACTTCCACATGTATTAATGATGAGTCTGAAGAACCACAGCTATGTTGGAAATAGTTATTTTGCACAGCATCTCTCTAAAGCAATTAAAGTCAGAAGGCAAGGAAGGCCAGGCAGTGGAGAAGCCATGCAATATCTCTGAAAAGAAAGGAGCAGTGGAAAATGTAAAAGAAAAAAAAATTAAAGTAAAATTACAGGTACTCCATTTTAGCGTGATTTTGCAGCCTGCAGCGACCAAAGAGAATTTTCTGAGAACAGGAAATACATGCTAATGGTGGGCCAAAGAGGTGAGAAATAGAATTCAAAATCTGAATACACACAAAGGAGGGAGATAAGGAGGGAGAACAAAACCAGGAAGTTTTCAGGAAGTGACACAGTGGTTTGCAAACAGAACAAAAAGGGTTTCTCTTCTTTAATTATAATTGCTACCATTTTTTAACTTCTGACAGCCAACCAAGAAGTAATAATTATTCTAAAACTGCAACTGGGTTTCCAATAAGACATTTATTACATTCTACAACAGATGAGACAGCTTCCCTACCTTCTTTCAACCGACTTAACTGTTTCCTTTGGTGAGCCCATTCTGCGAGGAGCTTCTCTGATACCATAAGGTGCTAGACAAAGCAAAAGCAAAATGCAGAGATGAGAACATCACCCTTTGTCCAAATAACATGCAATTACACCATACACACACAACAGTGCACAAACTGTGGCTTATACAGGGTTAAAAAAAATAGAAAGCTTTTACAAAGTAGAAGTCAGTAAGAGAAATTTCTTCAAGATCTACTGAAAGTTTCTTGCTTTAAAAACTTATTTTAAACTGTCTCAAGGAAATCCCTTCAGCTGTAAGAGCTTCTAGCAGCCTACACATTTCTAACATGAAAAAGGACAATGCTGTGTTGTTAAAAGATATTCCTTAGATTTCCAACATGTGATAAATAATCCCATCCTTTCTTGTTTGACAGACACATGTCCCCTATTGCACTTAACTAACCTTTTTCAAAATGAAATTACGTATATCAGAATTTCTTGTCAGCACATTACACAAATGGTAATTCTCACACATAGGAAGAACCAGAAAAGGTTTTTTCTCATACATTTTTTGTACATTTCTAATAGCATAACATACTTACTTCACGTTCAAAAAATCTGAGTTTGTGAGACTTGTTTCAGCATCACGGAAGCACCAATGTAACCATTGCAGAAGTTTTACAAATGCTTTTGCACTCAGAACTGAGTCCCTATTAATATTCTAGGCTGTGTTGTTGCCGAAGAGGCCAAATAAAAATTTGAATGCGTCATTGTAAAAGCCAGCACTTGAGATTAGAAATTGCTGTATCAAGGTCTTTCATTTATCCTCTTGGTTTCTTTTCCCTCTCATACAAGACAAATTGTGTTTAGTAAACAGGTTTCTAAAAGAGCAGAGGATCCTTTCAAACTGCCCCTGCTTCCAGCAGCTAAGTGTATTGGAAACACACTAAAATTTCTCTTTGGAAGCATTACATTAAGCACTTAATGCAAGTGTCCAGAAGTCCATCAGAGATGCATGGCAGACTCCAATGTGCTGCCAAGAGCAATACTGACCACTCTGATAAGAAGTCTCTATGCATTAATGATGTCATGCTTTTACTGAAGGACACTTCTTCAAAGGATGATTTTCAGCCACATTGATTTCTGTTGGTGAACGTAACATTCTCTCCATGGAAGAAAGTGTCACAGCCAGCTTTGTTACACGTTAATAACTATCCTTAAAATAAATGCAGAGACGTCAAATGCAGATCCAATTTCCAGAGTGCTGCTCCCAACAATCACCTCTGGAAACATGGAAGCTGCAGACCTGAGCCCTCATCCAGACATTTAATCAATGTACATTGGCAATAATGTTTTAGTCACTGTTATTGGGCAACAAAAGGCAGTAACAAACTTACGGTCTGTAATGATTGCATCAAACAACATCCCTCTTCTCCATATTGGTCTTGAAGAATCAGCAACGAGTGCATCGAGGTAGTACTCCTCTAAACCATACTGTCTGAGATTAGCTCTGATATTTTCATCTGGCCCTCTCCATTTCTGGTTCTTTCTGCTTGCCTTGCCTGGGAGGGGAATGGAAAAGGAAAAAAAAGCATACCAAACAAGAAACTATTAATAAGAAAAGCCTTCATATACTCTACCATTTAAATTAAAGGAAAGTAATCAAATGTCACAAAAAAACCCTGTCAAAAGTATTTGCAATAAACTTCACAAGTAGTAAGGAAAACCGAAAATACATGAGGAAAGTTCTGCTGCACCATCTGCATAAGGTGTAAATGTGGGTGCAATTTACAAAAACGTTGGGTTGCAAGATGCTCTCTCCATCCACCAGTCACAAGCCTGTTCACCACGTCAAATATCATTTGCGTATTTGCAGAGAAGTAAGAATGAGATTAGGGTTCCTGGGTTAGGTTTTGAAGAGCTTCCCACATCACAGGTTAAAAGAGCACACAGCTGTGGAAATTATTATTTGGAACTTTGTTTTGGTCTTCATTATTCTTTTTCAAAAACATTTCCTGCTTAAAAACAAGGTATCTTAACTAGCATACATGTAAATTGGTGAATAAAACTAAGCATGACCAAATAAATCCTGTGAAGATTAATGCTGCTTTAAAATCCACTAAGTATCATCCGCTACCATCAGTATTCTTCAATTCCAGAGGGTAAGATTTCAGTGGCTTTGAAATACGTAACATACCTAATCCATGGATTGTGTTGTAATCTATATCAGTACCACACACATATGCCCCAAAATGTGCTGAGGAGATTAGAAGGCCACCTACACAGGAGAGAAAAGAGGGAAAGTATAAACTTCTGTCATATATGTCACCTGTGTTAGAATTTTTTCCACAGGAACTTCAGGAGCCTACACCAGCAGCACACTAGACCCAAGGAAAAGAAAAAAAGCCCAAAACAAACACAAAAAAAAAATACATAGAACTATCAACCAGTTAGAATCACTATGTAATTATAATCAGACATAGTAACACTAAGTCCTTTGTCTGCACTACATGATTTTCCTTATCTTGCTATGCCCTATGTCACTCCTCATCTCTGGAGATGGTTCAGAAGTTTTGTTTATGGCTTTCTGTATTTTAAGCAGTAAGAACCTTTAATCATTACATGAACCAAAACTTTCTATTCTACTTTGCAAGGAGCAGAATTTCAAACTGTTGTCAAACAACTGGAAAAATCATCACCAAACAAATAGCAGTTCTACTGTGTTTGTTCTCAAAGCCAGTTTCTTTGATGGTGTCTAAAAATCAAACTTCTATAAGGTGGCTATTCCCATGTTGTAAGAAGCAATGGTCAAGAGCCTTACAAATGTAAATATCTCCAATATAAACATAAATATCAAAAAAGTTTCTGTAATCCTGTTCAGGTGTGAAAACTACATACAGATGCATTTGTGAGTAGGCTGCCTACTTTGTCAGTAGTTTTACCAATGTACCTATTCTGTAATAAAACCAGTTTTTTAATTAATGCTATTGCAACCCACCTTCCTAATTAAAAAAGAAAAGAACACTCTACCAAAAAGAAGTGTGATTTTCCCTTGAAACTGACAACAGCTGAACAGCCCACAGAAAGAATAAATGACATTACCTCTTCAACACCTTCCAAATGAAACAACAGATAGACTGCAGGAGATGAACAGATACTTGTGTGGTCAAGTTATTAATAAAGAGGTCTGTGGCTACCAGACTGGTTTAGAACAGAACAGCAACTGAGAACAAGGCTGTGAACCCCACTGACGTCAACAGTCCTGCTAAAAAATGGGGATGACTGCTGCAGGATCAAGGGCTGACAACACACAAGCTGGCTGGGAGGTTGACACCAGCTCTCCCATTCACCAGGAGGATGGAAATAAGCATCTCAGGTGGCTGCACAGTCCTGAGCCACCCACTGAGCACCAGCAGATTCCTAATGTGCCCTTCTGTGCACCAGAAAACCCCTGCACCATATGGTAACAAACTCTACCAAAACCAAAGGTGAGCAAGAACAAAAAAAAAAACCTTTTAAAATTCCTCTGCTTTTTTCTTGTGAAATGGATCAGGGAAAAACAAAGTTACTCACCCCAAAGGAATCACCCATTTCCCTTCTTGGCTGCAATCCCTCAGAACAGATGGGCAGTACATCCAGAGGGTCAAGACAAATTTAGCTAGCCCTGACCCCAAGTATGGCATACCACCCAGTCCTACAAAAAAAGTAAGAAGAGAGTCCTTTGCCCATCTAAGAATATTCTTAATCACAGGAAAAAAAAAAGAAAAAAAGCTTGGAAATCATGAATTTACAGCTTTTAATAAATCTCAGCTTGTACTAGTTCAATTTGTGTTCACACAGCTGGTGCATGGATACTTACATACTCTGAACATGGCCAGCCCTCTGATCAGTGTATGAAACAGACACATACAAAGGATTAATCAGGGAATCACTCTGTCCCTGGGGACTTGTAGCAGAAATGATGGTGGCACAGAGCTTCATGCCTTTCTATCACACACTATTTCTCCACCTCTTCAGCACAGACGAGGTCTGGTCCTCCAGGATGTCAAAGAAAAACATCCTGTCATTTGCAACTATGTAGTATCACAAGTATCTTCCAAAAGAACAATCAACAAGATTACTGAGATAACCTGAACTGACTGTCTAGGAGGAAGCACAAAATGTTCAGGTAGGCGGCCTGATTTATTTTTCTAGAAGCTTCCAGGCTTCCTTCTACCCAACACTGAGGAAAGAATATCTAAACATGGATGGAAGTTAAAAACACATTCTTGGCCATTCCAATTCTGCTCGACAATAAAAAGGGGAATCAAGTCTTCTAAAAGCCAGCCTGGTCAAAGAGCACTTTGTATTCCAAGGAAAAATGCCAAATGTCCATTCTTACACTAATGTGAAAGACTTGTGATTTGGCTTATGCAGCAAAAAACACTTTGTTTGCAACAAGCAAGAATCATTTTGCAAGGCCATTCTGGTTTGGTACTATTCACTTTTCCAGTGTAAAAAACCAAGCAGAAACACAGGCAGATATCAAAGCTGCACCAGTAAAGAAATCTAAACTGCAGTTCCTCAAAATGCTCCTCAGATCCTGAATATATATTTTTCCAAACTCAACAGCTCAAAATCACTGCATCACTCTCAACTCCAAACCACTTCCCAGAAACTCCAGTGACAGGACGCTGTTGTAATGACAAGCTTGAACATCTTCTGAAAGTCCTCAAGAGACAACTGAAATTCCTGGGGTTTACTTAACAGAAATAAGTGCAAAAGCCACTGTTATTTAGTCATAAATACACTCTACTGACAAATGGCATGCCACTCAGTGTATCTCCACTGTACCCTTTAATCTTTAGCCTTTATATTACAAACACCTAGCAAAAAAAAATTGAAAACTGTAATTCAAGCTACTAGGCAATTTGGGGAGAAATTTTATATGCCATCTTTTGAACTGAAACACAACATTTATCTTGAATTTCTACAGCTTCATCATTTTTATGTGATTTTTCTTCTTCTGTCTTTACCCTTCCTTTTTATTTTTCTTCAATTTTCACTCCCAAGAGAAAGAATGCTCTCAGAGACCTTATTTTGTGATTTAAGTTAGCAGGTTTTATAATAAGACAAAAAGCCATAGACATCAAAATGAAACCAGCTTAAGAATATGTAGAGGAATTTCCTGAACCTTTCAAAGGGCAAGCACAAGAAAGAGGAGAAAATTTCTTAAGATATTATTATGCATGAAAAAAAATCAGGTCCTCTATGAACAAAATTTAAGACAAAAATGTACAGTTTACTAAACCCTTCTGTTTTTGAAAATAATATATCCATGCTCTTTTTCTATGGCACAGAGAAGACAAATGCTAATAAGAATTTATCCTACTAGTGACCCTACTAGTGTAGTCTCTCTTCCTAACTTCTTCTCCGCAGAAATTTTTCTTCATCTTCCCATTACTGTATTTTTAAATCTATGCATTTCACATGTGGTCACCTTGATTGAAGTTTAACAAGCTGAACATAAGTCAGCAGTGCCCTGGTAGCCAGGAGGGCCAACCCTGTCCTGGGGGGCATCAGGCACAGCATGGCCAGCCTGGCAAGGGAGGGGACTGTCCCACTCTGCTCTGCACTCACCTCGAGTGCTAGGGGCAGGTTTGGGTGCCACAATGTAAGAAAGGTGCTAAACTATTAGTGTTCAAAGGAGGGCAACAAAGATGGGCCTTGAGGGGAAGTTGCATGAGGAGCAGCTGAGGACACTTGGTCTGTTTGGCCTGGAGAAGGGAAGACTGAGTTGAGACCACAGTGCCATTTACAGCTTCCTTCCTAGGGGAAGAGGAGGGGCAGGCACTGATCTCTTCTCTATGGTGACAGTGCCATGACCTGAGGGAATGGCCTGAAGTTGTGTCAGGGGAGGTTTAGGCTGAATATTAAAAAAATGTTCTTCACCCAGAGGTGGCTGTGCACTGGATCAGGCTCCCCAGGGAAGGGGTCACAGCACCAAGCTGGAGAGAGTTCAAGAAACATTTGGACAATTCTCTCAGGCACATGCTGTGACTCTTAGGGTGTCCTGTGCAGGGCCAGTAGTCAAACCCTGATGATCCTCATGGGCTCTTTCCAACTCAGGATACTCTATGATTCTATTCTAGGATTCTAGGTCAGAAACACAGCCTTTGCTATATTTTTGATGAAACTACTATAGGTAGCTTAACACAATATACTCTGCTATAATTATATGGCACAAGCTTACACAACAGATCAGCTATTTCACATACAGCTGAGTTTCCCTGAGGCAAAAAGTACTTCCAAGCCATGCACAGCAATATGTGGAATAAAAGCTCCCCCTCGTGGCTACGGTAAGAAAAGTTCAGCTGGGGAAGGGTACTTTGTGTGAACAATATTGTTCTGAAGACAGGCTGAAATGGCCCAGCAAAGTGCTCCTCACAGAATGCTGCTACGACCTCTCTATTGCTGTGTTGTGTTCTATGACCAGAAGTGCCCTCAGCACTCCCCTAAAGAGCCAGCTCTAAAATGCTGCTCTTTGTAATGTCCTGAAAGTGACTGCAGGAAGTGCTTAGCCAAATTCCAATTCTTGGTCACTTTGATCTTAAGCAGTCCATGACACACACGGACTGGTGCTTGGGCCATGTGGCATTAAACACAACAGTGAAGACAGACTCTTTAAAAGCGCAAAATAAACTGTTTACATCTTTGGAAGTTGGTCTCCTTCCCCCAAAATCCCTTTCAGGTTAGCAAACCATTAATTTTATAAACACCATTTTGCCTTTGGTATCATTTCAAATATCAGTTGAGCACTGAAGTCATGACACCAGGTAAATGAGTGGTACAAACACTAATACAATCTTCCAGTTGTTCCCACCAGCTGAAAAAAAAAAAATATATATATATACCTGTTCCAACAAATGGATCATATACAATGTCATTGGGTTTTACTCTGGCGTGGTTTGCCATGATGAAAGAGAGGCAGGCGTCCATGCTCGTATTTCCAATAAAGTGTCTCTTCTTTACACTGTAGGATTCAATGAGTTCTCTTTGGCCATCTGCAATCTGCTGAAATATTTAAAACCCCTGTCAGGTCCTGGATACAAGATATAAACAGACATGCTAACAGACTTGCTTAAATGACACCATCCAAAACCACGTAACTTCACTTGGTAACACATCACCTTGCTTTCTGATGTCTGCAAATATGACAGACTTCTTTCCAAGCAACAGATATCTTGGTTCAACACCTGGGTGAATTCTTCAAGACAGGTTAAAAATGTACAAACACTTTAGAGAGAAAATTCTTTCCAAAAAATTACAATTAGAGTAACTTTGCTGTTATTCTAAGGATCAGAAAAACAATTCCAGGCAATTCAGAGTTTAAAGGATTTAAAAAACACAAGGATTAGAAATGCACATTAACACATGTGTGCGTGCACACACACGGACGCTTAAGGTCATACAGAATTTCTTTCTTCACTGGCATTTCTGTCCCACTCAAAATCTAAATTTAGGATAGCGTTGACAAATGAGAATTTAAGGGAAAAGCAAACAAAGACCAAATGCTAGCATTTTTACATCAGACTTCCAAAGTATGCTAGAGAAGACCAAAGCAATCAGGAATAAAACACATTCAAAAACTATCCCACACTATCCCCCCACTTCTGCTCAGCATCAGTCTTACTGGGTTAACAAAACACCCCCACCTATTTTTTCAGGTTGTTTTACTCATTTTTAAACACTTCAGGAATTCAGCAGAAATGGGACAACAGCTGCAATACTTTGGAGCACCCAGGGTGCTCACACATTTATGACAGGCATGGAGAATATTCACAGGCCCTAACAGATCACTTGGATCTCTAACTTGCCTGTGTGCAAGCCACTGACTACAGCTACACAACCTCTGCAGTGGTTCTCCCTTCTTCCAGCTGCCCTTGACCCAGGACATTGCAAGCACATATTCCCATCAGTGGGTAGTGTCATTCTGGGAGATATCCTTTGAGAAGCCATTTTTTCCTCACAAAAACATAAAAGACTAGACCAAATTTCCTCAGGATATCCTAATAATGCAGCAAGTTCAGAGTGCATATGGCCAGCAGGCAAGAACACTTGTTGTGAAGACCACAGATGACAGGCTCCAGACAGTTTTTGTACTTGGCTCCTTCTGCATGGTCGGTGTTCCCTTGGGCAGGTACCTGCCTGTGGGCTGGATTCACTGATGTCCAAAGCCTCAGGGATCAGTTTGCACCCTTCCATGGAGATGCTTGCCAGGGTCACTTGAAACACAGAATGTTCCTGTGAGGCTGATGCCACTCAGCAGGGCCACAAGCCACCTACAATTCTGTACATCTTTCTATGTGTTTGAGACAGGAGCTTTCAGGTCCTAAACAATGTAACACAACACCCCACCTGTGCAGTCTCACTGCTGTGCTAAATTCTGTCAGTGGATGGCAAGACAAAGGTGTGTTTCCAGATAGAACTTCATTTTTTTTCCACCTCTGAATTGTTCAGTGAAGCCACTTTTTCCTAGTCACACTAAAGATTCCCAAGACTTGCTTCAGACTAGTATGCAATGACAAATTCAGACAATGGTATTTTCTGCTTCTATTAAAAGTCAAAACACTTTTAACATTTAAAGTGAAGTACACTCTCCTGAGAACACAAGCTTGTAAAAACTGAAGCAAACATGCTCACGCACCCATCTACCAAAATACAGATGAATGGGCTCTTCTGGAACGTCATTTGGGTTCATTCCATAATCTTCCAAAATCCAAAAGATGTGTTCTGGAGTCTTTAAATTTACTTTTCCTTTGAATGGCAGAAATTCAAGGGCCTATACAATAAAGAAATACAGAGTCAAAAATAAACAGGGTCAATTTTTTTTAAATAGGTACCTTCCCCCCCGGCCAAGAAAAAAACCCAAAACCAAGCCAACAAAAAAATAGCAAAAAAACCCACAATTTTACTTGTGAGAAATGGTATATTAGTATTAAAAAGTTCATTCAATTCTCACTGGATTTTTGAAATGCCTTTCTTCTAAACAAAAATAGCTCAAATGATTACGGATTAGAAATTGGGAACCATAATACTTTTTATTAACTGAACAGAACTCAACTTCAGAGGAAATTAACTGTGCATATTAATTATGCAATTTTCAAGTTATAGAAACAACACTGATGATGAACAATGGGATGTGAAATTTCAGTGATGTCCAGCCACAGCAGTTTGTATACTTAGCATTATCTCATGTACACAAAAACTGAACAAACAGAAAAATAGCTAGTACTAATACAGATAATTTCGGTCTCTGTAAATGAAGTAAATTGAATAAACAGGTGCCAAAATAGAATGTGGAAGAGAAGAAATAAACACTAATTTGGAAAAATTTCCTAAATGAAATACTGATATAGTTAGGAGGAGGGCACAACTACAGACAAGAACATGATGACAGAACAGGAGATCAACACAACACACAGCTTGCAGCTGAAGTCACTTGTTCCACATTCTGCAACAATAAAAGCCTAATAAGGAGGTGTGAGTTTCCAAAAATCTAGCACCTAACTCTTGCCATTTGAATCTTAGTTTTCAGCAATAAGTTTCAGTTTACCCAGAACACTGGGCTGAAATCAGCAGTGTATTTGTTTGGTTTTGTATATGCCTTAAACAGCCGATTTATGGGGAAAAAAAATTGCATTCTGAGACAATGTTAATTCAGACACAAAAATCTCATTTAGACCTGCTAATACATAAGCCATAAACTTCCTTAAGATCTTGAAGACACTTAAATACACTGACAGCATGGAATAAGAACAACATGAATAGATTAAACTGAACAAAGATTTCTTAACTGTCTACTTACATCAATCTTTTTTATTTTCTGTGCCTGGGTCAGTGTTTTATTAAATGAATGAATACGTATTTTGTAAGTAGAGTCTGGCTGTAGATATGGAAGCTGAAAAAAAAAGGCAAAGACACTTTAATTAGTACAGATGCAGTGCTATTCAGTGGGCTTATGGATTCATATTATCCAGATTCTTTATATGCCTACCATCTTGTCTGTTGGATAGTTCTTCAAAGATGCATAGAGCTCCCCTGCAGATCTTCCATGGCCCCACAGTTCAAATATAGACCTGAAATTACAAAGTTTTTGAGTAGTCACACAGAGCAGGGAAAATGCCTTACAGATACTTATTCCCTTTAGCCCACTTGGCAAATGTATTTAGGCTTCACTTCATGGAGTACTAGCTTGGCATTTAATTCTTGACAAATGTTTAAATTTGTGTTTGTAACAAGTATTTTTAATCCTAGGCTGATATTTCACTGATGCTTTTCTTTGTTTGGCAACATGTACCAAAAGCTTCAGAGCCTTTCACATTGATTAGCAGTGCAATGGAGGCACTCCAGTGATCTTTTTCTAAAACTAACACATCTCCCCACAACCAGCAGTAGGACAGAAAAATAAGCCATGGGCTAGTTACGTTTTGTACATAGAATTAGCATACATTAGCTGAGAGTGCATGGTGTGCAGAATATCTGCAAGCTGTTTTGTCATATTTAACTCCCACTTTTAGTTGCCTGCAGCTGCTTTTTGAAGTGCAGTGCTCCATTCTTCAGGCAAGAGTGGAGAGCTCAAGTCATTGTAGGTAAAACTGAATACCCGAGACAACAAGCACTCCAGGGACTGTGCAGCACTCTGCAGAGGGGCCCAAGCTCTGAAGAACACAGCACAGACACCACAAATTTAGTATGGTCAGAGAGACATAACACACTTATGCTGCTTCTCATCCTGAACCATACTTCAAGGCCTCTCTCATGAGCCTCACTGGAAAGCATGTTATTCAGACACCTCTGAAAATGACCAGCTAGAACAATCACACTCCAGCATATTCCTGTGCTCTTGAATTTCCTAGAAGGGACCTCTGCTGCAGCAGTCGGGGCTCAAGGCTCAGACGCCAGCACTGAGGGAGGGTGACATAACCTTTCCCTTCCAAACATGATCGTCAATTTTCATGTATCACTGGTTTTATCTTTCAATTCTATGCATATTTTAGAACAAGCCACTAGCTCAGCATTATACAAGGCACATAAAACACTTGAGTGACACTACAAGCACTGTCTCTGGAGTGAAGAACAGCATTTCAAGACCCTGAATTGATCATACACTGAGTAAAGAGGATGGACATGCTACATAATCAGTCCTACAGGCTCCAGTAACACCATCTGAATTCTGGAGGGAATCAGACTCTCTTATTTTATGACTCCATACAAAATTGATATTTGCCATAATAGAACAAAATTCCACTGCTTATGTTATTATTTACAAGATTTTTCATCTCTTACTTTGCACATACTGTCCGCTTCATTAGTCCCCTTGCCATCTCTTCTGAAGGAATATTGAGAATCCAAAATGGAGACTGCAATCAAGAGAAGGTAAGTGAAGCAAATACCTAGCTGGAGAATGTCGCATGAATTACACAACTACACAGTTCTGTTCTATCAAAAGAGACCATGCATACTGAAGATCAAAAAATTAATAAAAAATAATTCTGTTAACTTTAATAATATAGAGAACATGGAGATAAAATACTTAATTTGAGACAAAATTGTTTACTCAGCTTGAAAGTCTGAGAAATTCTGTTATGTATTTAATTTTTCCAACATGACTGATTTGGTAAAATATTGTTTGCCCTTCTCTTGATTATTCACCTGCTAAAGACTGGAAACACTTAGTTACACACAAGCAGTAACTAAATCCCAGTAACATTCTCTGACCAAGCACTGAGACCAGAATCATATGGCTTCCTAGCTGCACTCCTCCTCTGTCTCTTTGATTTAGAGGCAAACACCAATTTTCAAACTGCTGTTGAGTGTTTTCAGGGTTTAGATATTCTGAAAAGCAAAGAGAGCTTCCCAGCAGATGGCACTACTTCTTTTCATGCTGCTGGAATATATCCTGAGGCGCATTTTGTGAATTTTTTTTTTTCAGTTCTGAATCTTTACTGAAATTGGGAAGTCCTCAGTTTTGGCAAGATTCCTGATTTTCCTAAGAAACTTCAACATTTATTCAGCTGCCTACATTTAACAGAAATACAGTAAAGAATATAGTTGTGCACTTAACTAACTCAACACACTCAAGTAAAATATTTGGTACTCACATTTACACGAATTTCCTGCTCGCCACTGAACTGTCCACCACAAAGGGAGAGCAATGATGTTATTTCCTAAAGCGAAAATATAAAGGTCAGGCTTTAGAATCCTTAACTAATCCATAACTGATGCTACATAGAAAGACAGGAAGGCAAAGAAAAAGGCAACATGACACAAATTCTAATGCAGATGGTGAATCGGGCAGAAGTTCACAAGTAAATTCAGATTGTATGTACTGTTCATGAACTGAAAATTAAGACTTCTCTGCTATAAAAACATCTTTCTCAAAGTTCATTGACAAACGTCAGGGAAATTTCAGTAATCAAACCTCACCATTTTGCATTTTCTCCTTCATCAGAATCTTTACTGTTCAATCCTACACTCTCACAACAATATTCCTCTTACAATATTATCCACTTCTGTCTTAAAATATTTTTCTGACTAGGTCTCACGAAAGTGATGTTTCACTAGCAACACTGACCCAGGGCTAGGATCAGCAGATCACCTGGCTAAAAAATCTGTCCTTGCTTGTTCCATTAATTTTTGACAAATCATGTCCCTAACATAGCTCATCACAAAACCAAACAAGCTGAGCAGTCACCATAATACAAGAAATGAGAAATTGCTCTACTTTCTTCAGCAGCCCAAAACCTTGGTGACAAAAAGAAAAGCATTCCGTTACATATGTATCATCTTCTTTTTACTTCATCCGATCACACTGCCTAAAGAAAAATCGGGTTGATCATAAATACATAAACTCAGGTTCCAGTCCCGCAGAGCAAATAAGAAAAAGCAATGCATAGAAGAAAACGTTAATGAAAACAAGGAAAATAAATTATTCAAGACACAATAAACATTTTGTAACATTTTGTATGTAGCAGTCCAATCGACGATCACGCTGTGAAACAGAGCATGGCACTGAGGGCCACATCCAGTCTTTCCTTGAACACCTGCAGGGACGGCGACTCCACCAGCTCCCTGGGCAGTCCATGGAGAGAGGGAGGCCCTGGCAGCACCAGCCTCTCCTGCACCCAGGGCACGCCGGCGGGAGCTGGCGTGTAACTTAAAAAAACTTTAAAAGTCACCAACGCCAGAAACTTGAAAGCATTTTCGTAACTCCAGCTTCCGCTTCTCACATGGAGCCTCGGGTACTCTGCTGGCAACCTCTCCTAGCGCCAGAGGCTCTGGAAAAGCGAGCGGCAAGAAAAGTGCTCCCTTAAAGCCACCAGGCGCAGGCACTCCATGAACCTGGGGCAGGAGGGGTAGAGGGAGCCCCACGTCTGGGGGGGTCCCTTCCTACAGGACGCGGGGAGCGGCGAGGTAAGGGGCTTCGGGCGCTCCGAGCCTCCCGGAGAGACGGGACCCCCGCCGGGGTCCGGCTCCCCCGGGGCCTCGCTGTCCGGGAGAGCCCCGGAGGAGAGGGGAGGGGTGGGCAGCGCCTCACCCGGCCCCGGTCCAATCCGGCCCCGGTCGCGGTCGCGGCCCCCGTCCCCATCCCGGTCCCGCGCAGCGCTCACCGGCAGGCGGAACTCGAGGTGCTCCTGCGCCAGCAGCAGCAAATAGCGCCGCAGCGCCGCCATGTCCGACCATCCCCCGCCTCTCGCATGCGCCGCCGGCAGGGAAGGGCGGGAGCGGCGGGAGGAGCCCGGGAAGGGGCGTGTGGCCGACAGACCCCCGCGGCCCTTGCAGCGGGACTGGGAGCTGCGCGGGCTCTTCAGGCTAATATTACCGCTCGTTTCATCTCCTTCTCATCCTCCTTGCAGTTATATTTTGGGTGTGCTTTATCACGCACGACACGTGTCAGTGCAGCCGTGCCTGCGTATGGTTTATAAATAACTCCGTGTACACTGGGGACACGCTCGCCCAGGGGTGTTTCACTGTCAGGGGCGCCCTGCGGCCTCTGCCGGCCACATTTAAGGATCTGGAGCATTAAATAACATTAAGAATTAACAGGTGCCAAAGGAGTCGCGTTCCTTTTTCCGTGGGAAGGAGGTCAGCGCCGGCGGCGTGGGCGTCGCAGCAGGTAGAGAAACACATTCCCAGGAAAGGGGCAGAGGTGTGACGGTCCGGCAGAGGGGCAAAAAAGGGTTTGTCTTGTGGATTATGTTTTATTTTAATATCTAGTCTTGATAATTGTAATCCTGTACTCACTGGACTCACAACCCTGTTGTGTTGATCTGAAAGGTTCGTCTTATCCAGATTTTGGTAAGCTGTTTATTAGGACCAGGCCAGCTCAGCACTGAGCTCATGTTGTGTTTTATGCGCTGATTTTGGACAGTTTGTTTTTTGGCTTTTTTTTCCCTAAATGGCTAAGATTTTGCTCATGACCTGTGAGCACTTCACGAGACACCTTCTTTATGCATCTCCATAATCTCATCCTGCAGCTTCTCCAGTTATCCCTTCCTGCAATAATCAAAACTGAGGGTACTGTGAAGCGTTAGCCTTGAAGATTGACAAGAAAGCAATCTAAAGAGACCGGGCACCTACACGTGAACTTTCCTAGAAGAGAAAGAAAAGAGGTAGATGTGGATCTGGCTTGTTCACCTCAGTAGTTGAGTGCTGAGACGCAGCAGTAAGCATCTTGCTGAATCCTGCTGACAAACCCTGTGAGCCTGAGAGTGCTTACAAAATCTTGGAATTGCTGAGAGAGCTTTAGTGGAAGAAGTCTGCTTTTATTTTTCCAATCTGTCTCACTTGAAATTTCTTAGCTGTATTGCTTCCATTTTAGAAACTCCTTAGAAGGGGATGTTGGTATTATTTTTAAGCTTAATCTCTTTGAAACTGGCTTTTGCTTACTTTATCTGCACTGCTTTACCTTGGGGCATTGCTGTCTGTTCTCAGAAAGTGAATACCTGTTTTTCACTGACGCTGTTTCTTACAGAAGACTTTAACGAAAGCCCTGTTTTTTTTCTTGCTTTTGACTTGAGAATCCATGCAAAATCTCTGGCAGTGTATACGTGTTGCTCTACTTAGTTTGAAAGTGAATATACATTACTAAGTAAGATTTACGGAGTATTTGATTCTGACATAAAAACAAAATGCTTTTCAGATGCTGTGTTTGGAAACAGAACGTACATTCCTGTAATGCCGCTGAGGAGAATCAAGTAGTTTGCTAGTGTGGATGTGGGGAGTCATCTTAAAAACATTACATAACTCTTCTAGGGAGGGAAGGGAAGAAAATTTACACTTTTTAGCCTTCAGGGGAATTTTATATACACAAAGTGTAATTACTCAACTTGGAAGTTATCCAAGAAGCTAGAATTAACCACCTTCCTCTCACAAAAAACATAACAATGCTAATATGCAACAATCACGAGTTTTAATTTGAAAGTGAGAGCCCATGAATGAAAAGCTGTTTTTTCATGTGTGCTGTTGCTTATTCCAATTCCCTTCTCTGGCGATCGTGTTGTCACTCTATGCTCACTTCATGCACTCTTCTAGACCCAGAGGCAACACAAGTGTTTTTTGACTGACCTGGAGGTTCTCCTGGGAAATTTGAGGAATCCTGTCCCTGCTCATGGGTTCATGTGCAACAGCAGCAACATATGTATGTGCGCAAATGCCCATGAAATCTTACTTTTAAAATGACAGTCGTTTAAAAATACCCAATCTGTAATGCAGCTGTTACACTCTTCAGAATTTGCATTTCTGTCCATTTCCCCGTAGAAAATCCAGCACTAATCCTGTGTTTTAACTTCAGATGTCGGTAAAAGTATCACCTCTACTTAGGTGCTACCTGGAAACTCCGGCTTGAGTATTTCAACAGGTGAACGACACGACCCAGCAAAGACATGGCTATATCACATTCAGATCTCTGTAGGGATATAAAAGTCTGTCCCTAATTCACCAGAATAAGCACTTCCTGCACAGACAGTCCATAATCCAAGCGCATGGAATGCCACAGGTGATGGGCAGCCCGCGTACGGGGAGCGGTGCGGCTCTGCCTGCCCGCGGGCTGTAGCCGGCAGCCATGGCCGTGCAGCGCAGCCTTTTAAGGGAGAACAATCCATTCTGCCTTTGTCTTCCTCACTAAATAGGGTGTTGCAGGCAGAGACGCGCTCGCTAACTGGATTTTTACTTCTCCTTGCAGTGCCTGATGAGGAAAATCCCCTCTGCTCCCATCATGTATTGGCGTTTCGGCTCCAGATAATATCTTCTGTGCATAATAACTTCCACGGTCTGAGGGCACCTTGTCGGCGCGGCGTGCATTTGTCCACCTTTAATCAGCGTTCAGACAGGAGAGAGGCTTCCCACCCCTGTGCTTGGGTTGGTGTGCCGCTGCTGCCGCTCGGGAATGGTTTGCTCTCTCCGCAGCTCAGCCAGCACTGCATCAGATTGTTTGGGAAGTCAGCGGCGCTGCCGGGTACCAGGATAAAGTTCTTGAAAAGGCGTCATTGCAAGAAGAGTGAGTACTGCACCATGTGTTGCACGGAGGCTGCGGCGTTTGTTCGGTAACTGCGGGACCGGTGTAGCACCGTGTAACCTTGTAAGCATAATTTACTGCCCTGTGGTCCTAAATTACTTCTGAATTTCACCTGAATCACATTTACTTTCTTCATTGCCATAGAATTATGAGTGGACTTTAAATCTTCAGATATTTAACCTCTTTTTCAGCAGCCTTGCCTCTCACTCGAGCAAAACTCTTCCAAAAATTATCAGGCTGAATTTTGTTTTTTTTTCACAGCTGACAGTGCACACAGGAACCACAGTTACAGCCACTGATTCGTTTCCTGCTTGAGTGCCATAAAATATTTTCAGAAATGGAAGGAGATGAAGGGCAAAGTGCTAAAGCTACCAGTGCAGTGGGTGACCTGAGGAAAAGCTGGCAGACCTGGGCAGAGGATCACATTGAGTATCAGAGGAAGAATCCGTTCAGCAGTGACGACAGGCTTGCGTCTAAACCTGCGCACACTCACAGAGGAGATCCTACCTATGGGAGACCCCCTGAAGGGTCTCGGACAGAGCAGAGAGGGAAAGATGCTCACTCACACGTGGGTAAGGAGGTAGAAGAGCTGTGCTTGATCATCAGAAGAACTGGAGAGGTGGGAGAAGATGGACACGTGAGTGTGACATTCGGGCAGCTGTTTGAGACGTACGTGACTATTTCCAATAAAGTAGTGGGAATCTTGTTAAGAGCCAGAAAACACGGTCTGGTTCATTTTGAAGGTGAAATGCTTTGGCAAGGAAAAGATGATGATGTGGTCATCACTTTACTACAATAAGGCTTTGTCCTGGAATGAACTTTGCTGCATGGTTCCATTTGGAAAAACATATCTAGATACCATCTTCACAGGTTTTGGTTACAGAATTTCTACTCAGCTACTTACTGGGACACAAGCAGGAGAGGAAATAGGCAAGAAGGATAAAGCATATTTTTGTAAAAATGGTAGAGATTTGGAGAGAAATCACAGATTATGAGCTGCTCCATCACACTGACATTGGATTGTCCTTATTATCATTGATTACCAAGTATATGAGAGTTCTTCAAATAACTGCTGGCCTACTGCTTTTAGGTTACTGAAAGTATGAATTACTAACTTGCTATCCTACAACACTGATTCTTGCAGGTTGTGAAATACTTACTGCATGGGAAAATGGGATTTGTAAAACATGGAATTGAAAACTTGTGGGAATTCATATACTTCTTCAAACAAAGAACCTGGTATATAGCAAAAGTTTAGGTTCAATCTCACATGGTTAAACTGAATAAATGGAAGTTATTTTCGTGAAGTAGATGGAAATTCCCAAATTTGCAAAAGTACCACAGGAAGGATACTTGATGGTTCCTAAATTAGTTGCATCTTGCTTGGATTTTGGACAGCTGCACTAGTTCTGGTATTTAATAGTCTAATTTTACAATAGTATCTTCTCCAAACCCTCTGTGTCTCTTGTTCTTTTTGTTCTCTCACACCATTTTTACCTTTTCTGTTCTTCTAACACTTCAGAAGAAGTCCACAAAGCTCTTTTGGTGAATTCAGCTATACCCCTTCATAGAAGATAGGGTGCCACAATGTAAAGATGCAAAAGTCAATTGAAACTCTGGACTGGGGCACCTGTGCATTCATAAAGAAAAAAGGTTCTTCTTTCACCAAAATGTAGTAATGTTCTTTTACAAGAGGAGAGATACTGTAGTGCCAAATGTGTAAATAAAAGTACAGCAGCACAGTCCCATACCTCATTTACCTGTTTCAGAGCACACTTGTGAGCTCTTCAGAAAGAAAAATAAAGGATTGGTTATATATAGTTGTAATAGTGCTATGAAAAATAATCAGGAGCTGTATTTACAGTAGTTCCCACCAATAAAGCTGTATAATTAGAAATCCGAGGTTCTGTTTTTTAGCAGTGCAAATAGAAACTTCTGTGTGGTGTTAACGGCACTACTTGATGGGTCTTTAAAGATATTGTCTTGCACCAAAAGAATATTAAAATTTAATTTAAATTCGGACCTTGATAAAAGTGTAATGTGTCATTTTATGCTACTTATATAAAAGAACTTCTATTGCAAAAAGCCTAAAATAAGGGGGTTTTGTTTTGATGTCATCCAGTGGGGATTTGCACCAAACTAATTCTTTGGCTGAGGATTTCATTTTTACCCTGCCTTCTTTTTTTTTTCTTGTGAAAGGACAATGAAAGGAGAAAAAAAAAAGAATAAATTAATGTGTTGAAATAGGTATATCTGGGGAACAGGGCAATCAGATGCAGGTAGAGAATGGGTTTGAATCACCACATAATTTTACCACATTGGAAAAGGGGAAATATGTGCTGCACCAGGCACTGCACTGTTGGTGTGCTCCCTTAGGTTTCAAACCTGCTGCTTCTTTCTAAACGGATCTACATCTTGCAGCTGAAAAAGAAGGTGTGTAGTTTGTGACCTTAACATATGTAAAATGCTTTGTTCTTTTTGGAAAAGCATTTCTTGCCAAATGTCTTGAACACACCTCAGGGTATTTCAGCTCCTGTTAGAGGAAGTCTTTAAATGCATTCAGATTTCATCACAAAATGAGCTTTTTATAGTGCAGATATGGAATGAGTTTTGTTTAATTCTAACAAGTCTTAAATCCACTCACTTCTGCTGTAGTGTCAGGTCATAACTTGCAGAAAGCAGCATCAAGCACTTCAGCTGTCACCAGCTGACTAACAGGATGGCACTATCAGGAAAACTAATACATTGCTGGACATTGTACAAATAATTCATTGCAAGACACGAGGCAGTATGCAGCCTGAGAACCATAAGATGCAAGTCCAGCTCACAGAAATTTATCAGATTTTGATTAAGGCTGGCTCAAATAGTTAAATATCAGCAATCTAGGCTGTCACTGCCATGTAAGTGGTAGATGCTTGAGCACATCTGCAAGCACTTTATGTACACCTCTGATCAAAACAGAAGCAGAGCAAACCCTTAATGACATGGTCTTACCTACTTTGTAAACAATTAAAAAGAGCTTGCTCTGTTATTATATTTTTAATAGAACCAAGGATTACTATGTAACAAAACTATTATTTATAGAGGGATTTTTTTAAAAACAGTTGCAGAGCCACATTTCCAACCTGCCAGCTTTAGATGAGCATTCTGGAAACTGTGACTGAAATCTTTCTGTGTGCCCATGCAATAATTATAAACGCAGAGCTGCTAAACAGGCTCAGCACACAGGTTGACAAATCCAGTCCTGTGCTTCCAGCAATAGCCAGTATTTCAAAAAAAGACAAAAAGATAGATAATAGAACTGGTCAGCTTGCCCACTGGTACACTCTAGAATAAAAAATTACTCCTGAAGCCTGTATAGTCATGAATGCATCATATCTAATGCACGACTCAATTTAGCTACAAGTTTTACAAAATTATGCTTATCTGTGATTAGAGTAACATCTACAGATGAAACAGGAATTAAACTTTTCAACATGCAACTATTTTTTTTCAGCAGGCTCCCATTAGAGTTAGTGGAACTTATTAAAGTTATTAAATTTATTATTTTTGTAAAAATTGTAGCATGTGAGTGGTTTTAGTATTACAGATTATTTGAAGCAGTAAGTAAACCCCAAGCTTTTAAAAGGTGTTCTTGCCCTACTAAGCATCTTTCAGCTGTTTAAATCTCTCCTAAACTTCACTTTGTGACAGATTACCTCAGCAGTCTTTCCACTCCTTCCACTTGAAGCCTGTAAACTCTGCATCTGTTTTGGAGTGTATATCATATAGGGATCATTTGTGGTTTGTTTTGTCAAACACTGAAGCCACTGTCACCATTTCAATAAATGTTGCACATCAGTTTCAAATAACAAGTTTTTATGCAGCATTTTATTGTTTATAAGTATTTCAAATTTCAGATACAATTTTCATGAGTTTGTTCCCATTCTCCTACTTTTATTTACAACTCACACTTAAAAAGACCTTTGAATAGTCTGAGGAGTTATTACCAATTTAAGCACAATTTCTTTTTATTTTTAAGAGCATTTTATGTGTATCTGTTTCATCCTTTCAGCATAAAAGCATTATTCTCTGGGTTCGTGTTAGGTTGGGAGTTTATGTAAAACAGTTGAGCAAAACAGTACAAATAAAGCTTTGTCATTCCTAAACATGAGGTCAAAAAAGCAGCTTTTCTCAAGACTGCTAATACTGGATCAAAGAACAGAGCCAGCAGCAGTGGCTGAACAACTTTCCTTTGCTTCTCCAGCCTCTTGGAGAGTAAGAGCTTCTGAGTTCATGCTCCTTACTGATCTTTGCTCTTTAGAAAGCTCTACAGATGATTTCTGAAGTTTTAAAATTACTAAAAGCTTCTGTAGAAGACAGTGGCAAAGTTAATAGGATCTGCCCCCTGTCTCTTCCAGGGGCTAGCCAGTAATTCAGAAATGTATTGGAAGTATTAGGTTAGGCTTTTCAGAAAGTATTTCTTTACCTAATTAAAAAAATTATCTGCAGAGTCCAAGAATGCTTGTCAGTGCAGAAGGAAAACAGACCACAGTTCTGTGCTGAAAAATGCTAACGAGGGGCTGAGCATTCCTCTTAGTAATTAGTGTGCCTCTGCTTAATGCTTTGCTGTTTCAGCTGTTTTGAGGCCTGGCTGTTGTTGCTGTCAGGGAACACGGGATTTCCCCATCTTTCTCATCAGCAAACTCTGGAAGTGACATTATACCCAGATTTTTACCTTTCCAGTCTTGTCATGCATGGGGCCCTTCTCCAAAGCTGAGATCTAGAAGTTGGCCTTTGTGCTTTCATATAGATTTGGTAACATGCAGAGTCTGCCTGGGATGGAGGTAACTTCCTTCAGAGCATCCCAGGGTTTGGGTGTGACTGAAGTGTTGGTAACACAGCAGTTCTGGTGATTGCTGAGCAGTGCACACACAGTGTCAGGGCTTTCTTTCTCCTGCTCCGCCCCACCCAGTGGGCAAAAAGCTTGGAGAGAGCACAGCCTGCTCACCTGACACTGACTGGCCAGCAGGGATATTTGAAGACATATAATGTCTGGAATAAAAGCTGAAGAGAGGGCTTTTTGGGGGGGGGTGGGAGCCACTGCCACTGGCCTGCCTGTGGGAGGTCATGGGTGATTACCTTTGCTTTTTTCTTCCTCTTTCCTTCACACATTAAACTATCCTTATCTCAACCCATGAGTATTTTCATTTTGTTCTTTCTGTCCTCCCACCCCACTGGGTTAAGGGATGAAGAGTGAGCAAAGGGCTATCTAGGGTCAACCCCCACAGTCAGCTATTCCATTGCACTGGAAAATCATCCCAAGATTAGCATTTATTAATCCTTTTTGACAACAGTTCATGTTGATATTTTAAATATTACATTACATGTCACAGTTTGGTACAGATACATAAGTTAATTACAGATCAGAAGACATATACAGTCTTAACTCTTGAAAGTCCTTAATATTCAGGTATTTCACTAAGTTAGGAGCCAGCTCAAACCTCTTAATCTATTGCACAGTCAAAGTTTGGTGACTTTAAGTCACACTTTTCCTACCAAACATAACAAAACCATAAAGGGCTGCAAATGCTATGCAAGTGCCCACTAATAAGAATAACAAGACATTAGGAAAAAGATCTTACAGAGAGAGAGGTGTAAACTCTGCCAGACAGAAAATGCAGCTCTTCAGAAGGGTGCAGACTCTCTGAAGTACTGTAAGAATATTACAACACATTGTATCACTAAGGCAACAGGTGCTGGATCCATGGAAAACACAGAATGTTATGTTCAGGGAAGCCTGCTGGTGCAACAGATGTTCTCACCTCAGCTGCATCTGAATGCATCAGGCAAGGGCACTTGGTTAGTTTGGCACCCAGACAAGCTCTGTGAACAAAGAAAATCCACTCCATGTGTTCTGGAGTTTTAACTTCCCAAACAGTCTGCCTTATTATGGTACTGAAAAACAAGTGCTAGCATTCCTGATTAGAGTCATGCAGCAAAGGCAAATGTTCAGCAGGTTCCTTAAGCAACTTGGCATGTTCCAATTTTGGGCTGAGTCCCTGGTATCCCAAAGTCAAATCACATTGCTCTTATGTAAGTTTGCCCCTTCCCCCCACACACACTGCATTTCAGACTGGCTTCTCCTGTGACTTCATTTAGAATCCCAATTTGGCCAAGGCATTAGTAATCTGCCAAGAACTTCCAGTGAGAATAAGATTAGAAAATCTGGAGTTTTCTGTCGACTGCCATGCAGAAGAGCAGTATGTTAAATCCATTCTTCTGAACTCTTTACATTCTTTGTAAATATACAGCAACTAATTTCAAATATTGTCCACACAAAAGGAAAAAAAAATCTTTAGGTCTATTTACACATAAACTATATTCTATGTTATACAGCATTATCACATTCTGGGCACATATTGTATTCATTTTTAATGTGTCACTGTGATGCAAACAAGTCAGGTAACTTTGAAGTGGTTTAGCACCAGAAAGTCAGCACTGTACTTTCAGCAATGTACCTACTCATCACTAGGCATAAGTAACATACCATACAAATGCAGATGGGAACAAATGTTTGAAATGTTACCTGCAATCCCAGAACAATGCATCTTGAAAATAAAAGCTTGATTCCGCAACAAATACTCCCTTTGGTACCGTTCACATGCTGTTAGCTGTAACTTGTTGCCTTGGTTGCAATACATTCTGCTGCTACACTTTGCCTTTTAATAGGAAGTGCTTTCTGCCTGTGTGCATGTGTGTGTATATTATGTATGCATCTACACAAATAGAAAATTACAACTAAAATACATCATGCTTTTGCCAGGGAAGTATACAGACTGACATATCCGAATGGAAGAATTAGGTTAGCAGCTACAAATTCTGTGTGTATTTCCTCATAAGGAAATAAAGATTTTTTTTATCCTGGGATATTATTGGCAACATCAAACTGTGCAACCTTAAATCAAAGCTCAAAGACCAAACTGGCTGACAACACAAAGCTTTCAGCTGGCAGCATTTTCAGTTTGCAGTCTCTCGATGAGTTGTTCAGCCTATGGAAGAGAGAAAACAAGGCATTAACTACACCATGGGCCTTCATTTTACTGAAAATTCCTAGTGGCACTAACAGAACATTTGCCTTGCACTTTTACAGATGAAGTGTACAGGTGAGGCAGAAGACAGCAATTCCTTTCAACAGCAGACTCACAGTTTCCACCAAACACTCATGAGGTGATCAGAAGTAGAAACATAACCTCTGGAGGTCAGAGGAGGTTTGAGTAAACAAACAGCAGACCTGTTAAAGCACTGTGACTTCAGAGACCTCAGAAGTGCTCGGAACAACCAAGTGGTGAGGCCTGGGATTCTCTGTGAGCCACTCCAGAACTGTTGTGACTGCTCATCACCCCCCCAGCTGCACCACCAGCCATGGATGCTGCTGAGGGATGGAGGGTGTTCACCTGTGTGGCTCCTGTCAGGAGCTACTACCTCATCCTTTGGCCACATCACTGCACTGATGATGACACAGACTTTTGTCATCATCATTTATGCATCATGGGTTGGTCTGGGACAGCTGTACTTTGTACATGTAACAGCACCAGCTCACAGAGCCCTCAGGAGGGCTCAGGGCAGGAGGAATTCTGCCAACAAGCAGGCCAGATTGGGCATGTGGAGGCTAACAGGAGCACTTCTGAAAAAAAATAAGTTTACTGGCAGCCTTTGCTATTTTTTGCCAGTCCTACTGAATCCATCTTTTAATTTGATCTAGTGCTTAAGGCTTTATTAAGATCTCCAAAGGAACTACATTAAAGGGTGAAATGCTCAAGTTTGGCATATTATAAATGCAGATGGTAAAAATGCAATCAGCTACTTCAGGTAGGAGCAACTTAATCAAGAGGACTTCAGTAATTACTGCAGTTTATTTACAAATAAAGCTACATAAAGCAACTGAAAATTATATTATCCGAATCCTGTTTTGCATTCTTAAATAAGTACCACATTCAAGACACTATAATTAAAAAAAAAAAAAAAAACAGAAACAAAAACAAAACAAAACCACCACCAACCAAAGAACATTTTCCAACCTGACAGCAGGGCAAAATACCAAAGTGCATCCATACTGGATAACCAGACTTAGTACGGATCAGCCTGAATTAATCCAAGATAATAAGCACAGCTTATAAAACTACAAAAACTACACAGCTATATGTATTTGAGGGACAAATATTTGTAAGATGGCCAATAACACAGCAGACACATCTGCTTTTTTTGAGCTAGGAGTGAACTTCAGCAAGGTCCCACTGTGAAGAAGCTGTGTTTCTTCTCTTTTAATTAAGAAGCTGTCTATATTCTTTAGATGAGATCTTTAGACCTTTTACAGCAACTTTGATTTGGGGATGTGCAATGATACCAGGATGCTGCAGCAAAGACAGGTGCTGTGCTGTATCAATGCAGTGAGAGCGAGGTTTAGATCTCTAGAGAGAGATTTTCAAAGTGCTTTAGTCAGTGTCAGTCTCATTACTAATATCTACTGACATAAATCAGTACAAACAATGTTTTTGTCATGCAGGCACTAGGTTAGTCTCAACATGACAAGATGAGAAAAAGCACATGAAGTGATAAATGCAGTCATTAGGTGGATATGTTTTCACCTACACAGGATTAACCAGGTTATGTGCAAAACAGTCCATCACATTTGAATACAGCCTTTTATATTAAAACCCCAATATTTACCAAGTGTCCACAGAAGCACATCATAGAGCCTGAGCTTCAGGCAAGATCCAGAACTACTGTACTGTTTGCTGTTAATTATTAGCACTCCATTCCCCTTAATACGCATAAACATTAAGGTTTTTACCTTTATTTTTTCTCAGTTAATGGAAAATATACATAACTGAGAACTAAAGTAACAACAAAAATACTTGGTCAGAGGATTTTTGGACACAGTTAAAAGGGTTAGAAAGACATGGCACTTTCAGCTCACAACTGAAAACCTACAAAGGCAAAGCTCAGCTGCGTTGCACTTACCGTGATAAACCAGTAGGAATTGATCCTGTAGTAGATGCGGGATAAGAAGCCCAGCTGACTGGCCGGGGCCAGGACGTGCAGGTGCAGGTGGGCTATGGAGCAGAACGGAGGCCAGTGGAAACCCATTCTTCAGAGAAGGAAAAGAAGCACAAAACAGTGGTGATGTTAATTCAGGGAGAGGTGGAACACTGCAGGTTATTTAACATGATCCACAGAGCTAAGAACTCATCGCATTTTCATTGTACACAGAAGCAAGAACAAACACGTGCCTTTCCATTATACCACAAAAAGCTCTTCAAAAGTTCATTAATCTCCTCCTTCACATCTCCGTATTTAAAACACATTTTTAAAAGAAGGAGCTAAAAAGTATCTTAAATGTATCCTATCTAGTTTTCACCTGGAAAGCCAACTATTAATCTTCAGGATGAAGAGCCAGCTCCCTATTTCTCTACAGTGCTTAAACTATGTAACAATTTGTTTCAGCCATCAGGGGCCTTAAACTGAAGTGTCCAGAACCAAAATCCAGGAAATTCTGGTATGACTGAAACACAATGTAGTGCCCTGCTTCAATCGGCCAAAGTTTACCTCTCTTTGGGCCTCTAGGATTTAGAGCGTATTTGCAGCAGGAAGAGCAGCCTCTTTGGTAAGTTGTTTGAAGTGCCCTCCCTACTCCAATATGTGTTCAAGAAAGAATCTCAGAGCTGGAACCCAATTTGTGCCAGAACTTGATCAGAAAAAAAAGTTTATATGCAATGCCAGTAGATTTCAATTGAGAATTCATGCAATAAGTGAAATGTAGACCAGATTTCTTCCATAAATCACAGTGCAGGTTCTGCTACCATGTCTAAAGCAACATTCTGAAAAGTAAGAAACACACTCAATAGAAAGATGGAAGGTTTCTATTACATACCTTACATCATTCAAATCATTAAAATTATTCTTCTGGAGAACAGCTTTTCCAACTTCCATCATTCTCCTCACTATTAAAACACATATAAATTTAATTTTAAAAAGGTACTCTTCAGATTATTAACTTCAACAGACAAATCTACATTGAGATCACAGACATGGGATTTTCAAAATACAAACACTGTAACTACTCCTAGTCAAACAAAAGACAATCAAGAGAGTGTGTGCAATGATTTACTTGAAAATTGCCACTGATGCCAACTTCCACCCCTGCAATGCTTTCCAGTGTGATATTATTAACAAGAACTTTGGCCAAAGCCGTGCTATCATCACACCCTTATTAAAAAACTCAACAAGTACTGACTGATTGGTCAGAATGATGACTTTATACTAATTCCAGTGTTGTACCTCTACACAGCTACAGGACTTTGATCTCCAGGTCCTGTGAAGCCTGGAGTATGTTTCGGAGACAGTACATAAACTTAAATTAAAATAAAATTGTCAGTCTTTCTTATTACTAGCACACAGTTTCATTATCACTGAACAATGCAGTAACACAATACAAAAACTCAAGGCAGAAGTCAGAACAATTGCTTTGAAGCCAAACACACACAAAAGTTTTGGGGTTTTTTTGAGAAAACTACCCTATGTTAACAAGAGAAATACAGTGATGCAAGATTTGCAAAATGCAACTACAACTCTCTTCTTGCATCACCTGTAAACTTCCTTAAGGTGGAATTTCTTCATGGCTGCAGTTTCTTCGGTTACTCAACACACTTAGCTAGCCCTGCCTTGTGAAACAAATTCCAGGGACAATGTCTTCTTAAGGGGAAAAAACCCTCAAAATAAGCCTAGCAGCAATAAATAATGGCTTCAACATTTCAGAATTTTATTTTCTCAAAATTTTTTAAAGTTAATCGAAACACCATTTCTTATTTCATCTGTCACTCCTTTTTTTTCCTGACTAATAATGAGCCACTTATCCGAAAGTATACACTTTATAAAATTCTTCTGTAAGCTTTTAGAATTGCATATGCATATCTAACAAAATGCAATGAAGCAGCACATAAATGCTTTAAAAATACAGCTGTACTTCCAACAAGTGCAGAGGCATCTATACTCTATGCAAACTGCAGTGTTTTTCCAGAACTGCACAAAAAAAGAGTGCCATTCTAGACCAGCACATAGAAGTTCCGAGAAAGGGTAAGTCCCTATCTACACTCACATCAGCTTTTTCCATGTTCACAAATAGTGTCCAAAATCGTAATTTACCTGACAACCCCCTATTTCAAGCTGTGAAAAACAATCTTCCTTCAGGTTAAGCACACCCTTGCAGCCTTACCTAGAGGTATGTGCTCTGATTTCAGTGTTTTGCAGTTTCCCATGTGCTTCACGGGCACCACCAGGTAGTGGTGCGGGGCACCAGGTTTTATATCTCTAAAGCAAACAAGGTCTTCATCCTAAAAAAGGGTGCAAACGTTTTAAAATGGATTAGGACGAGGATAGTGGCACAGAGCAGGTTAACGATGTCCATATGCGATGCGATACCAAACGTCACAGCTGACACGACTAGCAACAAAAGCTGAGGGTTTTTTGGAGGCAGCCTCCAGGCACGGTGCGCGTCCGCTGCTGACCTTCCGCAGTCAGGATTCCTCGGCGCCAGCGCTGAGGCTTCCGGCTGCTGTGCCGGCATTTACGGGAGGCGCGGTGCTTTCCGTCCGAGCGATGTTCCCCCGCTCTGCCCATGCAGGAGCTGAGGGCCCTCAGAGCCGCCGCGCCCCCCCAGCCTCAGCCGCACTCACCTCGCAGGGGAGCAGCGCCGTGCCCGGCTCCTCCCGGCGGGCGATCCTGCAGAACACGCACTTCCCGTCGTAGCCATCGCGGCCGCCATTCCCGGCTTCGCTCCCCTCAGCGGCGGCGGCAGCACCCGCGGCCTCAGGCCCGGCCATGGCCCCGCTGCCGTCCCGCTGCCGGCCCCGCCCGCCGAGGGAGGAGCGCCCGGCCCCGGGAGCTCCCGCTGGCACCGCCCGCCTCCTCCCGCCGGGAGCACGCGGAGCGGAACCGGGGCTCCGTGTCTAGGTGGGTTTTTTTTTCTTTTTTCTTTTTTCTTTTTTTTTTTTTTTTAATGAGGGGAATAAAACCAGGTGACTGCATTCTGAGTTCATTAAAAGCCGAATTGCCGCGGGGGAAAAAAAAATAAAATCAAACACGCAGTAAAGAGGGAGGGTAGAAGGATAATAAGTGCTTATGATGCTGGCTCTTTCTCGCTTTTCGCCAGAGAGTTATGTCCAGCAATTCATCGATCAATACAAATCGAAGAAAATCTTTCAAGAAATTTAGACATTTTGCCCCCATAGTTCAAGTTACTTAGATTTTTATATGTGCACAAATAATCTTAAAAAAACATTTCAGCACTGTTGCAGTTTGTTCAGGGTCACTAATATAATTCCAGAGATTTTTTCCAACTGAGTCTACATTTTTTCTTCTACACTCCCAGCAGTGAGGGCTAAAATCTGGTGTTAGTTCTAACTGCGTGAGCTGACAGCCCTGAGATTGATGCCTGCCCATGACAGCTACGCTACTGCACAGCCAAAGTAAGATATTTCATAAAATCACAGAATGGTTTGGGTTGGAAGGAACCTTGAAGATCTCTCATTCCAACAACCGTCCCTGCCATGAGACCAGGTTGCTCAGGGCTCCATCCAGCCTGGCCTTGAGCATTTCCTGGAATGGGGCATCCACAACTTCCCTGGACAGTCCGTTTCACCACCCTCCTACCAACCACTTCTGAAGCTAACAGAGGGTATTGGTAAGTGGTAGTTAGCCTTCAAGTTCTAAAAATGTTTTCTTAATAGTTTGCATTTAAAATAATTTGCACTGTTCATTATAGTAGAGCTGCAGAATCACTGACCCTGCAGCTTAAATGTATTCTTCATGCAGCTCAAAAGGCACAAAGGGCTTGTCCCACAGGTGACAGGCTACAGTGTTTTAAAAGGTAACGAGATGAAAAATTTAGACTGAGATTTTCAAAAATGCTTTTATTTTTTAAAAGCAGGCTGTGCCTGTACAAACAGGACATGGTTGGCTATTCTACCTGAAGCAGCTCACTTGGCAGATGTGCCAACCTGTAGAGTGCTAGGCAGTGACCTAACCTGCTCCTTTTCTCTGTTACAAACAAGGAAATCAAATCTTTAGCGTTTATGAGTGAGGATTGTTCCAAATGTAACTAGACTTTCCTTTGGTCTAAAGCCAGACTTTGTGCAAAACATCCAACACAAAACCTGCACTTAAACCAGCACCAAATAAAACATCTGCAATTACCTGGGTGCTGACAAGCCTGATTTGTGTGTATTTGAACACGGCCCTGAATCAAAAATCTGTATCCAAGTACCACTGAACTAACACATATTTGATATTGCAAGAATAAGATCTTGTTCTCCCTGAGAGAAAAATTACTAGTGACCATAATTTTCCAGTTACTTTAGGAAACTTGTTACTGTCATTTCACTCAGAGCAAGGCTCATGGGTAGCACACTTGTTCATTTTCACACTAATTGTAGTTTGTTTTCTTTTAATGCCACTGCTGTATACAATGAAAACCAATAAAACCTAAGAACCAGGTACTTTTAAGACTGCTTTGCTTGGCTGGACATAAAAATATATGTGAACACTTTGGAGATATGAAAAGGGTGCATACAAAAATGATGCACATGGATTTTCGACTTCTGGGAAGAGGTTGGTCAAAAAAGATAAGGGGATACATGTCATTCACCACAGCTGAGAGCAGCAGCAAGAACTACCAGGTAACTGCTAAGTGTTTCCTGGCATTTCTTACTCCTTTGTCACTGTCTGTCTCAGAGTGAATTCAAACCACAGCTCCAAGGACACACCACACTACACACAAAAAAACCCCAAACCCAACCCCACCAAAATTTCCAACCTCTTTATCTGTGTTTGTAAAAATACAGTATTGCTGAAATTCTCTTTTTGAGGTGGCACAGGTATTTGTCAGCATAATGTAACTTAAGCTGCATCTTTTCATCTTTAAAATGTTCTAAAGTTTGTGAACAAAACAGAAAGCACTTGTAACAAGTTTCTGAATGCATAAATTCCTTTATTGAAAATATTGTGATAGCACTGCATTACATATATTCAATATTCATAGTTTCAAGGGTCACAGAATTCTGATTGAACAACACTGTTTTGAATATAGACCACAGCGTCTAGATATGCTTTGACAAGGATAATATAATGGAGTAAGTTGTAGGTAGCAATAGTGAGATGTATGCAAAATGTTGAACTTGGTTTCATTTTGTTTGTTGTGGGGATTTTTTGTTGGGTGTTTGTTTGGTTGGGTTTTTTTAAACTATTAAGTGGTCTTCGGCCACCATTTAAAAGAGCAAAGAGTGTTAGATAGTCTGGGTATCTTCAAAGCATTATACTGGTAACAACTTCCAAAATATTTTAAAGCATTAACAATAAGAACTTTATTTATGGCTGTAGTAGACCACAAAGAAAGGAAGTGTGAAAAGCTCATGTGCAGCGTGGTACAGGTTTTCTGTGTATAGCATTGTTTGTATCCAACTGTGAAACTTCTGTGCAGGACTAAGACTTAGAAATGTTTTTTGAAAGAAAAGCAATTGGCTTTTTTATTATTATTTAATCTATTCCAAAAGGAAAGAGCAGTAACTAAATTGAGTTTTATTACTCAGTTAATAATATTCCAACATTGGACTGTACTGTTTTAACGCACACTACTGTCTCTAAAACCTGCCTTTCTCAGGACAGTGAAACATTCAAGTCTAAGGGCAGGACAGCATCCTAATAGTAGTTAAGCCTGGATTGTGTAAACAAAACCACAGCTTAATGGCAAAGCAGAATTCCTTAGCAAGCAGTGAAGATTTCCAGTCCTCTGTCACACTCTCCCCATTTGGCAAATGTTTTATAATTTTGTAATATATTTTATTTGTAAAATACATTTTACAAGTTTTGTAATATAGAGTCTTTTCAGCTTTGGCAGTGGGGGAGGGGGAAGTATCTGATAATTTTATTAAAAACAAACAAGAAACCAGACTTCTGCTTGAAGTATTTTTTTAAAGGAAATTATATATGTAATTACTAGGAAAACAAGTTTTACACTAATGTGACCTGGCCTGTTAGGAAAAGAACTTTCTTCTCTAAATCTCAATTGTATTTTCTCCTTAACAAATTATTCAATTTGTAGAGAAACGCTCATAAAAGCACAGTGGGTGGCTTATTTTGAATCATTTGGTGGTGATACAGAAAACCAGTTCTCTTAGAAATGTCCTTCATAAACAGTCAAACAATACTGGGGCAGGTGCTCAGAGCAAGCTATTCCAATTCTGTGAACTGCAACACAACTGATAAACTCTACACCAGGGGGCAGTTGCCCAGTGTCTCCATACATTGCCAGAATAGTAATCTATTAACAGGAATGTGATAGCAGAGTTAAGAAGAAGCACTATCCACCTTCTCCCTCATTTCAGGAAAAGAAAATGAAACAGAATTATGCACTCAAGTGTTTCTGCCAGGAAAACAAACCCTCTAATTAGGGTATAATGAAAACCAAATCTCATTTACAAAATAAAAATATAAAAATTAACTTCAGAAATCAAATAAATTGATTCAGAATAAATGCCAATGCATAAGAAACCTACCTCAACAGTAATTATCAAAATGAGATTTGAAACATTAAACAAAAAACCTCATGGCTAATACATTTACAAAAAAAAATCTACTATACAGTAACAATAAATAAAATAATTTTAAAAACATGTTCCCTTAAGTGCTGTGTACACCCATTTCTGATTCTTTTCCATGGCAAACAGTATGCTGTAGATTTTGGTAAAGTAACCTTTTATTTTTGGTCAGCATTTGCATGTTGAACATAAATACACATGGAATGTACTAGACAGTTATAGTTCTTCCACAGGATCTTTTTCACAGTTACATAAAAAGTTTTCAACTTATACATTATGAAGGTTTTCATAAGCATTGTATCTTCAATGGAAGAGTGCTGAAGAGGAAGTAAAAAACACTTCAGAGTGATCTCTTACTGTTCTGTCTCTTACTGCCTCTCAAAACCAGATCTTCTATTCTTGGGTTGTTTGGTTGTTTTTTTGCGAAGTCATGCTCTGGTACAAACTTGAGGAAAAAGCGTGTAACATCGTGAGGCAGCCTGCACCTTCTGGATAGCTTTTAAGTGCCTAATGGATCCAGTCCTTAAGGCAGTCAGTGTTTCACTCAAATGTCCATACTTCTACATCTTGTACTATGAAATCTTCTTTCTTAGTTAAGATGTCATTATTGAAGGTGCTGCAGGAGTTGCTTCGCCCATGATACAAATCCGCATCTAACCATAAACCAAACCGGCCACTAGAAAGGAAATACACAACAGATTTGGTGTTATATGGAGCAGTAAATGCACTGAAAGCTGTATAAACAATCAAAAAAGTGATACAGAGCAATCTTGGTGACTTTGAGGCCACATGTGAAGACCTCAGTCCTGGCAAAGCACTCATCAAGAAGCTGGTGGAGCAGTGCCCTTGCTTTCGTTTGCACCAGTGAGCGGGGCAGTGCGTAGGACCCTGCAAGTGCAGCCCTGGGCCCCCCGGCTGCTCACACTGCCAGCTGTGGCTACACCAGGGCACAGACCTCGGGGTCCCTTCCCTGGCTGGCTGGATGTGCACAGAGCACCTTCTGGTTATCCACTCCTGATGCAAACCACGCCCAGCTGTCCCACTTGGAGGCACAACCTCCTAGTAAGTTTTAGTTGGTTGTACAGCCTTAGCCCTTGATTTTGTACCTACTGACCTCTGAAACTCATGACCTGATTATGCCCTGTCTGTATCCTTGCTCTGTGCGTCAACAGAAAAACAACAACTTAGTGAGAACCACATGATAAACCCTAGAAACTGATGGCAAAAATGCCATTAGGGATTATCTTCCAGTGAACAAACCACTTCAGCAATGAGTGATGTATCTACCCAGAACATCTGTTTTTCTTCCTGGCTAAAAACAACACCAACTCTGCAACAAACCCTACTTGCCTACCATCAGTCACTCTAAGCAAACAAAATCGCTCTCAGTCTGTAACAGAAATCAGATTGCTGAGGTATCTCCACTAAACAACTTACTAAAAGTAAGTTCAGCCATTTTACTGGTAAGTTTTTCTTGCACCAACCACTGTCCCTATTTCCATTCAAAATTTAAAAAAAAAAAGCTGGCTATATGATTTGGAAACCAAACACTCACTCACCCTCCACCTCCAAGCTCCAGAGAGGTAGTGTCTCCATTGATGAAGTAGGTATTTTCTCCACTCCATTTAAATACCTGAGGGGGGGAAAAATGAACATATTTGGACTGTGAGGATTCTTGTAATCTCAAACTACTGGGTACCTATTCTTAGCAGCTAAGAAGTGAGGTCATTTTTAACTTCTTGAAAGGGGGTAAGGTAAGGTAGAAAGTAAAGTGGTGTAGTTTTACATATTTAAAACTATGAACAAAGCCTAATCCTTACTTAAAATTCTGCTTCCCTCTCTAAATCAAGTGGTACCCTCTTGAAAAGGAACAATGTGTTCAATACAGAAAAAGCACATAAGTGAGCACCGAGGGGTATTTCAGTAGCACTCTTATCTCTGTTTTGTTGTCACTATGATCCTAAGAATGCATGAAATTATATCCTATTCTTGATGTCATTGCCTTCCAAGGTAAGTCTTTGACAGTCCACTCCGTAACTCCTTCGTGTTTCCCCCTTCAATTCATTTTAAACCCTTCTTTCACTCTTAGAGACTGTCCTCTCTTTAGATAATTACACTTTTGCTTAAAGTACTGCATTGAAGCAATGAATGATTAACTGCACTCATCAACATCTGGCACATCTTCTACACTCAAACATGCTATCATCATAAAAATATCCTAAACGTTTCAGAAGTGGAACCCAAAAATCTTATTTCAGAAAGTAGACACCAACTTACCTTGAAATGTGGACTGAATGTGTAGAGGAATGTTTCACCAGTGCCATAGTAATGGTCACTAAACCTGAAGGGATGTGTAGCATATGCTCCAAAAATCTGTCAGAATAAAATTATTACACTACTTTTGTGGAAAGTGCAGAATTCAAGAGAAAAACCCCCAAACATTTCAAAATACTTTCTAAGAGCAGATTTTCAAGTTAGAAGAACTAACTAGTAAAGTGTATCAGAATGAAAGTATTCCTCCTCATCTTCTGCACCCTGCAAGTTAAAAGCCAGATGACAACAATGGCAGCATCATCGCTGACTCTAGCAGCTACTGAAGAATGACACCTCCAGAGAGGCATTGCTTGTGACAGCTCCTTAACTGAGATACCTAAGAAAGGTATTTCCAAAGGCACTACTGCACTCACTGATATTCTGAAGCTTTTATTAGTGCTGAATACTTTCCTGTGGTAACTCTAGTTCAGGCAGTAGAAAATATAAAAGAATACACCCATGTCTCATTTTGGTATGACATCACTTCACAGTATGACTGGCATTTCATAATGATCACTTTCCCAAATGCTGCCCTTTCTGCTGAACCCCCTCCAAAGAAGCGCTCCGTACCTGGTTGTCCATGTCCTTGATGACGAGGAGAACGGGGCTGTCGAGGGAAGCCGATTTGCGGTACAGCGTCTTCAGGCTGGTGCCGTGCTCCAGCGTGCTGTAGGCCAGGCGCCATGGATAGCCCTGCACCCGCGCGGGCAACCGCCGGGCCAGCTGGGCAGGGAGCAGGGAATGAGGGAAACGGTTACACCAGCAACACAGGCAGTGCCCCAGCCTATTCTCTTTCTCACACTCGGCAGGGACAGCACCACATCTAAGAAGGAAACCTGAGGGTTTCCCAGCCATACCTGCTCTATGTGCATGTTCTCCAGGAGAGCGCTGTGATGCTTTAGGATAGGCAGAGTATCATCATCTTCTTCTTCTTCATAGAAACTGCAAACACTCTTTCGTCGTTTAGCTTCTTCTACAGTAATGATCTGTGGCAAGAGAACAAATATCCAACCTAAAGCACAGCTCTTACACCATCAATCCTCTGTTGAAGCCAATTAATTTAAAACTTACTCCTCAGCTGTCACATTGTTTGGAGAAAAAGCACCATATGGGATAATTTTATCAAGCATAGGTACCCTTAAACAAATGGAGAAGATCTTTAGCTGAGGCTCAGTGCCATCATGGCACACAGAAAGCAACAGGAAAAGCTCCGAAATGGAACTGATGAGAAAGAAAAGGGGAAGCAACGAGGCCTAGCTACAAAACAAACAGGAAACCTTAAACCGTCTTTTCCTTCCATGAGTGTATCACCACAGCGGCCTTATCTTGGAGCAGGAATCCCAGGATGCAGCTGCAGAGCCCACTGTGCTCTGCTATGCACCTCGCTGCCAATAAGGCTTCCAAATGGCTTTCATGTTACACACCGATCAAGTTTTGCATAATTCCTCCACACCTTCACGATCACTGCTGGAACTTGCAGAAGCTGTTGACAGTCGAGACAACTGGGAAGAGATGCCTGGAGGTCCTGCACACACCTGCCCCTCAGGTGAGAAAACAAATGCACTAGACTGACTCCAGGTGTGGATTTAACCACACAACAAAGCACAGAAGTTTTGCATGACAACCAGGGCTGGTGGGAAGCTCACACAGCCCTAATACCCTCAGTCACACTGGGCATTCTCAGTGGGATGAGAGTTACACATTTGCTGCATGCACTCATGTCCAGCTCACGCTCTCCCACAGATGCTTGGAGCTGAGCAGGGCACCTGGGCACCAGCACTCCAGTGCAGGGTCAGGAAGAGTGAGGAAGGCAGGATCATAAAGCAAAATCCAGCCTGATGTACAAACACTGCCATGTGTCCCTGCACACCTGAGCAGTTACAGGTATTCCTGCCCATGATACTGCAAGAGCTCTACAGCTTCACCCTGTCCCTCCAACCTCTCCTTCTGAGACTGCAGATAATCCTGTGGTGGAAAAATTTTCATATGGTCAATTTTAGGAAAGGTGCATTTTTAGGAAATTACTGCAAAATTACGGTAATTAAAAATCAAAAAACCGCCCACAACAAACTGTTCAAAGAAAACAATCTTTCTACTTGTATCATTGTTCTTTTTTGCCTTCTGAGTGGTTTGCCTTCCCTCCTCATCTCCCAGACCTTTACTGTATATATATTTGTTTTAATTAACACCTTTTAGACCGTAAATCAAAAGTACACAACTCTCCTTTTGAGGACTTTCTTTTAGGAGTAGTCTCCCCTCCAGGAGTGGGGGGAAAGTATCAGCCAACAGCAAATCAACCAAGAGGTATCAGTAGCAAAATACAAGCAAACTCACTGAGGAAACCAGAGAAAACCTATTAACACAATTCTAAACTGCAAATTGACTCCAGAGACAGACAAGCCCCCCTCTTCTCTGCATACACATTTATTCAGTCTCTGAACTGCACATGTGAATGAACTTCAGTCAACAACTGCAAGAAAGAGGCATCTGCAAGATCAGGTATTTACAGACCACACAAAAGCAGAAATGAATGAAAAGAACTGACCACTACAGAAACTAGACCTACAAAGTCTTTCAAAGATTTTATAGGGCTGAGAAAGGAAGGTACCTGAGGTAGAAATGCCCCCCACCTGAGTACAGAGCACATTTGTTACTAGGACAGAAGTTCTGTCATCAGGTCCACACTGTTCAAACAGGAAACAATTCAACATACCTCCACAAAAGGTTCCCCCTGGTCTGGTCTGGCACAGTAAATAATTCGAATATTCAAAGGCATTTGTCTCTGTTTCATGATCCAGCAGTTTATTTTCAGTAGCCACTACTCTACCCCTGCTCTAGTGGCAAGAGTTCTCAGCCACAAGACTGACTGACAGCTACTGGCCATGGCATGCTGTGGTAAAATTGCTTATAAGCTTCTCTACAATTACAGTTTCTGTTTCCCCGCAAGGGAGAGTGAAACTTTCACAGTCATCATGCCCAAATTTGGACTTTATTCAACAGAGTTTCCTGGCAGATCTACTTTAAATTGGTGAAGCTGGAATATATTACAAATAAAAGAGACACACCTTTAAAAGCAGTTTCCAGCTTTTCTTCCTTTCAATAAATATCTAAATGAAACAATAAGAGACAAGCTCCCAGTGTGGCCAAATCTTTCCTACATCTGTCTTCAGATCACTGACTCTCCTTCACGGAGGTTTTATGAAAATGGCATGCAAATAACTGAACATTGAAATCTACAGCAATGTATGACTGCACTCAGCTCTAAGCAAAGCCAGGAAAGCTTTTTTTTAATCTTTCAGCTCACAAAGCACCACCACTGAGAAGCTACAAAACTGTAAAAATATTAGCTCCTTGGGAATAGAGGTTGCTACATTTCAAATGACAAGTCCCACTTCCAAGCTCCATTTTTCAACAGAACATACTGTGAAGATAAAAACGCTTAAAAAAAGAGAAGAGGGTAGTAGAATTTAAAGAAAACAAGTTTATGTTTAAGATGAATAATCAGGTAACTTTTTAAATCACCATCAAGATATTTCCCATGTTGGAATTTATGTGTCCATTTCATTATCCCATATCCTTAGAACAGAAAGTGTTCTAACATGATTTTTAGAAATGTGTGCAAGCTTATTTCCCTTAGAAACTGGGCTTTGTACGCAGAAGAAAGAGATAACAAGCACAGGCTTGCCAAGTGGTTAAAACAGATTGCAGAAGACCACACATGAAAAAGCCAAAGTCCAATGATAAACTTATCCCACTTACACCCAATATTCAAACAGTACTGCTGTATGCACCAGAGAAGTAAAGGTCTGGCATATCACCACACCAATCCATTTCAACCAGCACAGAGGAGTCTGGGTTGATGTTTACATGCATATATACATTTTGAAGATTTTATCTGTAGTATATAAATACATTAGGAATTTAGCTATGTTGACCATATACGCCTGTACAGCTTTGCAAAAGACTAATATCACACGGTCAAAATATTTACACAGCTTCTGCTGGTTGCACACCAGAGAGCTCCCAGTTGTTTACCTGCTCTTTCTAGGGAGAGAAGAAATGAAGACTGAAGGAATATGAATACATTTGTGAGACAGATACAAGCCTTAAGGAATCCTCTATAGGAAGCAGAAACTGTTATAAAGAAACACCATAAAAATCCTCAAAAGAACAACTGCTGAGATTCTTAGCAGAAGATGCACGCTTGATACACACATGCTTCATGTAAAGGAAGAAAGCACTCACCTCCCAGCTTTTAGTAGTGGGCTCACTAAAGAAGTTGTCAATCATGTCAAGCTCCTCCTTTTCTACCACAACAAAACCTTGCTCTTTGGCATCTTTCCCATATATTTCTGGTGACCACTGAACAAAAAATGTGTACAAGTGATCCACCCTGTGAAGAGAAGATGAGGAGACAACCATTGTTCAGTGGTCCGTGAACCCAACACTGTCACGTAGCACAGAGGTTTAGTCCAATCCCAAAGCAGGGACAACTACACAAACAGGATACCCATGTACCTCCACCCTCCCAGACCACACAAGGCAACAGCTCCCTCCACCTGGCAGCCTGAACCACTTCAAGGTTTCTCTGCTTTCACTCTCTGCAATATATTTTTCTCCTCCGTTTGCTATATGCAAAGCCAAAGCATCATGGCAAAACAGTGTGGCTTGTCCAGTCCCACACAGTTCATATTAAGAAGTCAAACTGATATTAGGTCATAGTCACAAAAGTTAACTCTGTAAAACACTCACTCTACCCATTTAGTTTGACCTCCAGCATGAAACAAGCAATGAGATCACCAGTGAAGACTACACAACAGTTTTGCTGCCCTTTAAAAGTTTTAGAGGCTAACCACAAAACAATCTTCATTCTCTTAGCATTATGAAAATAAGATGTTACTGACAGATTTGCTAATGATATAGCACCAGCAGCACATGCTCTTCCATAAATGTAGTCAGCTCTCAGCCACTGTCTTCAAAAAGATATTCCTTGACAACATCCATAACAAATCACAAAACAATTTCTGAAGAAGGCATTTATGTATTAACTTAAAATGAACACATGCAATTTCAAACAGGAATACAACAGTGGATCCACTATACAGAAACTCAGCTGCCAAAAAAACACATCAGACCCACAGTAAAGAGGGCACATAGAAAGATAGTATGCGCTTATGACACTGGATCTTTTTCCAGCTTTTCACCAGAAAGGTACATCCAGCAACTCTCAGATCTATAGAAAACAGAAAAAACCTTTCAGAAATGTAGACATTTCCCCTCCCGTATTTGAAGTTACTTGGATTTATATGTATAATTAATCTTAAAATACCCTTTCAGCACTGTTACCGTTAACAAACGGGCAACTAGTATAATTCCAGATTTTTTCAAATGAATCTACAAAAAGAATAAAGGATTTACTTTGCTTCATCACGGAAATAATGAAAAAGGAACAAATCAGCATTGCTTACAGAAGTTTCAGAAAAAGCAGTCTGATTAGCTCTTTGCTAATTAATTTGAACTTTAACTGAAAGAGACAGGTGACTTAAGCACTGTGTATTTTACATACAGTAGTCCCACTCTGGAAAGCTAACTATTTAATTCCTACAAATCCCTAAGAAAGGGCAATAAAAGTAGTGGCTTCTGCTGTCTGGCTAAAATCAGTTTGAAAACACATTTATGCAGGTGGATGAAGGAGAGCAGCACACTCAGATCTCAGAATCACAGAATGTATTTATGTTTTAAGCCACCTCTGGAAATCATCTAGGCCAGCTCCTGCTTATAGCAGAGCTAACCTCAAAGTTAGAGGAGGTTGCACGTTCTTGTCCATTTGAGTTGGAAAATCTCCAACAGTGATTCTAGAAGTTCTCTGTGCCATTCTACAAGGGTCTGGTGCCATCCTACATATTCTGTGTATTGTCCCCTCCCCTTCATTTTTTGACCAAGTGTCTAAAAGGAAGAGGGGAATAATGACCACCCAAGTTGTTTGGCTTTACTTCCTTGAGTCAGCAAGAAGCAAAGCCCTCCTTACTGCAAGGACACACCACTGACATGTTGAGTTTGCTCTCAACTTCCCCAACTCCTTTTCAGCAGAGTTACTCCCCAGGCTGCCTGTCCCCACCTACTGCTGCAGCAACTGCTCCATTCCAAGTACACAACTTTTGCATTTGCCTTTTCTGAACTTCCTGACATTTCTGTCAGCCCATTGTGTTGAGACCCCTCTGAACAGCAGCCCTGCCCTCCAATTATAAGCACTCTTCAAATTTTGTGTCATTCCCCAAAATGGCAAAGGTGTGCTCTGTCTCAATGTCCATGTCACCAGTGAAGGCATTAAGCAGTATCAGTCCCCAAGAATACCACTTGTACCTCGCAGCCACTCAGAGCCTTTGAGCCCAGTGGTCCATTCAATTTTACAACCACCTGTAGCCTACCTGTCCAGGTCATATCTTTCCAATTGGGCTACAAGGCTACTATGGAAGATTGTGTTGAAAACCTTAGTAATGTGATGGTAAAACAACAATCCCTTGCATTTTCCTTGCTCAAACAGAAAAGTTATTTGGTCAGTAGAAAAGCGATTTCCCCTTGGTAAATCTATGACAGCTGATGCTGATCACTTCTTTCCCTCTGTGTGCTTGGAAATGGTGTCTATAAGGACTTGCTTTATAAGGACTTGCTTCCCAGGGACTGAGGTGAAGCTGACTGTCCTGTGCTCCCACAGATACTTTTCATTTTTCTAACAGTGGTTGCAGCATTTGTCTTCCCTATTATTAAGGAACACTCCCGGTGAACACAACCTTTCAAAAGATGATAGAAAGCAGCTTTGTAATAACATCAACCAACTTCCTCAATATACTCAGAACGTTTCCTGTCAGGCCCCATGGACTTGTAAATGCTCAGTTTATTTAAGTAGTACATAACTAACTTTTCCTCTGCAATGGACAGTTGATAAATAAATCCAGACAGTCCAGATTTAAGAAGCAGCAGCATAAAATAGAAATAGGTGATTACAGAGGTGATGTCATTCTGAAAAGGGATGCTCTGCTAATAAAATTCTAACATTATGCTACAGTGGTATTTCCAAGCTACCAAACTGAAAATATTTGAGCCAATTATTAAATTGAAAAACCACTTCTTGAGGAGCTTTCTTACAGCCAGCTTGAGGAACTTTCTTACAGCCAACTTGACAGCAAGAAAATTTATCCTAGAACTCAATAGCTGTTGTGGTGATCACATGCTCATGAGTGTATCATGCACTAAAAAAGAGACATCAACAAAACAAAGTACTTGGGAAGAGACAACTATAGGAACCTGAAGTTAGTAACTCCAGAAAGAAAATATTCAAAAGGCTCTAAGTCCAACCACTGCTCCTGGCCCAGAGAAAGGCATTAATGCAGAGAAATCCTATGACTTTGTTATAAATGTGCTTGACTAAATTATGATTCTTCACAAATCTTGAGGGCTGAGGTATTGTAAGACCTCATATGCTTTTATGAGCTTATAGAGACTTCTATGAGCCCTCATTATAAGATGCTAAACTATAGATAAAAACAGGTTTTCATACATTTTTCTCTGTACAGTTTGATACCTTATGATCAGGAGTCTAGGAGAATTCTCCTTATTAAAAAAAAAAGGATTATTCAAAAGGATTCTAAATCCTGCAAAAAAGTGGATGGCATCTCAGCAGCATGATCTCAATGCAGTGTCTTTTACATCAACTTCAGTGCAAATTATACATTCATAAACCAAACCTGTTTGCAAAACTTACACTGTGGAAAATTAAAGAGATTTACTTCTTGACTGAGGAACTAGTTAATGCTATTACTTACAAACACAGAAATTCTGCATTACTATCTCTGTCTCGGTGCAAGGCATTTTCCTGTAAAAGGTCTTGAGGAAATGTGTGACCTAATTACTGAGCTACTACTCAAAATCCACTAGGGTGGGAAACCCACATACCATTTAAACATAAATTGACATAGTAAGAGCACACACAGACTTACCCTCTAATACTGTAAGCTATACCCATTGCAAAACTTCCCAGCAAAATAGTCAATCTCTATTTGTGTCCAAAAGATTGGAGGTGCCCCTCTGCTCAGCTGAACCTGGCAAGAAGCTGCCCTAGACTGAGCAATCTGTATGTAAGACAACTCAAGGTGCCCAGCACCCCCTCTGTGTGCTGAGGTGAGTGCTGCTGTGACCAAGCAGGCAGCACAAAGCAGTGCTGCAGTCACTGATTAACTCAGCCACGCCGTGGTGGTCACAGGGCGACGTGTGTCAGGACACACACAGCACCTGGGAAGCCACACATGGAGAGAGAACACCTACAGGTACAAAAGGCAAATGAGACAGAAGATTTAGTGCCTTTATAAAGAACCTCAGCCTGAAAGTCCTCCTTCTGTATTAATAAAGTTTACAGAGACTTCCAACAAAAAAATAAATGAAAAAATACTAGGCCCAGAAGGCAGCAGCAGTCTGCATGTGGAAGAGCAGCTCTGCTGTGGGAGCTGTGGGCTATGGGGCCAGGCTGAAACTGGAGCTATTTTCACAACTGATGACAGAAGCTGTTTTAACAGCAAACACGATGACCATGGAAAAAATGTAACTAAAAGCAAATCAGAAGAAGATTTAAGTTACACTAAATACAGACATGCAGACCAATTTTTTTCACAATCTCACTCTAAGTTAAGACAGTTTTTTTTTTTGTGTGGGTTTTTTTTTCTTTTTTTTTTTTTTTAATTACTACAAATCATTAAGATGCTGCACAAGCTATTGTGACTAGACTGGAGCAAGTGTTTTATTTATGCTGCTTTGTGGCCAACAAGATAAGAGCGGTATTCCTGATATTTTCACACATGAATATAAATTGCATTCCAAGTAGTTTTAAACTTAGTAAATTATTTCATATTCTGCCTAAAATACATGGCAGAGCTATCCCAAACAACCTACTGTTAACAGCACTCTTAAGATGCAACACTTATATGCACAATACTGATGCAAGAATATCCCCAGAGGGTAGGAAGTGTTGTATTTTGCTTTGGGAAAGCATCCAAGAGCTTGGAGAAAACACCATCTTGTTCAAGAGGCAAGGACATGCCTTGCATTAATACAAAGGTGTGGGTCTCACATTTAATTTCTGCTCCAAGTTTTACTTGATCTGGCATGCAATTCTGGGGTATTGAACAGGCATGAATGGAACCAAAAAGACCCAAACTTACAACCAATCATTCACCAGTACTTTTGATCAAGATCCAAACAGCAGCCCTGACATCAAAGATCTGGTCTGTCAGCCAGCACGGCCAGGTGCTGCTGCAGCAGCTCACTGCGGAACTTACTTTTTTCTCATAAAAACTGAAGTACAAAACAGTTGTCAAAACTTCAGTTTATTATATGGATTAGGTCTGTTCACCATTCAGAAAGTTTCTGCTCATAAAAGGACACGTAGAAAAGCTGTTTCCCAAGTCTGTCGTCAGAAGCTTGGAAGCTTGACAGATTTACCTGTTGCACAGAGCAGTGATTAGAGACGGCCTCAGCAGGTTTATTCACTGTTAGCTGCACTATCCCCACAGCACTAAGTGACCTTGTGTTGTATTACAGCACCACTTCAACTCCTTGAAGTATTTACTCAAACTTCAACCTAGAATTTTCTGAATCCACCCTTCTGCAATCCCTGAGGAGCCAAGGACTGGGATTCAAAAAAGCAAGCAAACCAAAAGCTATCCAGCTACTCTCCCAAGGACCACATTCCAGCTGGATTAAACCACTCCCTCTCCTGCAGGAAGAGTTCCAGGACAGCAACTTCCACACTACTATAGACAATCTAAACACTCCTTTTTAAACCACAAAGAATATAAACACTTAAATCAACACACATGCTACATATCTGAAATTAAAATTATAAAATAAAATAATTTACTTATTTTATTTCTGACATCTAATTTACCAGAATCACTGATTTTGGTTCATCAACAGACCAGAGAATTGCTCTAGTTGCCTTCTGTCAAGAAAAGGACCATATATTTGATTCTTCACAGCCAGTGAAAATTCTTGGGTGATTTATGTGGAAAATCACAGACCTCCACGTTGCTAGTTTGATGGTTTGCTTTCCTCTAGAGTACTATTTATGCATTAATACGTATCTACAGGAAAACATTTATGTTCCTCAATTTTACTGCAATGGGAGCATTTTTAATGGGACAAAAGACAGAAATATTCACAGCTGTTTAGTTAGGAGTGTCTCCCTTTTCCCACATGATGCCCTCTGCTCATGTGAAATACTTACTTTTTTTTTAGCACTGACACCTTAGTGGATTCCATGCCCCTCCAGCCACTGCTCCCTTCTCCCTCACTTCCTAGACTACAGCCGAAGCCCCAGTCATCTTGCAGCTCTTTTATCACGTTTTATCTGCACATATTTCCCTCTGCCCATCTTCAAGTGGCACCTGAGCCCTTCCTCCTTCCCACTATGGCACCTGAGCCATATTAGACCAGCAACAAACACTGCTTTATGCTGGTGGCATGCAATGAAGTGAGGGCACCCCTCAGCATCCCTGCTGCACTTCACACCTTGGACCGTGTAGGTAATGTAAGATTCAGCTCTAGAAAGCACTACATTTTAAAAGGTAACAGACAGACATTTTTGTGCTAACAGGAGTGCAGCTTACCTTTCCCGAGGAACAGCAAACCAGTACTCTGGTTGCTTTTTCTTTTTACTGTACTGCTGAGACATGGTCGTGCTCTGAGACACAAAGGACTTTCTCATGGGCTTGCCTACTTTAATGCACAGAAACATTGGAGGAGTCTTGCTCTTCTCCTCTTTTGAAGGAAGCATATCTGAACAAGACACAAGAGAAACAGTCTGCTTGCAGGAAAGTATAAACACTGCAGCTGACAGAACACTGTGACAAAGATTAATAATCTTGTGCAAAGGAATACTCAGAGGCACCATACACAGAATTACACCTGACTTCAACAGCCCAACTGGTTTAGTAAAACCACGTTCATCCTAAACTGAGGTCATTTATTCCCATTTTGTCACAGCCTGTACCCCCTTCAGCTGTACAGCTATGTACAAAACAGCCCTGTAAAGAAACAGGTAAGATGACCAGGCTTGGTGCTGCCTCCAACACGAAGCAGGCAAATAAAGAGGACATATTAGGCTCCAGAAAAGCCATCCAGGCTGAAGGGTAATCCTGCATGTACACACACACAAAAAGCCCAATCAGTTTCTCAACTCTGTTGGTCACATGGCCATACAAGCACATTTTATCTGCACAAGACAGGGCCAAGCCTAAAAGCAGTTTAAGCTCCTCAAATTCTAGTGTGCCAAAAAACCCTGTTTATTGAACTATAGCCTCAATCACACTGAAGTTGCCTTCTTTGTTTTAGGTGTACACATACAGCCAAATACCATGAGCAAGATATAAACCCTTATGAAAAAAAGGAAAAATCATTTTAAGAAAACTGTTTGTAAAATGAAGACTTCCACTTTAATAATCCTCCACCACCTGATGTGAATCATGGCTATGTCCACTGGCTCATTTAATTTCCCAGAGAGGAGCATCAATGCTCCAGGACAGGCTAGTGCTTAGAGGCATTGGGCTGCCACAGAAATGGTAATATGTGGTAATAATGCACACACTCTGAACAGAAATTTCATTCCAGTATGTGCTTTCCTGGAACAGCCTGAATTATTTCTGATAACACAAAGACCAATCAAGAGAAAAGTGATCAGTCAGTAGGACTACACATGTATTCCTATTTATCACTTCTTTAAGGGTTTCCATAGCATGAGAGACACCAGACACATGCAAATATTGTCAAGAATATTTCAGTGCCCCTCTTCACAGCAATGCTCTACTACCTTGGATACTATCAGAAACAAAACTGACAGACTTCAATGAGGCAGCAGTGGTCATCAACATGGAGTGACAATTCCCGGGCCATGAAGTGTCTCTGCCAGGACTGAAACTGGATGACATTTCACTATCCTTCGTAAAGCCAGCAAACAGAAGTAAAGACTACATAAGCAGTGATCACTGAATGTGGAAAGAGTACACAAGCTACTTATCCAACTACAAGCTTAGCAAATGTGAAGATAACAGGCAATATAAAACTGAAATACACAGAGTAAAAAAGATACCAGGTATTACAGAAAGAAGAAATTCAGAGAAGGCTGTCAATTCAAAGGTTACCATCATAATGCTGTCCAAGTCTCAGAGGAAACAAGGATAACCAGAGACCTACCTTCAATTGGCACTTGAATTTTCTGCAGCAGCCACAGTCTGATTTCTGATTGATTGTCTAACTGTGTTTCTTGACAGGTCTTGTCTAGAGCTGGTACTAATGAAGAGTCCACAGACTCTTTCAGATCCTTTTCCTCTGCTGCTCCTGAGCTGATTTCTAATGAAGGTGCTTTCCTTTCAACACAGCAGGAATCAAGATCCATACTTTTAACTGTATGGACTTCATTAGCTTGGGACTTTGAACAGCTAAGTGTAAGGTCTATGCCAACTGCTTTGTTGTTTTCACCTTTCTGGATTTCAGCCTTGTGTAAGTCTTCAGATGACTGAGACCCATTTCCATCTTTATTGAGGTAAAATTCAATAAGTTTATCTTTCTCTAGCTCTTTCTTAGTGTCCAATTCAGTCTCCACCTTACCTGTCGGGGTACTGACACATTTGTTTACTTCTGGTATAACATCTTGCTTTTCACACAACTCTAAGTCTAAGTCAGCTTTAGGTTCAACACTGTCCTTTTTTTCCAAGGAATCAACTGTCAAGTGCTCCTGGACTTCTGTAGTAGGTTTGGTTACCTGCTGCTTAGTTCTCCCCAAGTCCCTGGGGTCAGCCAGCAAGCCTTCCATTACTGAGATTTTCCTGTCCAACCCTCTGTCCACATGAGATGATGTCTTTTCCAGTTCAGTGAAGTCATCCTCTCCTCCTCCTAGACGCAATTTTCCTTTGGTTTTGGTATCTGAAGCATTTTTTTCCCTGGAAGGGTCCTTGGTACATGTATCTGCATCAAACTTTTCCGAATGTTCAGTGGCAGTGATGTTGTTGGGAAACTCCAGAGACTTTGATTTGATTGAGCCCGTACTCTCCGATGACTGAAGAACTTCAAAATCAGCAGACTTTTCCTTATCTGAAGGCTTTATCTGTTTGGCACCCAGAGCAACAGATGCATCCCCATTCTGCTGCCTTTTTTCCTTGCTAAGGGATTTGAATTTGCTGAAAGGATTGATATCTTTCTCAGAGGACAGGTCTTCCCATTCTCCTGGCCTGTACAGAGGACAAAGATCCTTTGGTATGTCACTGTCAGGGGAAATGATGGATGTACATATGATGTTAAAAGCAAAATGGAAACAGAAAAAAATGAAAAGAAAAACTAAACATTGACTTAACTTAAATCATGAAACTCGATGAAAAATAACTTTCTCCAAAATAAACATACAGTACTGAAAATAAGTGACTTTAAAGACAATGGAGAAAAATGCTGAAAGTATAATACCAAAATAAAATGAGTAACCTACTTGGCAGAATATGCCATGTGGGTGAAGAAATGTAACATGTAATAAGAACGTGCAAGTCATCAGAAGTTCCATAACAAAAAAAACAGAGGACATGTATTTAGCTGCTAGAATTTAATTCAAATCATATTAATATTGTTATTTCCCACACCTGACAATGAGTCACCATCTACAACCATCCATGCTTCCCTAGTCAGTACAAATGTATTTTTGAGAAAAACAAATCGGAAATGTCCTGTTTGAACATGTCTACTGCAGAACGGTAACAGGTTAGTAACACAGTTAGTAGCTTTCTTCTTTTATTTGTCTCCATTATTCAAACATACTGTTTGAATGCAAGCTTCCCAAATATTTCTTTTTAAAGGAGGACAATCATAAAACATTTCTAAATGAAAAATTCTGAATAAACGTATCAGCATAAAACTTGAGCTCTTTGTTACTGCTAAAACTCTGAGGGGAATGAGAATACAAGATCCTCATCACTTAAAAATTACTAAGAAGTTATTAAACACTCCAGAAATTAGTGTTGCAAGTATCTGGAAAGTTTTTCTTGAAATGAGAAAAGGGAGGGAATTCAATGAATTTCACTGTTCAAACAGGTATTGCCTATAAGAACAAAACCCTGCTTAGAACAAAGAGATAAGCAGTGCCTGGTCTGTGCATAAATGAAAGTAGCCCACCCCAGAAAGTCTATTATGCATCATAGATTATAACTATCAATGCAATTTGGGTTCTGAGACAGAAGTATTCCAGAGTCTGGTGTTTCTGTAAGTCCTGAAGATGAGAGCTAAGGTGCTGTTATCTTCAAAAGTTTCTAATACTCCTCTGAGAACAACCCTGGTAACACAATAACCGTCAAAATCTAAATCTCTTCCCATCCACTGAAAGAGCCCTAGAGGTTAATGCAAGGGCCCAGCCATGGCATATTATAAACATTTTTATTAATTACTGGTTTATACGGGTCTCCTTTGCACTTTGATTCTCACATTTGTGACCCATTTGTATTTAATGCCACCTTAGTGTTCTAAAGAGGAAATTGTAGCTCTAAAGAACAAGACAAGTGAATCATTCCTTTGCTAGCACTTTACTCTGCTGCACTAGAACTCTTCCCCTCCATTCCCCCTTCCCCACCGCTTTTCCACAACCCTTACTGAAAATCTGCAAATATAAGTTCAGGGAAGAACACTCCTTACGATGGCAATGCATCTTTAATCTTCATGTGAGAGATGTCATTGTAGAGAGCTATTGAGACAACCTCCTCCATGGGGCAGATGAGCCCATATTCTTCACAGCCATTCTCAATTACCAGAGGATCAGACTTATGTGGGTCAAACATGATATTGTTCGGAGTTACTATCATGACTCCTCCAACAACGCCCTAAAACAGGAGAAGAAAGAGTCAGCACATCACATGTAATGCACTTATCATTGGGTATTGGATTTTAGGCTACTACCCTAAAAAGCAAAACCACTTTTCTGCCTCTTTATACCCTGTCATGCAGTGGTTGCTAGCAAAATACTTTGCTTTCCAATTTCACCAAGTCAGACATTGCAAGGAGAGAAAAAAAAAATCTTAGTAACATCCAAGTTCCTGGCTGATAAGGAAGAACATCTGAACTATTCAACTTTCAGTGCTGACTGCTACAAGCTAAAAATGTGATTGTTAATCAATCTCAGACAAAACAGATTACTGCATTTATTTTTTAAAAAAAACACATATAGCATTTTACCCTGGGTGCAGCTACTTTCATTTGATCCATGAATTTACATGCAACCAACACACCAGCATGCATTTTTACTCATGGAGACATCCACGTTAACTATGCCAAGCTAACATCAGATGTCCCCCGATCTACCTTCCCCAGAGGTACATGCAAAAAGCTTCTCCATACAGGGATCTGATATGAGACAGCTTCTTCCCAACCTAGAAACAGCTCCTACAAGTGGTCCAAGCATATTCTGCATAGCTGCAGAGGGCTCATTTAATTCTTCAAAATATGCTCTAGCAATGTATTTGATAAAAGTTACTGCATCAGCCATTATTCAGCATTAATCCATGGCAACTGACCATTTTTCAAGGTTTAAAAAGGAGATTTCCACTGTCTTGCTTCTGCACCCTCTCCTCCAGATGAACTACAAAATTCACTAGACCAACTCAGAAGCTGTGTGTAAATCATGATATCTGATAAATGGGAGACACAGATCAACTGGAATGACCCACACTGCAGATACTACTAACTATCCAAGGTCATCTGGCAAGGCAAGTCAAGGAAGGCTCATAAATAGGCAGGTAAAAGACCACAAGCTTGGTTTGTGGGACTTTTTTTTAAAGCAGTAAGAGATCAAGCTGATGGCTTGGCGCTGGCAAATGAGTACACGAATGCCTGCTCCTTTATAAAGCAAAGTCTGTTCATATTTCCCATCTCCTTCTCCTGTATGACTCAGTTGACAAGCTTGGTTTGTGTCTTGATGACAGAATCAAAACAAAGTGCAGAGACTTCTCCCAGAAGCCAGAAGATAACACATCAGTAGGCTGTACTTCCCACCCAGCCACTGCAGGAAGCCAGGCAACAAGGGATTTCAGCTACACTGGCAAAGAACCCGTCTCATTTTTGATTGCTCGGACTGAAAATTGCTTTTTCCATCCTGCAGCCATAAAACTGGCAATCTGTATCCCCTGCACCTAACAAGCATCACATAGCAAGTGACAGTACTGCCCTAATTTACATGCAAGACATCAAATAGTTCTCTATTATGTTCTACAAAATAGCAGACTGTAAAATTGCAGAGTGGTTAAATACAGTCTCCATCCACTCAATGCAAAAAGCAGCTAGAAACTGTAGGTGTAAACACATCCATCTTATAAAAGTCAGGACTAAGGGAAAAAAAATGTTGCAACTACAATGATTAGCATCTCCAGTGTTATAAATTCCAGAGAACTTGAAAACCCAAACACGCAGACAGCTAACTGAAACCAGAGTCAACAAGGACAGATATATCAAAGTAGGCAGTTCAGGAAGACAGCGTCTTGCAACCTTGAGAAAAGGGCTAAAATACTACCCCCAATCTTCGGGCCTTTGCTTCTAAAACACTTGCTGTAATTTAGGATTGCAGTCCTAGTGTATGTTACAAGAAACAGAAAGAAAAGATTGTATAATGCAGTATTTATCCTTTTATTAGGCTTGCACAACATTCATTAGCAAGTGCAGAGGCAACATAAGCATATTTGGAAACACTGCTCTGGAAACAGTTAAAATTTATCTTCAAGTCATAAATGAAATAGATTGACATGTACTCATTTTATAAAGCTATTGCTCAATTTGATGGAACTGGACAACTAACCCTGACATGTCATAACTCTGAAATTCAGTTCTCTCTGTCTATCTAGCAACACACAAGCAGAACAACACAATTATATAGTATATTATCACAGCACCAACAAACACAACAGTTATAAATAAAGCCAACATAACTTTTACATTCTTTAAAAAAATGAAGCACATTTGACTCCCCCAGTATTCATCTCTCACTTATCCAAAGAGAATCTCAAACAATGCCCAAAAATCAGGTTTCACCTACCTTACCATCTGTGAAGTAACGACAATTCATTTTTAAAAATTTGACAACCACAGGCTCATCCTCTTCTGAAGTAGAGGACAGGACTCTCTCCACTGGTTTGAAAGCCTTTCTTGCCAAATCAGCATCCTTAGAAAAGAAAAAGTTCAGTGCAGAGCAACAGGACCAGAATCATATACTTCCAGATTTTTGAAAACTAAAAGGCCAGGTTCAAATAATTATTTTCCATTTGCATAAGGAAGAAAAGCAATGATCATGTATGCAGGTATATATGTACACTTCCACAGTATCATGTATTGGAAAAAAAAACCCCTTGTAACCTTACAAGAAACTCCATACAAATAACAGGCAAGAAATTAAAAAACACCAAGGCAGGCCAGTTCACCAAAATTCAGTTATACACTCTCATTAGGGAGAGGGCCTGGACTGACACATCATCTACACTGAAGACCTCTGCTCAGAGAGCACTAGTGTGATTCTCCATGCAGATGGCATAAGGGTAAGGTTAAACACAATTATTCCCTCCAAGCTTCTCTCCACTTTTGGTTAGTGATGTATTTGAAGCAATTTATTACTTCTAACCTTAAAGATGTTAAAGGCAGCTGAACTGCCTAAAGGTATTATCCAAAGATCATCATGGCCAATCACCCTTGAAAGATAAACTATGCTGAGGCCTTTCACAAAGGCTAAATAGATCTTGTCTAAAGACAAGTCTATGAGACTTGTCTAAAGACAAGTCTATGAGTACCACCACAATTTGTTTAACTAGAAAGAAACTGACTGCTCAGACTAAACTAACAGCCTCCCTGTTCAAAGATGCCAGTGCAGGATCGAGGCTCTGCATTGTAGAGCAGCATAAAAATTTCCAGTAGGAAACACTAAGTAATTTTTCATATTTAGCTTTCTATTCTTTAAAGATTATGCACTACACTATTTTCAGTAGTTTTGATAGACTTACGGCCCAACTGAACTTGTAATGGGTTTCCACACTCAGAATTCCCTTAATTTGGAGTATTTTTAAGACAATGGTAAATTTTGTAGTACAGCAAACTAATTTAATGCAAGACACTACACAAGGCCTGTAAACTCAAAGAAATGCTGTTTACACAGCCTTGATTCCCACCTTCAGACTCAGAAAGTATTTTGAGAGTTTAAGACCAGTGAACTATGTTTGACTTACAGGGAGTTTATCATATTCAGCATCAGATGATGAAGGAGAAACAGGAGCACCAGGACTAGAAGACAGCCTCCCAGCACTTGTATCTGGCACAAAGAGAATCTAAATACAAACAGGTATTTCAAAACAGTGAGGCAAAAGGTTTAAAAGGTTATTAACTATGTTCTACTAGAAAGATAAACACAATACTGATCACTCGTATCTGCAACGTACAACTTCAAAACATTTAGAAAAATGAAACTAATTTCCTTATTCCAGCTTTTGTCTGCTGGGTATTCTCAAGCAAGTCACACCATCTCTGTGTGCCCCAGTTTCCCTATCTGCAAATCAACACACATCAACCTCCTCATGGTTGTGAAGCAAAAATAGAGATCTGCTATTTATGAACCAGGTGTACACATGCATTTCCAGTCTTGGACTCTCCTAAAAAGTCTCTCTCCATTTATTTCTCATCTTACAGGAGACTGACTCATACCCAACATAATGGCACAAAGCCATTTCAATTTCTGTCTCTAACTTTAATTCTTTAATGCATTATAGATTGCATTTATCCAGACTTCCCAGTAATCCAACTCCCTTGCAACAGCTGTATTATCTTCTTGAGCTTCAGAGTCATCTTTAAGCTTTAATGACAGTACATAAATAACAAGTCAGATATGGCAATTACAAAGCTTCCCCCTCACACCAATTCCAAATAATAATCTACTGAGTTTCACTATGAAGGAGGACTTTAAATTACTGTCCATTATCCTTGTATCAAAGTACCTAAAAGATACACATAAGTAGTAAAAAACTTCAAAATACATAGCAAATAATTATGTTTCAGGTATTGAAAAAACCCCAAATAAATATAAGACTTACTTGGCCTGGCACAATTGTCTGTGTGAAAAGCTTATTGAGCTCCACAAGCTTGTTTGGGGTGACGTTGAACTTTAATGCTATGCTGTTTATGGTGTCCTGATTTCCAGCCTGAAGAAAGAGTTGATGACTAAGATACCACACTGAACACAGCACCACACATGAACTAAACCCATTTAACAGACTGTTTCCAAGGACAGTCTTGATGACCTCAACACCCCATCTATTTAATAGCTTAGGTGATAAACCAGTATCAAAAAAAAAGGACAGAAATATTCTTTCACACTATACAGTAGATAAAATGTAGAGGTGTTACAGATGTCCCTCTCCTTTTCTCTTAAAACTTGAAAGCAGCACAACTGTACTTAGAACTGGTCTGGCAAGGGGGAGATGGTCATGGACTGACTGCAAAGTTCACTACACCTCCAGCAGCCACAGCATGTGAGGCATTTGTGCAGTTCCCAGCTGGGACACCACCTTGCACAGAGGCTCTGTATGGTAGAGAGTGCAATGCACTTAGCCTGAGGGCTCACACAGACATTTTGGGCAGAGCTAGCACACTGCTGCCCTGCTCCAGCTTACAGAAACAGATCTCATCAAGCACAGGTCAACTGCTTGATGGCTTAAGCAGAATGAGAGTATTTTTCAGAATAACAAAACCATTGCTCTACTAGAGAGCCATAATGCCAAAGTAAAAGTGGAACTGGCAGCTGCAAGAGGCAGAGATCCTGGGTTGAACAGAGATTCAGGATGTGACCCTAACTTTCCCCACACGGTGCTATTTGAATGGTATCAGTAGGGGCAATCCCTATAGAGAAAGGGGCAAACTGAGGAAGAATTAGTGCTTACAGTTTTGTGCCACTGCCTCCCTCTTAACCTCAAGAACTCCACTTTCAAAAAGCAGGCATCAAAACACCACACACCAGCACTTACTGTATATTCTATGGTACCATGCGGCTTCTGAGAAACCATTTTCTTCTCTTTCTTTTCATTGGTTTTGTTTTGATTGTCATCTGAAGAGAAAAAAAAATTCAAGGAATTGACTGTCAAGATGTTCACCTTTCAGCATGTTTTGAAAGAGATCTACAGTATATGCAAATTGCAGCTGTGAAGAAGAACAAGAGGACACATTAAAATGCCTATTAGGCCTTAAGATTGAATTGTAAGGCAATAAAACTTCACCAAGTACAGCAGGTTTAGTAATCGTTCAGGAACTCTGCAAGAGTAGTGTACATGTGATACCACAGCAATATACAACTGCTGCCATGGTTTCTTCTATGGCAATTACAAAGCTTCCCCCTCACACCAATTCCAAATAATATACAGACATCTACTGCCCTGGTACAACCACAACAAATATTGGTTAACTATCATTTCACTACAAGTACATTATATTTAAACACTACATGTCTGAAGGTAAAAGTGTGCCAAGAGTCCTGCAAAGCATGCATGTATACAGACAAGCATAAGAAAGCAGGAACTTTGTGCAGAAGACTTTTTCTATCGAGAAAAAGAGAAAGTAGAGAGCTCACTGCAGCTGCAGAAACCCTTGCAGGCAGGACCCAAAAGTCACTGGCAAGCTGTCAGCACCAGAGCTCTCTACCAGAGCAGGGCAGAGATTTCCAATTCTGAGGACAGCAGTGGGTGAGCAAAGCCACTTAGGGCTCAGGGAGGATGGAGCTGCCCAGCCAGCTCTGGCCCCACAGGGCTCTCCTCCAAACCCAGAGCCCAGATCCACATACCTGGGGGGGGTGAGGGCAGCATGCAGCCCCAGCTCCAGGAGTGGGGATGGGGTGCCAGGAGACAATTCATGGCTCTCCCTGCCTGACTGCCCCCAAGTTCTCAGAAAGGTCTCACTGCCTCCGGCAGGATGCTGCAGCCTGGATGAACTCGGGAAAGGCAAGAAGACAAGGCAAGGCTGGGCCCAGCAAAACCAGCAGCCAGGACCAGGAGCAGGGACACGCTGTCCTCCTGCGAGGATTCTTCCTGTGGTCCAAGCTGGCAGGTCTGGAAGATCAGAGAGGAAAGGACTGGGAATGGCAACGCAGGGCTTCTGACTTGCATTCAGGTTTTGCTGCAACCTTTGCTATTTCCAGAGAGCAGAAGGCAGATAATAAAAGGAAGGGCGAGGACTCGCCTGCCGCACTGTAATGTACACAAGAAACAAGGAGGGGCCCGGTGTGCTGCACCTGACCCTTCTGCTGGCCCGTGTCCACAGCAAGACGAATGCTGTGGGGCTGCCTCAGTGGGTGTTGGGACACCACCCTGCACAGAGGCTCTGTATGGTAGAGAGTGCAATGCACTTAGCCTGAGGGCTCACACAGACATTTTGGGCAGAGCTAGCACACTGCTGCCCTGCTCCAGCTTACAGAAACAGATCTCATCAAGCACAGGTCAACTGCTTGATGGCTTAAGCAGAATGAGAGTATTTTTCAGAATAACAAAACCACTGCTCTACTAGAGAGTCATAATGCCAAAGTAAAAGTGGAACTGGCAGGTGCAAGTCAGAAGAGACTCACAAGAGCCCTGGATATGCATCCAGGTGTTCCTCCTGGCATATCCCACCCACTGCCTGCCGGGGATGCAGTCATGAGAAGTGCATTGGTTGGGGACACTGCAGACAGGACAACTGAGGCAGAAAGCGTGTAGAAACCAAACACAGTCTAAATACATGTACATAGTGTACATGGCATGAAGGACAGCAGAAGGAAGGAGAAGATCAGGATGATGCTGGATTTTCCCTGACAGCATTTTGAAACACAGCATCACCTGATGTCAGACACTTTATCTCTGAGACTGGACACCCACCTTTTTGAATTAGCTTTCTTACTGTGTTTTTCTGACCATCTGTATTTTCATTATTGTCACACCACCTTCTGCTGACCAAAGTGAAAGCAGTGTGTGCAAAAATAAGTAATGACAGCATTAGCAGGGCACAGTATTAAACCATCAGAAATACAGTGACAACACGACAGACAAAAAACCTGATAAATTTTCTTTATCCATTACCTACTGCCAATATGGCACAATCCTGCCTGAAGAAACCCTACCAACTACTGAGTTCACAGTGTTTTGTGCTACCAGGAGATACTACTTCAATTAGTCCAGGATAACTATAATTACAACTGCATATCACACCCATGTAGGCAAACTACCTGAACTTTTTGTGACCTTTCCCTGGAGAAAGACAAGAACAGCAGACTTCACCTTCTAGTAAATTATTTGGTCTAGCTGGAAAGTTTTCAGATATTTTACCCTTACTTGTCTCTGAAACAGTACACAAGGTAGGAAACAGTTAAGAGCAACAATCTCACACTAACTAGACATGCATCAGTAAGACTGGTGGAGGTTGGAGAGGTGGGAATAAAAATAAAGTAGTCCAGACAGATGTAGAGAGAGAGAGAAAGATTTTGCACCTGCTGAATGGGAAAAAGTTGAAGTCTGGGTGTAGATGGGAGAAATAATGATAGGCAATAAAAGCAGTTTCTCTGAAGGGCTTTTAATATTTGCTATTAGCTGAACATTTTTTGTTCCAAAGCTTTGTGTTTGAAAATGGAGAGCTGACCAGGACAGCAACCACTAGGCCACTGCAGCACAAGATGACCACAAAACAGCAATACAGACACCTTTCTCCCCTGCAGCTCCCTACCTGGGAGGTAGGACACCTCCCTCTCCCCCTGTGAAATATCAGTATTTTCCAGGTCCTCCTAATTGCATTGCCTGCTAAGTTTGGAGATTAAAAAATACTATCCAGGAAAATGCTGTACCCTGAAATACTGTATTCACAGGAGACATATAATATGCTCTAGTTCTTGGTTGTCAGGACTGTGAACCTGTTTGTTTAGTAGGGTCCTGAACACAAGCATGGTACAAGTTCACAAGTAGAGAAGAGTGAACTAAATATGCACACACAGCTGAAAACTTCTAACTGCAAGACAAGAAAAAGAGAAGTTCAAAAGACAAGCTGAGTTTAGACTGAACAAAACACCATGCTTTTTTTGTCAATAAATGTTAATATATCCAAAATAAGTTGAACAATTGGACACTTTTCTTTCACACCTATGCTCCAGAATATGTGTTGTATATCTGTTTGGCTACAGGCTAAAAGAAGCAGTCACAATCTGTGAATTTATTTGTCTCCTGAAAACAAAATCTGACATTTTGTGTTTGGATACTTTTTTCTTCTACCCCCTAGTGCCCCCATTTTTTTTCTATCTCATCAACAAAGGGTTGAGAACACTGTCCATACATTATGCCTAACTACCAGACAGGTTTGGGCAATTCAAACCACATCCTAATTATTTGAATAGTGTGAATTCTTAACTAGTCTATGCTTTTAATTGTGCATATAAAGATTTAAAATCACAAATTAAAAATTTCAGACCTTCAGAAAAAAAAATTGCAATGAATCCATTAAACCTAACAGGTACTGGTAAGCCCACATACTGCACACGTGAGGAGGCCAAGGTCACAAATTGTGCTCTACATGAATGGTTTACAGCAGAGTGACTGGAAAGCCTGGCAAAGCAACACACCACAATACACAGTCTCTCCAATTCCCCTTATCTTCTCTCCTTTCTCCTTCAGGAAGCAAAATGTTTTCTGACCTGATCTGAAGGCAGGTAGCTCTAGTATAGCCACAAAGGCACCCAGAGCACATGCAGGCATGATGGAAGCCTCAGGAACTGAGTTTCTTTCAGTCAGAACCAGATGAAGAGCTGCACAGGCTTTAAACAATTGCCTTTGGCTACTTTTTGAACGTGAACATTTGCTTAGTGGTGAAATGACTCACGGTTCTGCCTCCCAAATATTCCTCCTGCACTGCATGTACACTGGAGATGGGATTGCACAGCCACGAGAAGTGACTAGATGTTAATGCAAATTTGATCACACTGCATTTTTAGGCAAAGTGCAGAGTGGGTGGACTGAACCTCTCTGTGGTTTTGAGAAACTTGTAAATTAAGAATTATGTAAAAATAGTAAAATAATAAGCAGTGAGAAGAAGAATGCCAAGTGAGAACAGGAAAGAAAATACAGGCTTACTGAAAATAGACAGGTCTAGAATGGGAATTTTTCTGCCCTTAATGATGTATTTGTATCTCAGTTTCCTAGCAGATTCTTGACATTTCGTTTAGCAGTGTTACAGGAAACTTTACAAAAAAAAAAAAAAAAAAAAAAAAGAGTTACCTAAGAGTAATTTGGAAAGCAACTATTGAAGGAGTATGATAAAGAGGTCAATCAGTTTATCACCCAAAAGACCTTGACGCATGATAGGAGAATTACACCTCTGCAACTATGTAAATAGCTCAGTAAGTAGATAGAATAGGTCAAGGAGCATCAGGAGTCTCCTGGACTGCCCACACAGAGAATGGGCCATCACCACTGCAGGATGATACCACCACCATCACCCCCGATGCTACAGACCCACCTGCCCAGCCCAAATCAGTGCCAGGTGTGGCAGGGACAGCTGAGCCCACCAGGGAGGTCCAGAGCCACAAGTCAGCCTCATGTCTGCTAGTGTAGCAGGAATGCTGAAGCAAATAAGGGGACAAAGGACTGACCACTTTCCACACCTGGGAAACAAACTCAGTAGCCTGAGAGGATAGAGGCAATGGCATATTTGATGCAAAAGTCCATTTTACTCAATGATTTCTGTCTTACCAAAGATTTAGGCCGTGTGTAAGTAGGGAAATCTTTCCCCTGATTAGCTCTTTGGCTTCTAGAAATCACAGATTTCCCAGAGTAACAGCATTCACTAAACTGCTCTGTTCTTTCAAGAGCTCCACACCAGTTCTATGACAATGAATCCCACACTAACATGATGTGCTCATAAAGCAGTGCTTCCCTTCTTGTACTTTGTAACTAATTTCACTGAATATCCTAATTAATGCTACTTTACAGGTGAACAAATAGTCATTATTCACCTTCTGCATACCATTCATGATGTCACAGATTTTAAGCATCTTTTCTTAGTTCATTCACTTTTTCCAGCTGACTAATACTATGATACTTTGTACTCTCCTATTTCTCTGATCACACCTTCTTGTTAGCTTTTCTTCTCCTACTACATCCTTTTTGACATGCAGGAAGTAAAACCAAACACAAATTTGAAGCTATGAAAAAAACAATAACCTGTGCTCATGACAGAAAAGAGGGTTTCCTTATACCTGTATGATACTAGTCATTTTTTCACATCACACACTAAGCATTTTTCCATGCTGCTCAGTACACCATTGCTGCTTCAGGACATTCCAGTCCCCACATCTCTATTATATATTTGTTAGAAGCAATAAAATTATATTCCTATAGTCTAGTCAAGCACCAGGAAAAAGGAGTGAAAACCTACAGATAGCTTAAAAATCTGAAACACAATAAATTCAGGGGAGAACAGTTATCCCTCAGAGTAACTTAATCAGGGTATGGATAAGAAATTAAGCAAACAAGACTTCCTAGGGTGGTTTCCTTATCAGTGAATGAGGCCTGATACCAATTATGGTGACAGAGATGAAGTACTGTAAGTACCTCTTAAGAGATTTTAAACACAGAGATCTCAAGGATATGAAAGACCTACTTGGGACGATAGAGGGGGAAGATAAATCAGTTTATCTGAACAATTTTTTCCATTCCTACTTTCTGCCCTGACATTTTAATAACTTTCAGCAATTCTGCTATGTGCAAAGTTGTGCACAGGATGATGTAATTGTGATTTAAAGCATCTTTCTGATGCTTTAAAAAAGGCTTTTCTCATGACTCTCAAAGTGATGAACTGAACAGCATTCACATTAAAATTACTAGTTTTAAATTAAAAGTCTTTCTTCCGACTCCTGTCAAGCGTGGGTGAACCCCACCACCACAGGGGCCAGATTCCTGGTATGGGACACCTCCCACCCACTCTGACATTTCAGCTGCAGCAGCCTCTGAGAAAGACACCCCAGCCCCATTCCCTCCTTTACCCAGCTGCAGCAGTTAGTCAGCATATAGAAAGGGGTTTTGGCCATCTCATCAGACCTATCTCCCTGAAGAAAACCAGCAAGTTAGACAGAAACATTCCCTACTCATATTTGGATAGTGTACTGCTACCATGTTAAAAGAGAAATAAAAAAAATCCCTACACTTTCTCACCAACTCAGGTATCTGATTTTCTTTTCTGCTTCCCACTTCCCCCAGAGTCTCCTGACAAGCCCTCACCTTTACTTCTGCATATTTTTACTCTACTGCATCATTTCAGTTGGCTTCCTCCTTTGCTACTGCTGAAGCCACTTGAAACAAAAGGGCAGCTGTCATCCATCACGATCACACTTGTGCTCCTTCATTAGTGAGACTTCTCCTGACACAGGAAAACAGCAACTCCCTGATCAGCACAAATCCAGACACATAATTCTGAAACATTTATGCCTTGAACAACTTTTCTCCATTCTCAATAAAAACTGATTGTCCACTAATTATTTTCCAAGCAATTCTTTCAAATGAATAAAGAGATCACCAGAAAATAAAAGGCCTCAAAGAAAAATGATAATCAGTTCAAAGAACTGATAAAAAAGGTAGTAACTCCTTCTGCTATTAGGTATTTTTAGGCACACTTCAATAAAAATTTGATGATTGATACTCACACAATATTCACATACTGCAGCTTCTACATGAAAAACTGCAAATATTTAAAGAAACTTAAATTTCCTCTTTACTTACTTCATTCCCAAGAAGTGGCATTAGCTCCTTTGTGGTCTGACAGCAATACTTGTAAATCCTATTCAGGAACACGTCAGCATCTAAACATCTTTCACTAAAGTATCACCATAAAATTTCTGACTATCCACTACATCAGGTACTCAAGGACAATACAGAATGACAAAAGTCAGCCTGTCAACAAAGCAGGGCTGAGGGAAGGAATACTTAGGCATCACAAGAGAAAATACGAACATTTTAGAAAACCGTTAACACTACACATGGCGGCTTTCTTCGTTTATTTTGCTGCTTGAACACATCACAGGTTGGCTGGGAAGGCTATGCCATGTAAGTCAACCAGACAATGTCTCTTGAAATCAAGCACTGCACTGCCCTGTCTACTGATTGGTGTTCACAAGGTCATAGGTTAAAAAGAGAGATGAAAATCATAAAGATTCTAAAGATACAGGACACATGCCCTGTTTTTGTGTCTGGAGATGACATTAGCATCTGATGTGCTGCTGACTGTCATCACTCCATCACGCAGATCCTCAGAAGCCATGGAAAAGAGCAACTCAGTTTACACATGCTGCTGATCCCAAGCATGACCCAACAAGTTGCAACAGAGACATCGCAACAGACTGAGAAGATATTAGGAAATGTCAGTAGAGAAAACTGGGAGCGAGGGCATTACACAATCAAAAAGATCTGGCTTAACTTTGTATTATTATTTAAATGCACGTGAAGAGAGTGCCGGTTTTCAGAGCATTTATACTAACTTTCAACGATGTTTTTCAAGCACAGTATGGGAACTTGGTGAAGAAGACAAATTAAAAGCCTGCCTTGAGGATACCAGACTTGAGTTATGCGGACACCCTAAAAATTACTACCTCATGCCTCTGCTTGGAGGCCAAAAGATCTGCAACCTGATTTCAAATGCACTATATTGTGCTCCTTACATACTTGGCTTATAAATATTCCTGTCTTAGAGAAGAATGCCTAAAACTAAAATGAGAATATTCTGCCTGTTCCCTGAGGGCAGAAATCCCAAGAGAGCAACGGTGAGTCACTGGGAGAGAGCTGATACACGTGGGTGCTGCAGAGGACTGCTCCAAAGGCACTCAGGGTACAGGTTCTGGAAGCCTGGGTAGGGGAAGAGGCAAAAGATCCAATCTGCCTGGTTGATTGGAAACATGGAAGAGAAGGACCTGTCAGAGTCCAACTCTTTATCCCAGCACAGGATACACCACCAAGACTGCCTCTGAAGAGCTGCACATGCCCTGCAGGTACTCAAGACTAACTTCCCAGTGCACCCGTGCTCAGCAAGCACAAGACCCAGCAGGCAGCTGGCACAACCCAGGAAAGCCAGACTACCCCAGGCATGATGAGCCAGTGGATCCTGGAAGTGACAAACTTGCTAACCACAAAGACGTATTTCCCTTCATTATCCCTGGCAGATATTACAACTCTTTTTATTAATTCTCCTGACATGCTTCCTTTTCACCTCCTGCACAGACACACCTGTCACAGTCTCACCATGGACTATGGGACCAATCTCTCCACAGCCTTCCTCTCTTCCTCTGGGACAACTTTTCAGAGATGTTAAGTGCATCTGAGTTTAAATTTGATTAAGAACATAAGTGCTCACTCCTTCTGAAAATTCAGGCCCTGAGAAAACAGACAGCCCATGGAAACACACCTGGGTCTTTCAGCAGTGAGATCAGTTTTAGCTAACCAAACACCAGCCTGTCATTCCCTAGTCTGACCTTTCCAGAACAGATCACAAGATGTCACTGCCTTAAATCTTATTTTGAGTAATTGCTATAGTGGAATGTAACTTGGTAAAATAGCAAATCTTGGTATTTTTCCCCACGACATAAACACCACTTTTTAATTTTCTGCCTCAGTAATTTAGGCCACTGTTAAAAAGGTATCCCTGATTTCTAATTTCCACTTGTTTCTCTCCATGTCCTGGTCTGCTGACCGTGTGAAAGCTCTTTTCTATGATATTTCAATTACACAATTAATTGAGGATAAGGTTCTTGGGCTTTTTCCCCCTCAAGAAGAATTGTCTCAAGAGACAATTCCAGTCTCTAGCATTTTCCTTCTTCCCTGGGCTGTGCTAAACAGAACTCACAGTAAACCAAGTCAGAGAACCTGAATTAAGAGCAAAGACATCCCCTGTTCCAGCATCGTGGGTCCTGGAGAAGGCTATCAAGGACAAGTAAAGCCATTAAACATCTTACATGTAAAGAATGCTGAAGATCTTCAGCCAGGAAAGGAAACTATGGAAGAGGGATATTTTACAGACAGAAAAGAACAAACAAAAACCCAACCAGCCAGCCAGAAAACAACAAAGAAATGCACAAGAAAAATCATAGGAGTCAACAAGAAAAATCCTGGAGATGGTGAGTAGGGATTGACTGTTCAGTTTCTTATATAAAAGAACCCATGGCCACCCAACAAAGCCAGCAGAAGCAAGATTGCTCTTCAAGAAAATGGTAGCAAACCTGCGCACTCTTCACCAAAAGATACTGCAGAAACCTGCACAGGCCCAGGGAGAGGCAAGATAAGCCTATGGTGCAGCACTCTAAAGGCATGAACTCCGAGCAGCTCAGAAGAGGACAGTAGTGTGGATGCTTTTACAAAATTCACTGTGCTCATAATCTTCCCCACACATCCAGGTATGGCCCTTGTGGGAGAACATACACTACACTAAATGGGCTCTGGTCTGAAATGGCATGAGCTTTCCTACTGCCCCTCTAGCACTTCTTCACCCTGGAATCACACACACCACCAGGCTTGGACACAGTGGTTCAGCAGCAGTCACACAGTGACACTCTAATTCCTTTTACTTACTTGCATAAAATTTTCAACTACCTGTACTATTTTTTTGCCTCCAAAATTATGTTTTCCAAGTTTATGGTCAGGTAAATAGGCACATCAAGTACCCTAAGTAATTTTTCATTGTTAACAGGTCATTCATCCTGGAAAGCTTTGTTCTACAACTTACCTTTAAACATGTAATCTGCCTGTACTCAAGTTACCACTCAATTCACGTAACTCAGCATTAGTAACTTGTGATGGGCACTTCCCCCCCCCCACCAATAAAGTGTTAAATCACACAGAAAACTATTGACACCTTCAGAGCTACACATCCTTGGTCCTCCTACCAGAGAGTCCTACCATTTAAATTTTAAACTTGAGACATTCTAGAATATAAAGTCAAGGGCCTCACAAAATACTAGTACGTGACATCAGCAATGTAATACTTACAAATGCCTTGACTGACTATTTGAAAATTAAGAAAGGAATATAAAAATCTTGTATCAACCTTTTTAAAAGGCTTTGTGAAAAAAACCACATCAGTTATCACAAATTCATCATTAAACTCTCAGGAATCCCATGTGAAAAACAGTTTGGTCAATTAAAAGAAATAATTGTGTCTATTAAGCTACTGTTTACCTCTATTTCTAACTGAGTGAAGAAAATCACACTACAGTATATAAATAGATCAATTCTCCTTTCATCTTCCTTGCTGTCAGTAGCACCAGAAAATGACGGAAAATTCAACTGCTAGTATCACATATTGAGCTAAAATGATTTTTAGTTTTTCTTTTGTTCTTAACAGAGCTAAGAAATTGCCTAATTTTTATGTTTCTGGACAGTTTTCATGTTCCGTCCTTTACTTTCCCATTCAATGCCCTTGCTTCCTACTTGAAACACACATTAGATTACTGACTATCAACAGGTGAGTTTACAAGTCAGTTTTATATATCCATATAGCTTCATTTCCTTCTAACAGCAGACTTAAAAACAGCTCAGTCTTCTGTCTCAAGATTTGGTTGCTATGTGTGCCACTGGGATTAGCCCATTTGTTTTGAGCACGGTGCTAATAATGCCAGGTTTGTGTTGATGGCCAATACCTACCTATTAAATACAAAACATCAAGTTGCAACTATTTGCATTTTTTACTTAGTTTAATAACAAACAAAAGCTTTGGTGAGAATTTGAAGAGGATGCCACACATGTGGAGCTTGACATGTGTTAAGACGTGTTAAGACATTTTCACACAAAATTTCCAGAACTTAAATGCTAACAACGTTATTACTGGTACTAACTGCTCAGACTGAATTCTCCTGCCTGTGAACAAGGCATCCCTTCTCTGTGCAACTGTTTCTAGCAAACATCTGTTAACAGCACAGCTCGAATATAACCTGGTGGCTTTAACACTGAACCACTGGGATTCAAGACCATTTGTTTTCATTCCAAAACAAGTCACCTGGAAACAGCTGCCTTTCAGTCATTTGTCCATGTCACTCTTCCCACATGGTTTCTATAACCAGTGCTAATAAACCAGCTTCCTGAAGCTTCCCAATCAGCCACTGCTCAAGTCAGCACCTTCAGTTTACCCTCATATGCAAGTTATTCCAATCCCCTTGTATTCTACACAGGCAATTATAACCAAATTGACTTCTTCCTGTGCTGCTTCAATTTTGTTTGAGGTTTTCATTCTGAAAGAAACATATTATTACCATTTTCACCCCTCCTTATATCCACAGTCATTTCTGGCCTGAAGCACAAACACTAAGGCAAGGCCTCAGAACCTGAGAGAATTTCGATCCCGTTCTTACTGTTGTATTAAGCAACTTAACACTGAGTAGCCCACTTTGTAAACCACTTGGATTACTTAGAGTAGAAAGTACTTTGGTACACGAATAGGGCTGACCAAATCAGCTAGCTACAAGCAAAAATTTATATGGAGTTTCTCTTTTTTTTTTTTACACATAACACCTTAATTAGGTCCTCAACTGCATCTTGCTGCTCTGCACCAGGTAAAGGAAGTTTCCATTTTTAACTCAGTATGTATTGAAAAGTCCTCTTCAGATTAAGCCTACTTAGCAGATGACGTAAGTATTATGCAATGTGTGTTCAGTAAGTGTCCCACCATTTCATTACATTTAAATTCTCTATAAATTTTGACTGCACTGCAAGCAACTTTCATCTTTGAAACAAAGTAATTCTGGTGTCAGGGAAGCTGCCTCTGCTGTTTCTTTGCCAGTCAGGGCCATCTCACCACCTAATGAATAATGAAAATTGTTATGCCCTCTCTGCTTTACTTATTAAAATTCGTTCTTGGTCATTTACCCAGAACACTCAGAGGCTTGGTAACTGCACACATGCTGTACTGCTCCTGTATCACTGCCTGCCCAAGGGATAGCAGGCAGAACAGGTTAAAAAAAAAGGCATCCGCTTTCTACCCCTAGGGAGATACTCTGGCACCTCCTGCTCAACATGTGGCACACTATCTCATTAAATGGACATACCACTTTCCTTCTTGTGGTGTTTAGAACTCCTGCATGTTTTGATGTAAATCAGAGCTACAGTAAGAAGGGGTTTTGTTACTCTTACCTCCCACTTCTGCAGAAATTGAACACCATGCACTGAATAGGAAAGGATGGCTTTATAATTACACAGCAGAATGATAAGCTAGTCAAGTGGACTTTATTTTGTCGACACAAGTAATTATGTCATATGGGCCAAGCCACCTAAACCAAACTTTTCTTTATGACGTATTCTTTAATAGACACCAATTCCTCACATATGTTGCCTGCTTAGATTTTCAAGCAAAATCAGTGGAATCTAGGAATATTATGCACATCTGATAGAAAGATACACTTTATCACACTGGAATAAATATAAGGATGAAATTCAGTGTTGTTTTTGATCACTGTTAAACCACTTGTTTTCAGAAGCTCACACTTTTACCTGCTTCAGTGTCTTCAGCGGCACAGCACAAATCTTTCCATCCAGTTCAGCAACTCCTGACAGCAATTGTGGTTTCCTAATCTCACAGGAATCAAATCAACATCTTTCAATAAAAACAGGCTTCCCAGAGAGAGCATGTCAGAACCAAGCAGCCAAGCTGCAAAAACAGGTCAGCTGGGCTATCCCAAGAAGAAGAGGAGAGCATCCTGGGCATCGAGTATAACAGCCAGAGCATCTAAGCAATCACTGTATTGTGCCAGACAGACACATCCTCGAAGTCTGAAAGCTGTTTTCTGCAGCAACAACAGCAGAAAGAGTAAGACAAAGTTAAAAAGCAGATTACCATACAAGCCAAAAGATGTGGCAAAAATACAGAGAAAGGAGCGTTATTTCCATTGATCTTCAGGAAAAAAACCAACAAGCAGTATTAGCATCTCTGTTGTTTCAAGGCAAGAGGACAAGGGCTGTATCTGCATGGCAGTGCCTTATAGGATGAGATTTGGAGACTGAATGTTGCAAATTATTATGGAACTTGTACTGAAGAACAGTGCAAGTGCTAAGAGGAAAGGAAGCTATGAGGCTACACTGGAGAAGCTCTCTGGCAGTAGGACCTATTCAGCCACTCAGCAGTGCCTCAAGAAAAATGATCATTCCTGTGTACCTTCACAGGTAATTTGTAAGGACACCACCACAGTGCAAGCTGACATGCCGTACTGAACAGCTGGCTGGGAGAGGGATGCTGGAGGATCCCTTCCTAGAGGATGCCCCAGTCGCATCCTCCTCCTCCTCCTCCTGCTCGGCTCGGCGGCGCCCCCCGCCGGCTGCCGGCAGTAACACAACGCCTCACCCGGATGCAGGAGAGGAGCCGCGCCGCCGCGCTTCCACCTTCCTCAAATAATCCAAGTCTTTTAACCACTCTCGTTTGTACAAAGTTTGGCACGGATAACCATCTCCAGTTCTGCACAGCCTTCAGAAGCTGTGTCAGTCCTTCCACCGGAGAAGAGGAATTTAATGAGTCAACAAAATCCTCCTGACAGCAGTGGTGCCTGCAGGAATCTACTAAAAAGCACGGCATCCAAAGTGGGAGTCAGGATGTCACTGCATTTACAAATTCAAAAAGGCAAACACACTCACAAGCCTCTAAGGAAGGAACGTGGTGTGCAAGGAACAAAATGTAATGAGATATTATGTTCCTTCCCCCATCTTTTAGAACAATAAATAAAGAAGGATTTATTCCTGTAAAATATGAAAGGGAGATTATTCAGAGGACAGTGGTCTTCATTCTGTTAAGACTGGCAGACACAACTCCTCTGGTCTCAAATCATCTAATGACAGAACCTCCATGAAGCCACAAAGCTTGGGTGTATCATGGGAATATGCAAGGCTGTTGCTACATTTAATAAATTTTTCTTCGGAGGAAAACTAAAACATTTTGATAAAGTGCAGAAAGCATTTCGGGAAAGAAAAGAAGTAATTCCTGTGTCAGATTTTCATAAAGTTAGAATTACAGAACTGTCTGAGTTGAAAGGGACCCTTAAAGATCATCTAGCTCCAACCCCCCTGCCATGTTCTAGACATTAGTCGAAGCTGGATAGCTGGGCAGAAACAGACACCAAAACTCTCAAACCCTTCAGAAAACATAAATACAAAAATGGTTAGCAGAGAGAGCTAACCATTAGCCATCTTTTTAGTCAGAGCACTTCAGAAACATCAGTAATGGGACAAGTCAGAGGGGGGAAAAAAGATGGGGAATGGGTGAGAGGGAAATGAGGTATATGTATCCCTGACATTAAATAATTAACATAACAGAGACATATATGCATGGTTAATCCCTCTCAGACACTTTCATATGAAAGAATATCAACAATGAGCAGATAAAACCTTCACAGATTTGGCAGTACCTTCCCACCAGTGCAGCTGAACACATCTTCCAGCAGAGAACTGCTGAATATACACCTGGCAGAACTCAGCTCAGTGAGACAGATGGATTTGTCCTCTGCCACGCCACATGCAGGTAAAAGACAAACTACTTAAACAAGTCCAGCTCTTTCAGACTGCTGTGGGTGTACAGACAGCTCTCAGAACCTACTGAGGATGTTGGCAAAGGTGGCAGCTCTCTGGAGAGCAGCAGTAACAAACACTAAGCAGGTAACCCTGCGAGCTACAGCTGCAGTGGGTGAAGGCATTATAAAGCCATGTAGTCCAGTGCCATGGCAACTAACAAGTCTACTGAAAAGACTTCATTTTGAAAGTTGCATATGGAGCTACTGCACTTGTTTCACAATCATATCTTTTCTGCCTCTATTTGAACTTTCACTTCTGCAATTGATGCTCCGGTTGGGTAAAAGCCTTTAGGAACAACAAAACAAGGCATTTAAACAACGTGGTTTTTATCTCACTGGATTTTGCCAGTTGGGTCTGTGCCCAGCTCAACAGCAGCATTAAATTATTTCTCAACAGAAATTCTGTATTTCTGCAGAACCCAGAAACTTTGCACACCTACATGCTGATCAGTAGCATTTCAAGTCATCCTGTAATGATGCCAATCCACATGAAACCAGGGAACACTTACGAAACAGATGTAAGTGAAACCTGAGTTTGTACTGACTGTTGGATCACAAGTCAAAAACAACTCAAAGACATCAAAGACATCTTTACATTCTCCTTAGCTAGCACTGCCACATTCTTCAGTGACAAGGAGTGATCCCATTGCCCCCTCATCTCACCACCCCAAGTGCCAACTGTTGCAGAATTTTTAAATTTAACTCCCGAAAAACTTGAGAAACAAAATTCAGCTACCTCACAAACCCTTAAATTCCTCTAAATGGTACAAACCAACAAGTGCTTCTAGCAGAAGCACTTTCTTAGGAATGCAGCAGAAGTTTGTACTTTGGTATGTTGAGGGTTTTGTTATATTAGCATACTACCAAAGCAGTAAAAATTTTCAGGTTTGTTCATTAACAGTTCTCCAGTTTGCCTTTTGCAGATTTTATTTCCAGAATGGTGTGATCAGAACTTCAGAGAGAGAGAAGTAAGTTTTCTTTTAGTTCTCAAATTATTGATCTCATCACATTCAAATCTGCCAAAAGTTACAGCCTGATCACTGTAAACCCTTGAGCTTGCCAGGAAGGATTACTCCAGGGTTTATCTTCTTTATGGCAAGGCCTATACTGCCTCTTAAAAGGCACTCTTCAGTTGTGGGCTGGTCTGCACGACCACTCAACACAACTTTTTCACTGCAGATTTTTTTTACGCCAAAGAATAACTTAGTAACTGACTCCTTAGGAGTCAGTCACTCACGCACACACTGTGTGAGCAGCAAAGAAGTCTGCTTTGAGGACAGCTACAGCTTCCTGTTCCATTCCTTCTGTCTGGGAAAGGATTCCTTACAAGATCGAACCAGAGTTCTCCAAATCTAGAAATTCATTCCAACAAAATACCGACATAAAATCTGGAATGCGAAGTTTTTCATAAATCGTATCTAAAATCAATTAACAGTATCTAACAAATTACAATCCAGAACTTCAAACAGACGTGTACGTGACTCATCTCATATTATTAATGTACAACTAATTTTTTTCTGAAGTACTTGCAAAAGAATCTAAAAAGGAATTTATAATTAATTGAGTTAGGTGGGAGCATGAGGGGGAAACAAGCCATCACACGAGCTCTTTGACATCTTGTTTAAAAATATGTAGTTAATTTACTTACTTCCTTGCACTTCAACAAACATGAATATAAATTAAGACTGAAGCCTTAAATTGTATACATCAATTTATAAAAGAAACAGCCCCGCCAAAAACACTGAACCCCATAAAACACTGAAGACCAATCTTAGAAATAACTAAAATAAAATGCAATAATAAACTAACTGCTGCCTATAACAACACTGAGTTTTAGAAGTGAGAAACAAGATACAGGTATTTTTGTGAGAATGCAAGGTTTACGTTAATAGCAGATATTTTGAACGATATAATTCCATTTGCTTTTATAGGAAGGATATCCAAAGTTAATTATCCTTTCAAGCAAGGCCTACAGAATATGAGAAAAATACATTAGCAAGCTATCAAAACAAACAGATTTCAAAATACTACAGCACTAACATTAACTCACCGGTACCATAGTATCTTTTAAGTTCTGTGCGTCTGATGTCTTTCAGTTGATTGTACTTTTTCTTTTTCTTTTCTTTGTCTGGAGCAGTTTCCTTTTCCCCAGAAAATTTACAGTTGTCTTCACAGGAACTGATTTGCTCCAAAATAACTTTACTTTCATCATCTTTCTCGGAAGGTGTTTTGGAATCAGGAGATCCAGGAGAATTGGCAGAGACAGTCTCGGTGGTTTGTTTGACTTGCCTTTTCTTTTTCAAACTGTGCACAAAGAAAAGAAATCCATGTTAAGATTTAGACAACCACTAGAGACAAGTTAATTCACTTTCATAATTGATCTTTTTAAAAATGAATTTAATATCAGAATTCCTTACAACCCTTTAAAAATCACACACTTTGCATCAGTAACTTGGTAACTAAGATGATCCCACCTGCCATCAGTAACTTGGTAGCTAAGATGATCCCACCTCATACTCTTTCTTCCATTACATCATCATCTCAAGGATACCTTCTCAAGAATAACAAAAAATATAGTATGTTTTTTACTGTTGTTTACTGAGGAGAAGGAACAGGGAAAAACAAACAAATCAACCATTGAAAAGCTGGGGGTTTTTAAAGGACCATACATCTAAATGTAAAAACAAGATACTGAATTCATGTTTTCAAGATGAAGCCTGGTATAAAACAAATCCTCAAATCACAATATACTATAACACAACAGCTAACAACAATTCCACAGTCCACTGCTCCTGCTTTATAAAACCATCTGTTCTCATACAAACTTGCTATTTTTTTCCTTTTTGTCCAAGGTTATCTCCTAGAAGCCACTCATGCTACTCCACAGCTGTTCTGGCACAACCCACACTAGCTAGTATTCCAAGTGTCACCCAGCAGCTCCTTCTGCAACATTATCAATGTGGCCACAAACTGCTTGTGCCAGAACATTTTCCAGCTGCCCAGATTTCTTCTGAGAGAAATCTTAATGAGCTGCCTATAAATCTACCAACTTATCACTATAGCAACAAGAGTATTTTCTTTTTAGAAGACTTCTTAAAGCACAGCTCAAGTGAGAAAGATGCTTCAGGAATCCTAACACAGAATTTTCTGCTAAATCACCATCTACAGCACTGAGTTTGCTTAGTAAGAGCAAAGACTGACTTTATGGGTTGAGGGTCACTGTCACTAAATTATTTCCCAGTTAATCACTGACTCATACCATACAAAATGAAAAACTAATCTATCTAATCGTCCATCTCTTCAGTACATTAACTTCTTGGTTACAAGGTACCTAAGGGAGTGAGCAGTATATTTATCTTGTTGATGCCAAAAACAATTGTTTTGTGCACAGGAAGAATTATGCATAGAAAGTACAGACAACCAGTGAGTCACCACAAATGGGAAAAGGTTACATGAGCTCACAGCAGTAGCTTACGTAAGTGAATATATTAATACATTAAGTTATTAATATAACACAGGAATTTCAGAGATTCTCTCTTCCATCTTTTATGTTTATATGCTTTTCATGTATTCTTTTAGACTACAACATTAAAATAAATACACAGAGCAATTGCACATTTTAAAAAGGCGTTTCAGGCTACACACCTTTTTTTAAAAATAAAATATTAAAATCAGTTCCAAGTTTAGAATGTTTAGACTGAGAAAGGTCAGTTTCTCAGACTACATGTGACCAACACTTTCCAGTGAAACACTTCAAAATACAGTCTTACAAACTGTGTCTATCACACATGTATGTATACATATTTCTTTAATGCTTCCCAAAATAGGAAGATTCACCTCCTGCAGCCAACCCAGTGAGGATGCTGTGGTTCCCCATTCACTCAAACCCACAGATCTGCAAGTCAACCAGTAGTAGTAGTTCATGCTCTGCCCAGCAAGAGACAGTTACCGTATATGAAATTTATGCATTCAGTCCTGACTACGTACGAAAACACCATACAGGGATTTATAAAAGATAGAAGTGACTACATCTATATAACAAATGAAGTGTTTAAACTTGATTAAGTGTTAAACTAGACTAATGAAAATCGGGATATGCAAAGGAGGCTTATTTTTAACTAATAAGCCACAGTGCTTACAAAAGGCTGCTGTAGCAATCATAAAACATTAAAGTGCAAAACCTTTGCATGCACAATGTTTATATTTAGTCCTGGTGTAAATCTTGGCAAAGCAGCCCTCTACGCTGAAATGGCATACTCCTATTCGGTTATACCGAATTCCAGACTTCTAAATGAGCCACATTCCTGACTTTTGACTCTAGTGACGAAGTGACCTTTCCGTGTGTGTGTATATCACAGGATACCCAAGTCACCTGCTTCCGCAGATGAGAACCAGCAAGCATCCACTGGCAACCCATTTCTACTCACACTGAATCAGACTTCCGTCTTCAGATTCACAGTCTATTTGTTTTGATCACAAACTCTGTTAAGGAAGCTTTCTGTAGTATGAATGTAGTATCTCAAAACAACAAAAGGGGCATTAATGGAAACAGAACCTTTTTTGGCAGGGGGAAAAGAAGAATGAAGAGAAAAACCTCTCTAGAGGTCAACAGTCCTGGTGACAATACTAACAGCTTCTGTCAGTACTTTCCTTAAAACATTCTCATTTGAACTGGAGTTTTCAAAGATGCCCCTGGCAACTTTCAGAATAAAGAGCTAAAACAGAACTGGTCCATTAGTGATAGAAAAAAGGAAAGCAGAAAGGAGAGTCTGAACTGACTCACTGCACTGCAACTGACTGGTTCTTGTCCTCAGTGTTTAATCTTGCTGCATTCCCACTACTACAGCACACTGGGGGCTCATTACACAACATACAGCATCCCCAGCACAGAGCTGCTGCTGTGATGGACAGTGCCATGGGCATCTTTCAGGTGTGATCAAGAACCTGGACACTCCATAATTTCTATTCCATCCCCATGGCAGGTATCAGATCTTCAGATAGTGCCAAGCTTACTCCTCCTGCCCACTGCTCTGTTTCAAGATTGTGACCATCCAACTCCGTAAGTGGTAACCTTGGCACTAGGAAAAAAGACTAAATTAAAACCAAGTATCCATGACATTCCAGACAGGACTCAAGAGTAACTTCAACTCTGTCTAGGATTATAATCTCTGCTTGTAAGATGCTCCTTCCAGAGGTTTCCAAAGCCCAGCAAAAATTACCCAAACCCCTCCAATTCACCCCCCCTGAAAAGCTTTGCCTGTAATATCCCAAGGAACCAAAACAAGCCTTCAACAGCATCTAAAGCCGTAACAGCAGACTCAAACCTACTGTGCTTTTTGACATTACGCACCCTCTTAGTAAAGCAAAGCCCTGTATACACACGAGACAATGCATTATTAATGCACACTGGCACAGTGCAGCAGAGACTGGGCTGTGAAGAGCACAGCTGGAGGGTTTACAGCATCTTCAACTCCATCCCCTTGAGGTACCTCCTTCACCCTCCACTCAACCCTTTTCTCACACTGACCTGTATATCCCACACAAGCTGCCAGTCCTTCTCCTGCTCAGATTTCAAACCCGTCACCTCCTGAAGAAGGTGGGGGCTGAAAGTCTAATCTACTCTTCTCCCAGCTCTCAGGCATTTCCCAGCCTCCATGACAAGAGCTACTATGGACCATGGTTTTAAGAACACAATTTGTTGAATTATTTATTTTTTCAACTATGTTTGAAGATTTTGAGTGGGTTTGTTCAGTTTCTAAGGGGATGTCTGTAAACAAATCCAGCATTCAGTTTTGTCCTAACAGTTATAAAAGTAAAAGCGAGCTCAACAACAACAAAAAATTAAACCCCTCAGTCTGATCATGTTCTGCAATTAAATCAGCCTTTCAGGCAAAACAAGATGTATAAAGTGAATCATAAAGTGTTGCTGCAGAAAATGCTTGGTTTTCAGTATTAATTGATGGATATATTGTGTTCCACTAAGAAAGCTGCTGGGGAAAAAAAGAGAAAGAAACAAATTGGGAGGGCAGGATAAACAAACATCTGTAAAACCACTCCTGTTTATGAAGAAAGTCTTACACATCTGTAAATTCATTCAGACACCAGATAACATTTTTCAAGTTAATTGATTCTGACAGGCAAAACATTTCTTCTGAGTTTATACAGAGGGATAATTTTCCAGCCCCTCAAGTGCTTTCTGAGCAACAATCAGCAAGCCATTTTCTAAATTTGTCCAAATACAAAGTTTACCAGCAAAAGCAAAACTTACTGCAATACAAAGATCATTTAATTTAATGAAGACTAATGATCTGAAATGGACATAACCTCAGAGTAGACAGGTAAAAATGCAAGGTTAGCAGTGTTTACTTAAATTAATTTGCAACTGACTGTTTAATACCTTGGGCACTGACTTACAGGAAAATAACTAGGAAAGATTCCAAGAAACGGCCTACTTCATCTTCCAGATCCAACTCTATCTGACTGCCTATGGAAAACAAATAGTTTTTAGAATAAACCAGCCTGAACTTCCCATTACACTTACAAGGTAGGTGCTTAGGGTAGAAAGAAAACTGCTCAGAGAAAAGAGGGGTGATGTTATCTGCCCAACTTGCACTAGAAACTACAAGCAACCAGTAAAGCAACTCTGAGACAATAAAGACATGGAAATCTGACAGTAGATTTCCCTACTGACAGTAGAATCTTTTTCCCTATAAATTTCATTTTGTTTTGCTTAACACTTATTCAATAAAGGTGTCTAACAAACAATTCAGTATGATATCATTCAATACATAATACCACAGTCAAAAAGCACTAAGTCCATATCATAGGATGTTCTAAAAAACTCCTGTGATAGTAAGGCATGTTTTTTTATGATGTATTAGATTAACAAAGATCATACACCATGTACAACTCTTGCTTTAGAAACAAAAGCATCTAATAAAGCGGCCCTCCAAAAATATAAGCAAAAGGCGGAATAGAGAAGAAATCTTTTTATCTTTCAGCTGACAAGCTGAAGTTTTCCTTTAGAAATTTTCCACAATGTGCATCCTCTAAAATGTGCCTTGATATCTGGCATACAATCATCTTGACATCCTGTAGAGCACAAACAGATCATGTTCCTCAAATACCATTTTTTAAAACCTATTTATGCATATATACAGTAAGATTTAAAAAAAAACCCAACCTTTAAAACACTTCAAACACCTTAACCTGTTCTGTTCCTATTAAGAGTTCTTTATATAAAAATGATATCCACCCCAATTATTTACTTCAGAATTAATAATTTTAATCTTAATTTAAATCTCTGCACTGATATTATAATATATACTAGTTTCTTTCTATCCTCTGTGCCTTTCTCCAACCATCCAGAAGAGCTAAATAAATCAAATTCATGTCAAAAAATCCCATATTTACTTACAGAAATCTTACAGTAAAAATCTCCATTAGGCACCCACTGGTCTGATCTTAATCAGCCATTCTCTCCCAGCCTGCACAGATCACCCCTCTCCCCTTCACCCAGCCCAGTGCCAGCAGGACTCAGCCAGCTCCAGGCATGGCTGTGCTCTCATCCCACCCGATGGAACCTGAAGAATAAGCAGATCTCAGACAAAATAAATCATTGCTCCTTGGAAAGCCAAAGGAAGTCAGATTGCTTGCCAGACCATAACACTTCACCCAGACCTCCCCAGTGCAGCTACTTCCATGTCAGCACAGAAACAAATACAAAGCCATTCACCCTCAGAAATCCTCCTAAAAGTGAACAGCATCCACCCTGCAAGGAAGCACACTTCATGGAACACCAGCCATTTCAGGTTGGCACATGTCCTGTTTTGGAAACAAGCAAGCCACAAGGCTATGTTTACTATTAAAATAGACTATTAAGGCATATGTAAGGGAAAGAACACATCTTTTGCCAGATGTTTTAAGAACTTACCACAGAAAGAAAAAAACTACAAAAAATGAAAAAAAAAGATTTCTGAAAAGGTTATTAAGGACAACCGTGTGGCTCCAGTATGGTGGTTGCAGACACTCAAAAGTGTCCATAACCTGGTCATTCCAAAGGACAAAAAACAACTCCTGAAAGCTCTGATATTAGTAGCACAGGACAAAGCTGGAAATTTCCACTTTTATTGGAACTCCTGTTACTAGTTGACAACAAGTACCAGCACCAGGCTTCACAGATGGTCAGCCAGCAGCAATGCTCAAGAAAGCTGGCATGCTCCAGAGAGTGAAGTGCTGTACTGACAATCCACGGCATGTCTATTTTCTTCCCATTACTGCCATTAGCTTAAAAACCAAGTCACTACGTCTGTTTCATCATCTATAATGTGGAGGGAAGAATTTGTAGCAAAGTTGTTCTGGAATTTTAAAGACACTACATTTTCTGATAAAATGAGTTCTTAGATTAAGTAAAATATGTTCATCTCCCCTCCCAAGTTTTCTGACTTAGATCAGGGAATTTTAAACATCCCATCTAACATATTTTATGTTACTTAGGGGGTGGGAATAATCCCTGTTTCCCTGGGTAAAACTCAAGAGGGTTTTGAGCTGCCAGGAAGTTTTTATTTTCCTAAATTTAAGACTACAATGTTCCCACCTTAACAAACTTTCCATTTTCAAAGGCAAAAGTATCCCCATCCTTTGTGTTTATTTTGCAAAAGAGGTTATGATGTATTCAGCACTCCGTTGCGCTGACAACAATTTAATAAAGTCATTTCCATAGGAGAAGGATTCTGGAAAGCTATTTTGCTTGCTTTAGACATCTATTTGATTCTCTCCCTTATAAACTTAGTTACTGCAAGCTTTTAAAGAACAGCCTTAGGCAGAAGGCAAAATGAAGAAATCTTTCCCTTTGGATGATTCCTGTAACTTTGCCAGTTCACTTAATAGGCTTATTCAATTAGAGCAGCACCACAGAACTGTTTTGTCACAAATACCAACTTGATTCTTAACACACTCCCATCGTGCTCCTCCTGCTTTCTTCTGCTGACAATGCCACATACTCTCTCCTACTGTGGTGTTCATTCATCACCCCAAACGGCTCCTACACATGCTAGGAATTCTTCCAAAAGTGGCTCAACAAGTCATTCTTCCTGTACTGAAGCCCTTGCCTGTACTGGCAAGGGAGGGATGGCCCTGCCCTGTCACCTCCAGACAGAGCTGGCTCCCAGCCGTTCTCCCCCACTTAATGCCGGCCCCTCGAGCCACCACTCCCCTCCATATCAGCTGAGTGAAACTGCAAGAAAAAGGGAACTGCAGTTACACAGCAAAGGAGGATGTTACAGAGAAGTTGCATAGAAAGTCACACCATAGTAAGTCTTTTATTTTGATGAAGACAATAAGCTCATAAGGCTGGCTGACACACATCTCAAGTTTCTCCAAAACTTTGATAAACTCCTTACTCCTTGCCTCAACCGACCACTTTTCATAAAACTTAAATTCCACGAAAAAAAGAGGAAGGCCCTTTAAAAATTAATATTTAATTAACACAGGGAAACAAAATGCAAGAATTGAGAACAATAGGGTACATGGAAAGTTCTGGCTGATACGTGCTGCTCCATACAATGGTTGCTCCACACCCACTTTCTCAGATCACTTACGTAACAAAATTTCCTGATAATAGAAAGCAGTTTTAGTATTGATTAAACTGTCTGAAAACAGTCAGAAAGAAATGCAGGGCTCAGTGACTCAAATGGCAATAAACATTTGCAAGGAAGCAATAAAACAGTAGGTGAAAATCAATGGTCATTTAAAGCAAAACCCACAGGAAATGTGCCACACATCATGCAGCAGTAATGTAGCTGGAACCCACCTCCAGGAAAAAAAAAAACTTAAGGAGTGCTATCTTATTATTTCTTATATGAGAAATGTCAAAGATACCAAATCAAATTCTTTCAAGAATTACATTCAGATAAAAGCAAAATGCAGATAACAATAAATAGGTTAGGCATGCTGTTTGCCGAAGATATAAAAAGATACAAAGAGCAAATATGAAAGTTCATCATGGCGAGGCCGTAGAGAATGCACTGACAGTTTTGGTGGTTTGGTTCGTTTGTTTTGGTTTTAGAGGTTTGTTTGTTGGCTTGTTTTCTCAGAAGGAATCTACATGGCAAACTGTTAGAAGGGTGTACACATGTGGGCAGACTCTTGAAGGATACCTGCAGGCACTCCCTTTTTTTTCCCCCGCCCCTCATTCTGGAGCATCAGTGCCTGGCCTCCAGCAGAAATCAAGAATGGTGAGCGCAACAGTAATGAGGCAAAAAGCAAAGCAAACCTCCAGAGCACAAGGCTATTCCAGGAAAAGGAGACCTCTTTCAAAGCCTGCAGCTCAAAGAAGCGCCTTTAAGTCACTTCTGTTAGCAAAAGAAGGTGCCGCTCTCTCTCTGCTCACCACTGATTCTGGCCCCAGAAGTTGTCCCCATTCTTGCACAAACCCATTTGTTGCAGCTTCACAGGGAGCAGATCTAGGAAACTATATAAAGATAACCCAGCAAAAATACCAATACATGAATTAATTTTTCAGAATTGGATCACTCTCCCATTAGATCCCATTTGACTTGCTACCACTGGTGTCAACACAAAAGAAGAAGGCTGTAAGCAGAGGCAAGACTGCTCCTCCAAGCAGGCACTTTGCTGAGATGGAAGGGCTTGTCAAGCAACAGCCTTGGTTGTTCTGTTATGTTACTTGAGATCAGTAAAAAGAGGATGCCAGAAAGCCAAACCAGGCACACACCACACCACGCCCAACAGATCTCTGCACAGGAGCACTGAAGTGGTCATGGCAGATTCTTCCGACTTACCTGGAAAAGGTGCTTTGATGATGGGCAATTTTCATAAACACTGGTGCTCCAAGGGCTGCAAGATGGGCAGCTTCCCCTGCTGCAGAAAGGAAACAGTGACTCTGCTTCTCCAACAGCAGCAGAGAGAAAAGAAAGTATTGTTTTCTCCATAAAAAGGATCTTAATGTTGAGTAAGTTGACACAACTCAGTACGTGAAGTCACTTGTCAGTGTTTACTGACCAAAAGATGCTATGGTTGAGAACTCAGTAACCAAAGTAAAGTCAAAAATTCAACAGTTTCTTTATTTAAATGACTAGTAACAGAGATATCTTAGAGAGGGAGGGGACTTGGATTTAAAGTACCTGTCATTGCATTAGCCTTTGCTTTTCTTAGAGTTACTTTGCAACCTAGCATTTAAATGTCGAGGTGCTCTGCATCGCTGCACCAATTTCTATGGCATCAAAATATCAATTTCATACAGCTGTAAACAAAAGTAGTTTAAAAAAAGAAAAACACAAAAAAACCCCTACACTTTCCCCTTTTTATTATTAATAGACAAGGCCAAGATTTTTTTCTTTTAAAAAAAGGCACTAAAAATTAAGCCAAATCAATGGCTTTAAATGATAACTTTCATAATAACACCAAAATTATCCAAATGTCACCACATATTTCTCAAGGATTCTGTTAGTAACAGCTGGAGATCACAATATATGAGATGCTGTGCACAGGCCTACAAATATGTTGAAAACTTACCCATTCAGGAACAAATTTACAGCAAAAAGCACAGCAACATGAGTAAAAAAACGTTTTATTAGAAGAATTTCAGTAATCGCTAAAAACAAATCTCAACCAACTGCATATCTCATTTCTGTGTCTGCATTCATTGTCCTCAAACAACTTGCAACCTATTTTGCATGCTGAGCAGTTCAATGCCTTTCCTGAACAGACTTCCCATGAACTGGCAAGCAGCACAGAAGAAATGTCCAAGTGCACTTACGATCTTGTTACATGGATTAAAGTTCTGAAAAGACACACAGCCATATTGACATGGAGGAAAAAAAAGGAATCTGTAGTTTCAGTGTTTCAAGTAATGGCTGATATTGTCTCATACAACAGATATTCCCGTAAGTGAAAATCATCATCAATCTACACCCAGAACAGGTGTCTGCATCATCTTCTATACAAAGTAATATGGCACCACCTTTTTAATACTTTAGTGAAAAGACCATTAACCACAGGTATAAAGATGACAAGACAGGGAGAGCTTGTCTATGTGAGACAGTCACACGGCAGGCATATATAAGTTCAAGTTCTAACAGGCATATACCTTAAAATGAGAATTTGACACAGTCTGATATTTTCCAGCAGCTGTATCATTACAGTAGCATAGCAGGTGCTCAATTACACTCATAAGAGATAAAATGTGTATTAATTACTACAGCTTAAAACTCCTCTGTGGGTTTTATATTAAATATTATATTCTTTATGCATTTATTTATGCCTGAAGAATAGTTTGCATTTTTTCATTTTTACTTCAGCTGAAACTTTTAACCTGCAGTCAAAATATATATGGCTGGAAGGGGAAGAAACAATTACTTCAGGGAAAATGAAAAAGCAAAAAGTAAATCTTGCCCTCTGTCAGTGTGATGGAAGATGGTCAACAGGAAAACACAAGAGGCTCTGCTCTATCTCCATGTTCTCTGGACTCTGCAAGCCCATGAGGTCTCACTGCACTTGAAGCAGTGAACTAGAATAACAAGCTGAGGAAACCAGGAAGTTACAGTGCTCCTGAATTTAATGCTGCAAGGCAGCCGCTCTGCTTAACACCCTCGCTCCTTGCAGCAGCACAGCCAGGGAGGCTGAGTGCTGCTGCCTCCTCCCTACAGATGCAGAGCAGGAGGGTGCTGGGGAGAGCAGGCCAGCAGCTATCTTCAGCGTCCTGGTATTTTCAAGGGCAACGACCTCCTACCAAACCCAGCCAGCCCAAACCAGGTAAGAGAGGTGCTCTGCGACATTCTGTCCTGCTGCCTGCCATTATGGCCACTAGTCCATTCCCTTCTGGGATGGGAAGGAAAGCTTCCTGGCATGCTGGGTCCTACTCCTGCTATGGCAGGTGGGCAGGGAGCTGCTGGCCTCCCCTCCCCTCTGGTGCTCTGGCACTTCTCCCTGCAGCCACAGGGCTTTGGACCTGCTCCCATCACTCGTGCCTGGACAGCTCAGCTCCTACAAGCAGCTTTCACTGTTCTGTAACACCTAATAGTATGGCTCCTCACATGCATAAAATTGCCCAAATGCATCCGTCCATGGGACCAATCAATGCTGTAGTTTTGGATTGCCAAAAAAAAAAAAAAAAAAAAAAAAAGAAAGAAAGAGAGAGAGAAAAGAAAAAAAAAGTTTTGGCAGTATTTATAACACAGAACATCTCTCTGCAGAACTGCTACATGCAGCACCTGCTGTGGTCCAGGTGGAAAGAGCATCAGCATCTTTTTAACATTTAGTCCACTAACAGATAGTGAACATACAGATAAATCTGTATGCTTGAGGAGATTTGCCTTTTAAAGACCGTCTGATTGAAACATGTGATTAACACCTTCAAGCCATTTATTTGTAGAAGCATTGCTGAAAGTAAAAATCCATGACAGAAATGCACTGTTATGCCCAAACCATAATATAATTTAAATTAAGCTTACCTGTGATTGGCTAGCTGTTAAGCTTACACCTACTGAAATAAAAATAGCCAGTCCAGAAAAATAGTAGCAAAAGCCTGAGGTTATTAGCAGTATATTATTAAGTGTTATACAAGGTAAGTTCTCTGTGCCAGAAAGTGCTGTCTCACAGGAAAATACTCAGTGTATTAAGACACCCAGAGAGCTGATCTATGGCTCATTTACATTACAAAGGTTTTCTGGCATGAGGACAATTATCTCCCTCCTCCCCAAATTCCTAACCGATCCTGCTGCTCTCCTTGGGATTTTCTCTCACATAAATCAACAAGAGGAATCCCACAGATCTCAGTGGAATAGCATGAGAGACTTAAAGCATAGGTAACATACACCTTCAAATTTCAGATGATCCTAGGAAACATTCCTTGCTCACACTGTAGAGTAGGACAGAAAAAAACCACCAAAAACCTAAATTGACAACTCACCTCCACATAATCAGATTGGCAGGCGCAGGGTGGGTTGGAAGAAATCCCTTCCAAACACAGTCTGGGAACTGGATTAACACAGAGGGCATTAGAGTTTACCATGGGGAATCTAAGGCCACCAGGAATATCCACACAGCCTCTTACCCTGTTCAAAGCCCCAGAGCAGAGGCAAAAAGCTTCATTTCCTTGGGGAGACAAGGGTGGGGAGCCCAATGCCCAGAAGCCTGCAGCAAAAACTGCAGAACATGCAACTAGTAGTTCAGACACAGTGCAAGCAGATATCCACAGAGTGTACCCAGAGAGGATCCTCAGTATTTCCTCTCTCAGCAACAGAATTCCCTTAGTCAGCTATATTTCCAATCTCTCAGACAGAGGGGGAAAGCTGCCCCTTTCCAAAAGCATGTTCCTGCAGGTATCATTCATGCCCTTCCCCTTAAACATGCAGCACTCTTACCAGAAATAGACTATACAATGCAGCATGGCACATTGTGCCAAAACCATACAGGCAAAAGCCTCAAATAATGGCAGATACAAAAGCAGGCATGTCTAGCTTCTTATCAACCCGTGTTTTCTTCAATCCAGCAAACTAACATAGCTTACAATGCTGACTGTTCTCCTCAAAATACTGGACAGCCTACTCCCTACTACCACGTGGTACAAAGCACAGGAGAGCTGACCAGGACTGCTGCCAAAAGGAGGTAAGGCAGTTGTTATTTCTCAGAGCACGAGCAGAAGATGATTAACAGCACTACTAAAATGTCAGTACCATTAGGCATCTCTTTAGGTGGCTGCATCTGGAAGGTGCCTTCATGCTGAAACAGCTCAGTGGTGACAGCTTGGTCATCCGTAAGAGACATGGCAAAACCAGAAGGCTGAGTGTGACCACATCCTTTCAGTAGCACCCTAAACAATATCACTTTAAAATCGACCATGCAACCACATTTCTGCCAAGTATTATGCTACATTTCCACCAGTGTTCAAGAGAGACCTAATTTTAAAACAGTTCACTGGAGTTAAGCAGAACTTTATGCACTAGATACATAAAGCACCTAAGAACAGAACAGAACACACATCCGGGGAGGCTGAAAGGATAAGACCGTATCTGCAGATACGACAGAAACAGTGCAATTTAAAAATGTAATTGTATCAGATACAGACTTCTTAGTGTATCTCACCTATCCAGAAAGCCACCTTGTGAAGCCTACAAATTTGATAATTTTTAAGGTATGTCTTTAAATCCCTCCAAGAGTGAAAAGGTAAATGGCATGGCCCACCAGGAATGTCCAGTACACCCCTCAGTGCCCGGAATTCCCAGCTGCAGGCAAGGGAAATAAAGGAAGGCAAATTATGTTGCAATGATGTAAACAGCAACTCTTATCAAAACTGCACAGATGTCTACATCAAAAGGCCCATCATGTAACAATTTATGTTCTATAAAGAAGGCTAAATAAGTTTCTTCTCAAAGGCTGATAAGAGACACCCCAAGATCCCTTTGGGAAAAGCAAACTTAAGGTCATTGCATGCTTCAGTCAAACAATCCAACCTTACAAGAACCTTGTAAAGTGAAAAATGGTGAAATTACTGGTGTGACACAGTACATCTGAAGATTAACTAAACACTTTTCTCTGCCTAGTCTGCAATACAGCTCTCAAAGAAATCAAGAACATTACAAAACTCCACCTTTTTTCTCTGTCCTAAAAAAAGCCTCTTCATACCCAAGTCTCACTTCACATGCAGGGGGAAGTGAATGGGTGAGGAGGCTTCCAGTCTTACACAAGTTTGTATCTCCATAAACAGCATCTCTGATACTGGAAAGTTTTAAAGAAGCCTGACGAAAGCCTCAGGGCCCCATTAAATACTTTCACTAATTCTGTTACCAGGAACAAAATTTTTCTTCAATCCTAAATGACTCTGCTACTCTTGAAGATGAAAGCAGTGGAAAGAACCAAGACTGCAGAAACCACTCTCTTGTTTACGTTTCCCAGAGGAAGCACTCATATTGGGAATAATTCTGTGATTTAAAGACTAATCAGAAAATGGTGATTCATGCTCTTTTGCTGAATTCTATCCTGCACCACAGAATTACGAGACTGCTAACACAGAAACTTCGGAATCCAGAAAGCAACTCCAATGTGAGATGAGAAAACAGTTCCAAGATAAACAGCTGCTCAACTTTTATCATGCAACACTTAAGAAAAAGCACCTCCAATTTCCTTCCCAACCTTCATTCTCCAGATTTACACCTATGAGAAAAGCAAAACTATATATATATATATATACACTAAGAAGTTTGTAAGCAACAAATAGCAAGTGTCTCTCAAGCATCCAAAGGACTTGACCAACCTCCCAAAGCTCCACCCAACAGGTCCCAGTGATGCTGTCTGTGAAATTCTAGACATTTTTCAACATCCTGCACTATGACAATTGCAAAGGGCAGCTAAAATACTGACCCTACAGCATAGAAGACAGAAAGTCTGCTAAAAACACTGAAACCCCTCAAGCATAAGTACCTGGAAGGTAAATCATAATACTGTGTGTTTCAGAAAGTATTTTACGGGTTTTTTTCTTCAGCTATCCACCATAGCAAATCAACTATCCTGCACACACACCCCCTAAATAACAGAGCAAATAGTAACCATTGCACCCCATAAATCTGAAGTAGTGATACATCCAGCTATTTCTCACAAAAACAGAATGCCTCAGGCATACATGATATGGCCTGAAACAATGTGAATAAAATATGATACTGTTATTCAGTTTCAGTAACTGGATTATGAGGTAATGTTTATATATCTGGAAGCAGAATTAAGATATTTTCATTGTACAGATGAATTGAAATGATGTATTATTTCCTAGAGCCATTTAAAAATATTTAAGCATCTCCAGGATGTTGACTTGACTGTTTTTCACACCCAAGATAAATCTTCATGATGGTTTGTTTTAAAAACAATGTGTAGAAAACTTTTCCTCCTAAAAGCAAAATATAAATTACGGGTGCTACAGGAAACCTGAATAAACATCAACATGTCAGCTCAGCAGAATTAGAACAATTGCAAAGAGGCTGGAATTAGAACAATTGGAACGATTGCTGGAGGAATAGTGAGCTGAGGAGCACCCAACACTTGAAGTCTGTTACGTGGATGTAATGAGTCTGGCCAACAAGAACCACACCTAACAGAAAAACTTATGAAAAGGTCTCACATGCATGAGACGCCTTCAAGGAAGTATCTTTGTGCTAAATTTCTTATCTAGGTTTTCCTCTGTCCTAGCCACCACTGATGCCCTTTTTCCACACAGTTTCTCTGTGCTTACTGTATTTTTATTTCATCATCTTACTGTGTCTTAATACTCACAGAAATCAAAAGTATGAAGTGCATGATTACTGAATATGGGAATAAAACAAGAAGACAGGAAAAGTCCAAATGAGATGCTTACAAATCTGATAGGTTGCAATATGCAAAAGGCTGACCAAGGGAATGACCACAGAATGCACATTCCAAGGGTCTGTGCAAGCCAGCATCCTGCCTGCAACAGCTGCCAAGAGTAAGGATCAGGGAAAAACCATAACATGACAAGTACATATAATGCCTTCCCCAGCTAAGCTTTCCAGACTCTAGCTGTTTACATCTATGTACCAATGATTCCTACTGTTGGAATTGTTGTGAATACTTAAAAGGAAAGCTAAGGTTAGGTTATAACCAACTAGGTGACTGAAAATCTATACACCATTTGTTGCATGGTTTTATTTATTTATAAGTATTAAAAATAATTAGAAGAGGAAAAAAGCTGTAAATTGGAGCCGGTAACAAGTAAACAACAACTGCAGTAAACACTTATATTTATCTTCTTTAAATCTTGAGTTTAATGTATAAACCTTAATTTGCATGGATGTAAATTTAGGTATCTAAGCCAAGAACCTAAATGAACTTAAAACATGCTGTGAATTCCTTTACTTTCCTTAGATTTGACACCATAAGGAAACAGGTGGTGAGCATCAAGTTATACAACTGGCCTCAGGTTCTGAAAAAGTATTAACAACCTGCAGCTAAAGGGAGTCTCATCCCTCCTGGGATGGCCTTTGGAGTATGTCCTTGACATCTATGTAGTTTTCTCAACATAATGATGGTAGCAGAACCAATGTAAATTCAGTAAATACAAAAGCACCCAAATCCTAGTGAGAATATTTTCCCTAATACAAGTGCTTAATTTCTGGCTCTCAGTGGTGACCAAAAAGAAACAGAAAACTGAAATTTGTAATTCCCCTGGAAACTATTAAGTTTCAACTTATGCTGAAACTAATCACTCAACACAAGTATGGTTTTTACAGTTCATCTCCACACAGATTGTTCAGATTAAGGTCACCACAAGTTGAAGACATAATGATTAATAAAATTAATGTAAGTGTTTTGGTCAACTTGTTGAAAAGCAGCATTTTTTCAAATACGGCATACTTATTTCTTTTCCCTAAGAAAGTAGTAGACAGCTACTTGACATAGGATTGTACAAAGCATGGAAAATGATCAGTAACTTGCTGTGATGAATGCTGAGACCCAGAAAACTTGAACATGAAGGAGAACCCCTTCTCACTCTTTCAAAAAATTATTCAAACTCTTCCCTTATGATTTCTCATATCCTTTAACTGCTTGTCCAAAGATATCCAGTATCACATAATACCACATGCAAACCAATTCCATTTCCAGGCTGTACATTCAGCCTTCCAGACTACCAATTTATACACAAGGCAATTCTTTCCATGTGATAACACAACACTCATTTTGGTAGTTTCTTTCTAAATTAAGTTAAAATTTTAATGGCTACTGATTTTATGGTAAAGTACCCCTGAACTACACAATGGGCAAGGGAAAACAGAGAGCTCTACGTTCTGAGGGAGGGAAGATGCACAGGCAGAGGGAAATAGGAAGTTGTATCTGTTCATGGGAATATAATCACAATAAAAGCACCAAAGGTCACACTAGAGTCAATATGCACAAATATGCCACTATGTACATCCATTACACTGTGCTGTCTATTTTTGGACTTGCTGAATACCAGTACAGATACTGGTCCATTTGGGAGCTAGTGACACAGAAGGCAACAGAAAAGCCTAAAAACTCAGCTAGGAAAAGAAGGCAAGAAAACTTAACTACACGGAATAGTCTTTAAGTAGGAGTAACAGTTAAATAAGGACCTATTCCATAAGAGAAATCTATGCTCACATGTTACTCTTATACTTTCACTTCTTGCCTGTTAAAACTCCTACGAGCCATAACATTTTATCTACACACAGAATCTAAATCACTCTCTAAAAAGTTTTGAAGACATTTCTATTTTGTTTGAAAAAAACCACTTTTTTGGTTTCCTGCCAATCAAGGCAAAAAAATAAGCCCTTTACCACAAAACACAGTAGGTAAAATTGCATTTGGTAAGAAGCAAAAATGGATGGGGAAGGTTTTATTTCAGCTTCACTTGCCACAGGGAGGGGGAAAGACATGGGAAAACTGAGGCACTAGGATCGTAACTATCTATCGTGGAAAAATACGATGGCTGAGTGGGTCTCTTCTACAGAGCAATTTCACATACTTTTAGAGATAAATGTGCAAATTTGGGGGATAGCGATGCAGACAGTTTCATGTTCATCTTGATCTTGCAATTCAGGAGCTGGTTTGTCAGCACATATTTTGGGATTCTCAAGCTAATCCTTCCAAGAATTGCAAGCATAACCACTTAGACACCGAGCACCACCCCTACTAAAAGCTGCCCAGGAGGCACCAAGATTACACCAACCTGAAGGTCAAAAGACACCTTCTGATGGGAAGTCAGACACTCTGGGGTGCTGGCAAGGCAGCAAGAGAATTGTTCGTCTCACTGCTCATGTTCACATGTTCCCTGGCTCTGCCAATAGAGAACTTGGGTTTCTGTTAGCAGGTGTTAAAAGAAAAAGCATCATCTCCCATTTTTCAGTTAATGGTTTTGACCTTGTTAATATAATAACCTTTCCTCTCACATTAAGGAGATTTTCTATTAAAATTTGTGTGTTTTCATTTATAGGTACTTAGTGGACTATATTAAATATTTTATTTCACCAGCATTGAATATTTTCCCCTTCATAATCAGGATATAAGCAAAAGGGATCTTTCTTCTCAGCCCTGAGTGGAGTCCTTTTCCCCACCCCTCCTACAAGAACCACAGATTTTCCTTCTGCTGGCAAAAAGTCTAATCCATTCCCTGCTCTCTTCTGTAGTAAACAGAAGAGTCTTCTCCCATGAGCATCTGATCACAGACAAAAACAAGATTAAAGTAAAGGTGAGGTGAAGAGTCTATGCTTCACAAGAATGTTTACTACACAAAAATTTGGATTTTGCAAATACTACTCTTAGACTTACAAAACGTAACAGTAATAAGACATACAGGGAAAAAATCAGTAATGGAAATACAGAGACACATGGGATTGGGAACCAGCTAAGGCTGCTCTTAGCTTAATAAATGTGAGCCCAAGCTGGCAGGAAAAGCAGCATGTTTGAAGCAGCACACAAAACCATATGAGAGCCAGAACTTATCAAACTTCAGTGCTGTCCTGGGTTGTAGTATAGGATGTGCACAAAGTATTCTATCACCATCTTCATGAACTGTTGAATCCAATTGTTGGAGCAGTGTTTTCCCAGGCCCCCTCCCCCTGGGCTATCTTCTGCTAATGGCCCATCAAATGCCTGCTGCATGACTCATAGGTAACTCCCTCTGGGAGTTATCTCCCTTTAATGGGCCATCAAGGACCCCCTGTATGACTCATCATCCCATTGTGAGATGCTCCGCCCAGGGGGAGGAGCCAAGCATTCCCACCTGGATATAATCTGGGATTTGGGAATTTACAAGCAGCCCTTACCCACTGAATTCCTGGAGGACCAGAGCTACCAGACCTTTCTACGGGACCACTGCTTCAGGAAGACCCCCTCATGTGGACTGCTTCCATCACCCTGCTCAGGTCGTATTCTGACTCTGTCAGTGGTCTTTTGTATTATTGCATTCATTTTATTTTTGCTTTTTTTTTCTTTCTTCTTATTAAATTGTATTTCTGACTTGGAGCCTCTCACTCATTTTGCTTTCAAATCATTACAGGTACTTAAGTTTAAGGACAGAACAAGTTTCTATGAATTCTAAGGTACAAAACAACCCAAACCGATAGCAACACCAAAGCATACACCTAAATAAATTACCTCTGTCCCAATATGAGGCACCTGATCTGGTAACTTCTGTGTCAAGTCAAAATCTGACTTTTGGCATCAAGTCAAAATTTTAAATAGTTAAAAAAAACCCCAACAAAACAGGGACATTGTTGAACTGTCTCTGTACTAAAGGCAGTGTAATCTGCCTAATCATTTTCAGGCAATCGTATGACATTTATGTGGGTCATTTATGTGCAAAGCATTTAAACCATTCATCTGCAAGACCCTGTGGCACCTGTTCACTACAGCAAGTGTGCTACACTTAGGATGCTAAATGTAAATTCAGTTCTGCTTCTGTCCCTGACTGCACACATAATGTGCAGGAAGGAAAGCTGGACATGATACCTAGTGACAGACTTTGGCTTCTATTAACACAGGACCTGAGGCTCTGCAAGGACGTTCTTGTAAAAGTCATCCACAAGTTTGCTTAGAGTGGAGGCTTTAGGGCCTGCAACCTAGAGAAAGAAAAAAGATGCAAGCTGGGAGTGAAAGAGACAGGTAACCTATCCAAAGTTACAAAGCAGCTAAGTGCTAATACTACAAATTGATTTCACGTCTTTTTAAACGCTGCTCAATGTCCTACACCCATACAAGACCTGCTGCCCCTGTGAATTTTTAAATGAGAACACTCACAAGATGACAGAGGAAAGCAGACTAAATACAATTGTCAAGGACTTTCCTGAAAGCCTCTTGAGGCTTTCCGCTTGTTTAGCAGACAGCACTTAGAAAGACCACATAACATTCTCAATACTAAAGCATCTTACTCAGACATCCATCTCAAAGCCTGAGTCTTCTTTAACACAAAATTACTTGTTCCTTAGTACAATCCCTTTAGCTACTTCTGCTTTATCCTTCATAATGCCTCTCCTCTTTTGGGTGCCATTATCCATTTCCCCTTCTCAGAATCCCAAAATGCAACATTCTGCCAACATCAACATAACTGCATTTCTCCAAATGGAAAGCAGGTCACCAGACATTAACACATGACCAAAACTTCCTCCAGTCTTTAGCCACCATCACATAGAACCTGAATAGCAATAAAGAAGCAGCAACTTTTCCCCACACTACTAAATGTTGTGACAGGCATGTCTCTAAATGTCTGTAATGCACTAAGGCTATGGTTATTTAGCACTGAGTGGAGATGGGATACAATTCTCCTCTTCAACAGGACAGGAAGCATCCTTGAGGCAAGGATATATTTCATAAACCTATTTCCTATCCCCTCCCAAGAGTAAGTGAGCTTTGGTTCTTCTGTAAATCAGAGCTCAAAGATGATTAGAAACTTGCTAAATTAACCAAGACAACTTATTAGGAAAGCAACATCACTTATTTCTTAAAAATCACCAATCATGAATTCCAAACGATAAAAATGACTGACTGAAAAAAACATTGCCTTTATTTACCAAGATGATATGGTTTAGTCAGATCACCCTTTCTTAGCTAGCCTTACCCTATGAGATAACACTACGTAATCTGTGCTTTATTTGAAATCAAATAAACATGAAGTTTAGACACATATGTTTCAGATACGCTTGTTTTCATCAACACTCTCCAGGAACTCAATGATAGAAGCTCAAATGGAGTGCAATTTGCAACCAAGTACCCAAGAACAGTTTACTATCACAAATTATAATTATAATTCAAGTTTCCTCTGCTACTGAAAAGAAAAAAAATCACCACAAACATCATGGATAGAGCAAGGAAAGCACTTTCTGGATACATACTGCAGCCTGGGTTTTGTTTTTATACATACACAACCATAAAGCCTTGTGAAAAAGGCAGAATAAGGAGTTCTGTATTTTAATCAACACTGAAATAAACCCAGTAAGATTACCGAGCAAAATAGCCTTGTCTCCGTTCCTTCTTCTCTTCCTTGGTCTCCATTGTTGACAGTGAAATGGGCAAGGTGAGCAGCCAAGCGTGATGCTCTTTTTCCCCTCAGCACCTCATATCCAGGCACAGTCTCCTGTATAGAACAGTCAAGAACAGGAAGTCCATAAGTCAACATGTCAACAACACCTACAAAACCCAAGAGGTTGTGGAAATACAACAGACCCAGTGACAAAGAAAAGTAAAACTTTAACCAGTGCTTGCTGTATCCATTTAGTATACAATGAGACAAACCAATAAATGCACTCAGGCCAGTTTCTCTGCAGTGGAAGACATTTGGCAAAGCAGGTAACCCAAAGAGCAGCATCATGTTTTAAAACTCTATAAAGATTAAACTATTTTCAAGTTCATACCAAAACATCTTCCAGGTTTCATATGTTTCCTAGACACGCGGATCAAGAAAAGCTTTGGAAATACACAGTACAAACAGAATAACCAGTAAGACACACAATGCTCACTTTGAATTTAAATTTTAAATTAACTAAAAAAACCTGTAAGATTGTGAGGGATCTGAAAGTTTTAAAACAATGTAAAGGAAAAAAGAGTGATCTACATGCTGTACAAGGTTTGACTGTTGTGACCTGTATACAAGTTCAAGCAAGTAAGTTCATACAGGGAGAAATAGGATGGATCTGTGGCTCTCCAGATGCAATGCAATCATCTTGAAACAGGCAGGACCAGGGAAGGTTATCTAGGCTGAGAACTTAAAAAACAAAAAAACCCAACAAAAATAGGGCGACCAGTTAACACTGGTTTTGACATGAAAATCACCACCACTTGGCAGAATGCTGTAGCAAGGCACTTGGAAAACAGGAGCTGAAAATTTTCAAACTGTTTTATAATTACTGTAATTAACAACATGCCACATAAACCGCTGTCCAAGATCCCTGCCAAGATGTTTTATCATTTTCCCCTCCTCAACATACATTTAGCCTACCCTGATGGCTTGTACACATGTACAAAGTAAGTTAACTCTGGAGTTTTTTATCAGTATTTCAGAATAAACTCAAACTGTAAGTTACTACTAAACATTTTAGTCTAATGGTCTGTATAATAAAGAAATGGAAGCCATATAAATTATGATTCATAGCAAGAGAAGAAAATGTCCTCTGGGACCTAATCAGTTCCCATTATTTTCCCCTGCATTAAAAGATCACAAGCTACAAACTGCCAGATGTCAACAAAAGAAATGATGCAGCAAAGACAGACTAATCTACTTGAAAAGCCCAAGAACAAATCATGCTAGAGTCTACCAGAAATACTTGCCATAATTTTCTCTCCTTATTGATGGATGATTAGTGCACAGCATATGAAGCCCACTGCTTCAAAATGCACTTTTTCTAACTCATTAGTTTTGAATACATCCAGTGCATCAGAAATAATCAAGTTGCTCTCATTTTTATACATCAGGTAGTCTTACAGTAATGGGTACTCTTTAAATGGCAAATACCTGACATCTTCACTCTAATGAAGAGAACACTATTTTACCCCTGCAACGTAACACATGATGCAGTCTTCAACCAGACACAGAAACCTACATGACAGAAGCATAACAGCAGCATCAGAACAAACTGGCCTGCCCAGATGTTCAGTCTATATGAAGATACCACATACTTCCTGAGAATTCTGATGCATCTCTATCTTCCCTGTTGGGGCAGGTTCTTAGATCTCCAGAGGATCAGAATTGGTGGCTTCATTAGCACTGCCTTTAGAGTTACAGTAAATCTTTCAAAGTGTACAACTACAACCTCTACAGCCAACTACAAAAAGAGCTCAAAGAAAGAGGAACCACTTTTCCCCCTTTACCACGGTGTGATGTGGCATGAGGGCACTGAAAGCCCAGAGCTGAGTCTCACTCTGACACCAAGAACTATCAAATAAGCCCAAAGCAGCAATAGTTTAAACCCATGACCACAAGGACAGCAGGACCCATGGGAATGAGAAAAGGGAAGAGTCCCTCACCCCATTGAAACAGGATCAGTTAGGATGAACAGAGGCAAGAGAGATCTGTCCTCCTTGCCCAATGCCATGCAAGAGCCAGTGGCATGCTCTTTCCATTCATTGCCTTCCTCTCCCATGATCTAACACCCCCAACCAGGGAAAGTACCTCCCCAGCTCCAGGCAGGCAGACAAAAAGAGCAACTACTACCCAGGGAGCCAGGAGGAGAAAGCCCTCCCTGCCCACAGCCCTGTCAGGCCCAGTGCCAGAGCAGCCACCCCCTGCTTCAGCAAAAAGGGGCACAAAAAAAGGAGAGAGGAGGTTAAGCCTGGACCTAACCACAGATGCTGCAGGAGGTGCCAGCACCAAACCAGCGAGGTGCTGCTCAGCTCCCCACAAGTGTGAGGGCTGCTGTTTGCTTTCATCAGTGCTAAACAAAGCCAGCAGTGCCAACATGGGTATGGAGCTTGTTCTTCTCACATCAGACAAATGCAACTCCAAGTCCTTTCACATGGTGAGGACAAATAAATCAAGAATTTAAAAAAAAATATATATATTCATAACAGATGGACACTCAGAAAATTGGACTGCGATCCACAGACCAGACACAGCAAAGGCACTCAAGTGATTTTTTTTTCTTTCACTAATAAAAACATACAGTAATACAATATGCAGTCACCAATTAAAGTAAATTTTCATAACAGCATAATTTAATGTCAGATTCCACACTCTTGACCTAAAACTTACTTAGCTTACCTTCTTAGAAGAAACAATGATGTTGTTCTAGAAAGGCATATTAAAGTCTAAAAATTATACTTTGAAAACATAGTACTAGAAATAGCAAACTGAATAGGAATGTTGACTTCTTCAGTTCTGAGTTTACTTGTGTTGTTGGGAATTTTGTACTAGTTGCCTTAAAGGAAAAAAAAAGAGAAAACCTGACAGCTAGGAGGAACGTAGCACAGCCTGCAGTAATTGCTACAGAAAACTAGTATTCAGTATTTCTGAGAGGTCCTTTTCAATTTTAATTTTTAAAGCAGTAACAGCACAAAAGCCACATTTACTTTATAGGATGTCACTGACAATTTAAAGTTACATCAAAAAAGGCAAACCTACTCCACACTTCCCCCCTATCTGTCCTTCAATATTTTACAAGAACAACAAATCCAAGGTATTCTTTATCACCTGCTTAAAATGTTATTAAGGCTATATGATTAAAATCAATCTTGGTTTCCTAGCAGCTCCTTTCTGGTACAGATGAATACTGAATCAGCAGACTATCAAAAATATACATATTCTGGGGATATTTATATGCTGAGAAACAGACAACTTACTCATATGTCATGAGTTCAGTCCAAACTCAAAGGATGACAAAGCTGATTTTCTATCAATTTCAGGCTCAGTTTAACCTTTTCTACACATGGAAAAGAGAAGTAGACTGTGAAAAGCTTATATTACATGTCTACAGCAATCCTAATTCTTTAATTAGGCATTTTCAAGGCAAACCAAACAATGCATTTCAGTAAGGAGCCTGTTAAAAATTTGCCACTCTCCAAATTTAGTTGGTGTCAGCACCTGATAACTATATAAAGAAAAGATACATTAAAAAAATACATCAACTGTTCTTTCTTATTTTAGTCCTACTGCTCTGGATATTTTAATTTAGATTTACTCATTTCTGGATACTTGCTTTGTCTATCTAGTCTTGCTGCCAGGGAGTTCTGGGGATGTTACAGAAAATTCGTAATTAGGATGGGAATCCTTCAACAAGGCCACAAAAAATTAAAATGTTATAATCACAGGAACAGACTGAACTCCTGACCATAGATACCCACACCACTTCAACTGTCATCACATTCTCAAGACCTCCAGAATCTGCTTCCAGGTCTTGCTGTCCTTCCCTGCAACCTGGCACTGCAGGACAGCAGCCTCCTGCACTAGTACATTCAAACTAGCAGCAGCAGATGCTCTAAGTGCAAGGATAAACAAAGAGAACATAAGATTAAAAATAAGTTAGTGTGTGAATAGAGCACCCTTTAAAGACTTTGATAAATTTATCAAATTTTCAGAATTCTTTTTTCTCCCTTTTCCTTCCCTTCTCGTGCATGAAGAATAATGTACCTTGCTACTTGTAGTTTAAGCAGTTCACATTTTCATGAAACAAGAAAAAGTCCTGCTTGCTGTGATCCAGGGGTAAGCACCCAGAAATCCTGTCTGCTGGCTCTAAAGCATCAACAAGCCCTCCTTCAGCTGTGAGCATTACTTTCCAAAACCAAGCACATGAACAACAATACATCCCACAGCACAGGAAGCCAATGAAGCATCTGATTATTTTTAGAACATTCAGTGGACTTGATAGTTTTTCTCTGGCCATCTGTGCCCACTGCAAGTCCTGGAAAAACATACAGAGAAAAGAAGCATGCAAGATCATGCAATTCTCTAGGCATATTTTTCATGATCCTGTAGAGTAAATATCTCTCAACCTCTCATGAGGTAGGAAAATTATGTAATTCCCTGCTTTGCAAATGGGGAGCTGAACTGTCAGAATCACCTCCACATGCTCAAATGAGAGCAAAAGAGCAATGTGTGCAAGCATCCTTCCAGCAGCTTTCATCCAGCCTCAACAACCAGCAGCAATGAGAACACGGGAGGAGATATTTTGACAAGGAGATAGTTGTTATTATTTTCTGTGAAATTTAAACTGACTAACTTTGGAAACCAATAGCACAGTCTCCATTTTATCTGGCACTGCAGGCATATACGTAAGAATCATAGCTCAGATCCACAAAAGAAAATAAAAAGCCTAACTCTAACTCCTCTGAGGATCCAGGCTCACTCAGCTCCTTCAGCAAGCAGCAAATATGTAAAAAAAGCAATTAACTGACTTTAGAAAAACCAAGTCAAGGGTAGTGTATTCCATACTTTAGCAGGAGCCTCATAATGCAAGAGACAGTGGCAACAATCACACTGTGAACAACAAGCAAGGAAGATGAGAGGTCTACACACAAATTTTCCAGTTAGGAAGACGGAGCAGATGAAGGCACAAGACTCGTGGTGAGACAGTCAAGCAGACATGGCCACAGAACAATGTAACAGGGGGACCCCACTGTGCTCAGAGAACAGGATGCTCCCCAGACACACCACAGAGCTCTCTCTCCTCTGGTCTCTGGTACAACGTCCCACGTAGTATTTTTAAAACAGTATTTTTATATTTTTGCTTCTCTGTTATACTCCCCGCCCTGAGACCACAAACACCACACACATCTGTTCACAGCACTGCACACTTCCCATCACCTGCTGTAAGACCAACATTCAAAATTGGTCATATTCAGACACAAAGCATTACTCCTCATCTGACTTAGGTCTGCAACTCTGCAACAGTGTCTTCTTATGAATAACAAGTCTTCTGGGTACATGTGCCAATTCTGACCCCCAAAAGATGCAGCATGAGAGATGACAAGGGTTACACCAATAAGCCAGTACTAAGATAAAAAAAAAAAAAAAAGAAAAGGTATGTTTGTAGTACTTCAAGAGTAATATTAAAAACATCCCTCAAGTTGGAAGAGTAAGAAATTGTAGAACACATCACAGGTAGAAGAGAAGTTGTTTCAGTGTCTTAAGATATGAAACTGAACCCTTAGGGGTTACTAGCTGTGCCTCTGATGAGCCCAAAGCAGCTACCAGAGCACCGTGCAGATGCAAATAAATAAAAACAGAGACCATCCTTAAACACAAGGCAACAGAAACAGTTTGACATGGAAGACGAGACATTTTAATTTGTCACTGGTCATATAAATGCCTATTATTAAGCTTCACAAGCCAAAACACTAATAATAACTCTTACATTCATTTCCATAGCCCTCCCATTTTTAAAACCAGGAAAGTGAATGCACACTTGTACTTTATAAGAAATGCTATACTTCACAGCATTTCACTAATGCCTCTCTGACTGGACTAACCAGGCTGGGTTCTACTGCTTTTAGGTTCTGCTAGTATATTTTACTAGGTGTAACAGAAAAGATAAAAGTTTCTCTATAAACACTACAGCATCTCAAGATGAAACATAATAGAAATGCACAGCCAGCAAAGAGAAAAGTAAGCTACAACTTTTTTTAGTCACTTCTTTAGGCAGAATAACATAGGAAAAAGTGAGATTAGAAGCTTTCAGAAAAGTACCTAGCCCAAGGAAGTAAAACACAGCACAGACTTAACACACTCAATAGAATGGACAGAGATTTGTTTATTCTAAAGCTATCTGAAACATGGAATTATTTTAATACAATTACATAGTTACACTATAGTTATAATGTATAGTGTACCATTAATTCTCAATCATTAATAAACTCTACAAAGAAGTTCCAGTCCATTACACACAACTGGCGGGTGCTAAACTAACCCAGGAGAGCTACTCCACCTGAGGTTCACTCAACCCTTGTTCAGATGAGTAACCCTTCTTCATGCCTTTCATCTTTGAAGTATTACGCCTGCCACATTGCTTGTGACAAGGGTGCACTCTTAAAATCCACAAAAAATAAAAATACAAAAATTAAGAGACAGAAAAACAAGTGCATAAGCAGAAGCAATTTCTAGACTTCTTGTTCATATTAAACACAGAACAGTCACAATTTCTGAATCTCCAAACAGAGAGAAATAAAGAGATTCAATGTGGCTATTTGCATGCTCTGGGCTCTCAAGGACAGTGAAGATAAGATCTGGAGATAAGACAGGCAAAGAAAACAAACACCCTCACTCTTGAGGAACAGCATACAGTGTTTAGGAGTTTATTATCCCCCCTACAGTGGTGTAGTGAACTAAAAGTTCATGCATTTTCATTCCCTACTGATGAAGAACAGGCTAAGCTTAGATCACCTTCAGTGCCCCTACTGGATTTCCAACAGGCTGTCCACATGAACAAAGTTCAAATAAAATAAATGACAATCAGTGTGGCAGACACATTTCTGATTCAGAAACAGAACAATAATAAAACTTCATTCAGCTCCAAAGAACTCTCCAGACAAATTATTCCTGCCTTACTCAGGAAAAGGCTTTAACCCACTAACTCAGGCTGTCATGTTTCACACAGGCTAAGAGGAAGCAAATGCCCTACCAGAAGCTCCACATCACCAGTCAGGTTATCATGAGACAAAAACACCGAGATTTAATCTTTCCTCATTGGCAGCTGAACATCACCAGATGCATTTTCCATACAGAGCAATGCATTTTACTGTTTAACTCAGCTTCAGTTGCTAAACAGAAACTGGTTACAAAACACAGCATAAACTATTAACAGGCAGAGTGCCATGCTATTCCAAATGCAGAAGTGCAGTGCTGTTGGAAACCAGGCCACCTGGGAAGATTTTCATTTTTAGGTCAACAAGAACATTGCTGCAGATGTTTTAAAATAATTAATGCTTTCATCTTACTGTACCTCCTGTTTCAACCTACCCCAATTCAATTAAGCATCAAGTCCAAGCCCTCTGACCCTGCAGCTTTTCACACTCACATTGTACAGGTACACACAGTGTTGCCCCCAGAAAGAAGAGGTGGGGAGGTGGCAGTCAGCCTCTTCTCCCAGGCAACCAGTTATAGGACACAAGGAAAGGACTTAAACTGTGCCAAGGGAAGTTCAGGGTAGATATTAGGAAATATTTCTTCACTAGAATAGTGGTTAAGGATTGGATTGCACTCCCCAAGGAAGTGGTGGAGTCACCATTCCTGGAAGTGTTCAAGAAATGAGCAGACATAGCACTTTACAATACGGATTCAGTCGAAGATTGGATTTAATGATCTTAGAGGTCTTTTCCACCCTTAATGACTTTGTATGAACCAAAGAAGGATGAAGTTTACCACACCCAGGGAAGGTAAGATGGACATCACTGTTCCCTCACCTCTGCCTGGAGCATGTAGGCATACACACACAAGACTTCTCATGTATGTGCTCCTCCACATTCAAGTAAAACACGAAGTACTTGCAGTTTCCTAAAATACAAAAGACTGATGAACATTCAACACATCAACTAGCATTCAGACAATTCCCTTAGCACTACTTTGCTGTTTTGTCAGTCAACACTATCATGTTCCTTGCTCGTGATCTGTTTAGTATTTCAAAGAAAGCACTGCATATCTGTTTTGGTATGGTCAAGCAAGATACATACAAGCAACCACATCACACCCAGACCCAATGAATTACAGGTTCTCTACCAGGTTTGTAAGGGCCATGGTCATCAAGTCCTCCTCAGATTCCCCTCTTCCCATACTCAGAATTCTGCTAAAGGCCACTGGATCCACAGTGTCACATATTGCAGGCCTGGCCACACTCCAGAGTTGCTTCTATGAATTAGCTTACACAGGCCACAAAGTGGGATTTGCACTGGTAAAACAGCAGCATCACAGCAGACAGATGAACAGCAAATATCCTTGGGTGGTCAAGGGGACCCTGACCAGTCAAAGCGCCAAGCCAAAGAATTTAGGCTTTCCCTTGTCTCGGGCTGTTAGAATCTGTCCATGGAGCAAGCAGCTGTCAGTTTCAAGTATTATTGCCCTTTGCTTTCTCCCCTTTGCCCACTTCAGCGGCTTGGTAACACTCCTCCACCCAAAAATACCACATCAATGACTCACAGCAGACTCAGCAGAAGCAGCTCTGTATCTGCATTTCAGTTTATATTCCACCATACAGCTCACACCCCCTTCCAGCAGGCTTTGCTGCACATGGCTGAGTTACAAGCACACCCTCACATCAGACAGACCTGCAGCAGAAAGCTTGGGCAGAAAACCGTAAGTGTGACTCCCTGAGCAGCTACTTTGTTCTGTGGGCATCAGCAAGCACACATGGAAAGATGAGTGCCAGCATTCATGGGATGACAAACAGACCACAAAAGACAAACACATGACCTCAGCTTCACAGCAAACTTGCTCTCTTCTCAGTTCTTTTCTCACCAGCTCAAGAAAGGCATTTATATGAAATGTAAATGAAGCTGAGGTAGAGCAGAAAGAGACTGGTGTTTGAAGACTCCTAAATCACAAAGATGTGGCTTGATGCTTGGCACAAACATCTATATTGTCAATCACAGGTACCATAAACCACCTTCTGTTTACAATTACTAATTAGTTTAGGTCCCAAATGTTTATATTAAATATTCCCATTGTACTCAGTGAGACTTGATTAACATGTTCTTAATGCTTTACAGGACAAGACCAGGCAACAATAAACTCATGATGAACAAATCCATCAGCCTACCAGAAAGCATTAGAAATGGTCATTTTTTTTACATCAAACACATTTTCAACAATATACATAATCATGCTGTGAAGATTACTGGTAACTTCTCTTTAAAAAGTACCCCATCATTTTCAGGTGTTTAGAAAAAGAACCTCAAATCAACCCAGAGACACTGAATTGTGAAAGGTAAGTATTAAAATACTTCATTACTTCAAAAAGCAACTAGACACAAAAGCTGCTTGAAGGTAAAATTATAATTTTTAAGTTTCAGCTCAAAACCTCTTTTTACAATTGACCCTGATTTATGCAAATTCCAGGTCGTCACTGCTTCTGTCATCTACCTCCCAACTAAGAAGCAAAACGCTGAGCAGTGGGGGCAGAAAGGAGTCTAGCAGTAATGCAATGCTAATGTTTTCCTATCTGAAACACTGCTAACAGAACCAAAATGCCAGGTTTCCATAGCAACCTGAACTGTGTCACATGCTTATGCTGTATATTAAGCAACATTGAACAGTTTAATTGTAACACAAAATCCTGGACATTTGTAACATACAAAATTAACATTGGAAACCTTCACTGTTTACTTTTCAATTGCTTAACCTGCAAAATCTATTGCAGTCTGTTGAGTGTGACCTTGTATTACACCTATGCAGCTCCATAGGTGCTCCAATGCTGGCAGTGTAAGGTGCATCAAAATTACAATGATCAACAATAAATCAAACTCTTTTCACGCTGCATAGACTGAATCCTGTTTTTAAAAGCAGAAATGTTTCTAATTTTTTCCTCCTTCCTAGCAAAATCCCTTCAGGCACTGTGTAACAGAAGATTATTTAGCTGTCTTGCCCTTATGAAACACCCTGAAAACTTCTATTACCTTACCTTTTTTCCTTCCTCCCCCTCCAGATTCCTGAGGACACTACACACAGTTGCTGACCTTGTATGGGGTCACCCTGCACTATATGCAGTGCAAAAACTCCCCTCTCAAATGGAATTCCCCTTGCTATACACCAGAGAACAGTCATGTTTACCTGCTAATTAGAAAGCAACTCTTTAAGGAGCTGCTTGCTTCTTCAGAAGCAGAAAATGTTCTTTATATTTCTCTGCGTTCTAACCATTTGTGCACAGCTAGCTCCTCAAAATTATTCAGGGAGAGCAAAGTACCCTACGTCTGTGTACCCAGAAAAGATAGAATGATATTATGATTCATGCAAGACTGTTATATGCCATCCTTCCTGCAGCATATCTAACTGGGCTTTTACCTGCTCTACTCTGCATGTGTTCAATCAGCGAGCTGGTTCAGGGCTTAACCAAACAACAAAAAAGTTAAAAATACACCTGAATTAAGCTTGAGTACTGTTGCATAAAAAACAGATGTGTAGAAGTTTTCTGGTGAAACAGTAGCGGTATATATTTTACTTTCAGATTACTCAAGTGTTTTAAATATTATTACAGAACTGAGGTTCTCTTGTTCAACAAAACAGACTAATTTTGAAACTAAAATTCAAATATCTCACACTGATAGTATCAACAAAGTAACTCAGCATTCCGAAGCTAGATATTTCCTTTTGCTGGAGGGGAAAAAACCAAACACCACAAAGTCAGAAAAATGACAAATAGCTTCAATTCCTCCAGTGTTGCATTTTCATGAAAGCCATCCATCTCAGCCACATCAACCAGATGCCACAACAGAGACTCTTGAGCTCTCTACTCCCGTACCAAGTGCATTCAGAGGGGCTACTCACAGAGATTGTGTTTGTGACACCTAAGCACATGTGTGCAAAGCTGGGGCCCAAAGATGAAAGCTGCTAAATTTCTGTTCACCACAGGTTACACCTGACACAGCTGCTAACACTTCAAACAAAACTTTACATTCTCTTGTTTACAGCTACATCAGTGTAACTGCTTGCCCCTTCTCAAGTTGAAGCCAGCCAAAGCAGTTAACACATTAAAAAAGTTTTGGATTTGGCCTTGCTTTTTTCCATGTTAAAGCACCTATTTTTGAGGGGGCCACACTCCTTCCATTTTTGGTGTTAAAATTTGTTTTTGAAAATCTGTTAAAACTGGGTAGAGACCTACATTTCAAAAAAAAATTCAAAAAGCAGTTTGCATCTACCCCATCAAGGTGCATTAGTGATTTGTAGTTAAAAAAGACTGACACATTACCTGTGAAATGGGTACTACCTCAGAGCTAGATTCATAGAATCAAGGATCATTTAGGCTGAAAAAGACCTTGAGGGTCATCAAGTTTAACCATAAACCTACTCATGTTCCTGCCAATAATTATGACAGGACCTAGGATTAAAACTCATACATCCAATTCCAAACAGATGGCCAGGCTGACCTCATGAACAGGTCCAGCTTCCACAGGTGAAAATTGCTTTTCTGAGATACCTGCATGCTGGACTCAGGAAGTAAAAAGAACGGGAAAAAATAAGTGCAAAGCAGCAGGAAAACAGATATGTTTCAAGGGCAGATGAAGTAGATCCCAATTTATAACATGAGATTTTTTTATCCTAGAGCCTTTCAGTGAGAAAATCATTCACAGGTCTTTCATCACAGAATTCACAAAAAACAGTACATGGCATGAAGAAGAAATCAAAACTTATAAAACAGATGTAAAACAGAGTACTGTACAACTTTTTATTTTAATTGCAATATAATGCCAACAGCAAAACAGTTAAAATTTGAAAACTGTACTCAGTATGAATGCAAAGTCCTGATTCCTGTGACATTCATGGAAGTCTGAGTCTTTACAAAGCTTCTAGATACAAAACAAAACTCCAACCACACCAAAGCAAACAAATGGAAAAACAACAAAAACAAAACAAACCACATAAGAAAAACCCACAATGAGAGGAGAGGCTTTTGAAGGACTGCTACCATTCACTAAGGGATGACAAGGGATGACAGTTTTTACAAGAAATGCATCCTGTAACTTGAAGCCTTTACATCCCAAACTCTACACTGGTGCACAACAAAATGGACACCTGACAGCTACCACGTAAAAAGAAATACACGCCTCCTCAGAAGAACCTTCAAAATCGTGTTTGGTGCTACAAGTGGCTCCTACAGCTGCACCACTTTTCCTTTTGCAAACCTCCTTGACTTTCCTCTTGCATTTGCACACACCACCCACAGCAGCCTTCAATCATGGCTCATTCCTAATGGAGCAAGGTCCCATTCTGCAAGGGGCAGCATTGCTCTGCTCTGCCAGGTCTGAGTCTACATCCCCTTCCCTGGAGGAAAACAAAGAAACTAAGACACCTTAGGGTGCCTTGCTCTTCTCATAAACTTAACTTGAATTGTGTTCATAGTTAAGCAGAAGGGCTAGGAACTGCTCTGGATGCAGTGTTATCCCACTGCTCACCACTCCCAACACATGCCAGCACATGAGGTCTGGTTCATTCCTAGGGTTCATGCTCCTTGCTCTTCCCAGCCTCCCTGTAGAAGATTCATTATTTCTTGGTTTTGCTGTACAGTTTTGGTTTCAATATCAGTCTCCAGTCCCCTATCCCTAAAAACTGCCTGAGTCAGCCTGGGACTGGGAACTACCAGAGCAGGGCTTAGAAAAGGACACAGCTAGTTGACAAAACACTGAAACTTACTTCTAGTGCAAAAGGGTGAGGTGCACAGTGTCAACAGTGCAGGAGAAAAGAAAACTAATCTTCATCTCCTTAATCTCTTTTCAGGACAACCAGCGTGTTACTTGTACTAACAGCAGTTACACACTACAAACAGAATCCAATTTTCAAAACAAACAACCCACTTAAAAATTCGTCCACTGAGGGATCAGTTAGCAGCAGAGACCCTTTTTAAGGAATTTAGAATTCCTGATAGAAGGAAACAAATGGACATTTGATGTGGTGTGATGTGAGCAAACACATCAGCACAAGCCCAACAAAGGAGATTTTCTTTTCCATCCTGTAAGTATGACTGTAGCAGGACACAAATGCAGATGTCACATCAAGTTCTTGCCTAGCCTCTGCACACTGATGTGATGCTACCCCCTATTCACCCCTAATTAAAAGGCACACCTAACCAACACTGCCCAGCACCATGCACTAAAAAAACCCCAACAATATCACAGAACAAAACAAAAAACCAAATTACCTGTAAACCAAATGAAATTTCTTCAGTGTATACCTAACCACAAGGACTGGAGAACAACTCATGGCACTGGCTGAAAGCCACCTTTGTCATTCCTTTGTGGCTCTCAATTTCTTTCCTAACTGGCCTGACAATGGCCCAGCCTGCTTGTGATTTGACCCCAAATATTTGGGTGACAGGAAGACTTTCATGTTCATCAGCTGTTAATCATTTGGGCCAGATCTGCACAAGTGACTGGCTCACAGCAGGCAAAGTCAATCTGTCACCACATACCTGGCCACATTTCAGCTCACTGTTCCATAACAAAGTAAAAGTTTCATCTCCTTGGTTCTTCACCTATTGTCACCAAGATATCACTGCTTACACCAAATAGCTACCAGACAATACCTGCATTTCAGAAGTTTTAGGAGCTGGGACAGAAGGTACAGACCAGATTTTATGTCACGGATTACCACAGCTCCCACCTTTAGGAGTCTTCAGCAGCTTTACTACAAAAGGCTTGATCAGCAACCAGGATGGAAAAGGGAGTACAAAATGTCAAACACTGCTTACAGAAGAGAAGAATTTTTTTAATATAAATTCTAAATACGCAAAATATCTTCATGTGTAAAATTATTATACACTTCAATGCCTCCCTGAATTCTCTGAACCTTTGTGACAAAGTATGAAGGAAGAACTCAAGACACTCTCTGGCCTACAAAGTTTTGTTGAGTTTGCTGCAGCTACCAAAATCTGCATACAGATTAAACCCAGCTTTATCACAAGTACCCAGGTCTTTGGCATCAGTATAGCTGCTTAAAAAGCATTCCAAAAATGATATTTCTTAAGTTGAGAGTGAAATAAAGCCCTTGCCACCAGACTGGGACACTACTTAACCACGAGACAGTTAACTGCAGCAAAAGCCTACTGACACAGCACAGAAGCTGTGCCAAGCCACTGAAAACATCAAGTTGTTCCACGCAGCATCTCCTCCAAAGTAACAACCTAGGCAGGCCCAAGGATTTTCTGCAATCACAGCATCATCTGATCTGGCAGAAAGCCATCCACACCTCTTCCCCTCTGAATCAAGGTGGCAGTGATGCTTTGTGAATATTTATACTTCTATCTGCTGCATTACCTTAGAATACTTAAAAAGAAAACAAACTAGAAAATAAGACAGATGGCATGTGGGGCAGAAAGCAGAAAAAAATAAGCTGGAGTAAGAGCAGACAGAGAGAGCACTGCTATAAAAGGTTAAATTTACTTGAAAAAAATGAGTCAGAGAATACATTACCTTTTCTTAAGATAAGGCTGAGTTCAAGGAAGCAACAGCTCTCACCGTGAACTTCTCTAAAACAAAGCTGTGGAACTGATCCTTGCCTGCAATGTCGTAGATTTTGAGGAAACGGCCCTCAGATATCTTCAGAAACACTATGAGAAGATCCCAAAATCAGTCACTAATGAGTGAGAGTACAGGAAAAAAATTTCCTTTCTAGAAATAATACTAACAAAAAACTTTTAAATCCTAAAGTGAAACAAAATGAAACATAAACAATGCTATTTTGACATTGTAACCAAAAGATAAACGTATATCTTGCCTGTATAAACAGGTATAATTGCCCTGCTAAGCTTGTATGTTTTCTTTTCCTGTAAATCAGTTTGATATTACCATTACTTAAACGTGGGTACTCACGCAACCCACATTTCAAGAAGGATGTTGAAAAAAATCCCCTGCAAAATATACAGAGTAGCCATAAGAAAAGCAACAACAGGGAAGAAATGGCACCTTGGTGGGATCTACACACAGCATAACAGAGGGAAGGCTGAGTGCTTAATTACAGCTCAGGAGTACTACAGGGCACAGAATAACTGAGCAGGGAACAGCTTCACCAGCTCTGACAGGGGCATTGGACCACACAGCACCAGGAATTTGAGGCATGCAACTGAAAGCATAGTTCACCTCTCAGGATAAGTAACAATCAGAATGGCTTACTGACATTATGATGAGTACTCCACACATCGAAAAATTCAAGTCTAATCCAGAAGTCTTCCTAAAGGATGAACTGTGGTTCCATGACAAGTCATTAATTCTCAAGTATAGGGAGGTCAGGAGGACGCTGTATGGTACTGAGCTGAAATATTGGTACTCTTTCTCCAAGCCTGGTCAGAGACTGAGAGTAGCACAAGTGCAAGAGCAAAGAATTGCAAGAGCAAAGCACTGAACCTGGCTGCGGGCACTCAGTACGACCTTCTGCACTGCAACCCACTGGGAAGCACCACCAGACCCCCCGAAGCCCTCGTGCACTCTGCCCTTGCAGACAAGCTGGGGAGAGACTGCAGATACACAACCACAATCCCATGCAAGGCTGCAGAACCCAAAACTGAACAAACAGTTCCCAATATACAACTTCCAGCACCAGTACAACCACTCACACCCACCTGACATTTTGACCAGGAACAAAGACATACAGCTTTCCACCTACAATAGAAGGGTTTGCAAAGAAAAGCAGGAAGGAAAAAAAAAATACTCCTCTCTATGTGTTTAATATATCAATCTGAAACATTTTGTTTGGGAAAGGAAATATAATTCCTCTAGCCTGCTGTGAATTTTGTCACTAATTCATTGTTTCATAAATCTGGCTATGAAAAATGACAAGGGAGTAAGATTTTAAAAGGAAAAAAAAAGGAAAAGAAGGAAAAAAGAATTGAAGACTTGTTTCTCCTACTCTGCTTTCCTTCCTAGTCAAAGGAAGTCACTTAAGTGAGCACTCTTAAGGACTTGACTTGTGAGCACTCTTGATGACTTGACTCATTACATTTCCTCTTTTTGGGAAAGCAATCTTAACCCTCAGGACAAACTCACAGCACAAGTGGCAACATGACCTGGACATTTTCTTCCATGAGGGTGCATAATCACTCACAAGAGGGAGTGAGAAGCCATCAACTTTGTGGCAGGCAGCCAACCCCACCACCAATAACTCCACCAGCGGGTGGATACCTCACTAAAACAAAAGCTACACCTATAAAGACTTTGACTTTTTTGGCTTATTGATCATGCTGAGGAAGAGGTTTGTCAGTCAGCTGCTTTTTGGATGATGACACTGAATTTCTTCTGCCAGCTGAGCTGAGGACCATGACTGCCTGCTGCTGAACTGGGCACCTGCTGAGACACAGAGGGCACAAGCCAGGTCTCGGACAGAGAGCTTTACCATTCTTCTCAGCATTGGTTATGTTCCAGCTTTCCTTTCACACCTGCCGGATAGCAAAGGGAAATTGAGTCCCTTTGTCCTTCATTTCCATAACTACTGTTTGTGAGCAGCTCCAGCTGCCTAGAGCAGCAATTTCTTGTGTCAGATCTCACTGCAGAGGCTCACATTATGTTCTCACCTTTGAAATACCCATCCAAATGGGTGATTGCAGGGACTCACTCTAGCTGCAGAACTAGCCACAGGACTTCCACAGTCTTTTTAATTACCTTTCTGAAGACATGTTATCCTCCAATCCAAATCCCAAGTGAATCCTCCAAAACTCTCAAGTGAATTCATTTCTGTTTGAATAGAGGGGCTTATTCCCCGACACTTAAAAGAGATTTGCAAGCTGTCCCCCGAAGTCAGGACCATAAGGTAGCCAAATATCTACTAGAGCCAGTCTCCAATCAATTTCAACCTTTTCTTTCAAAATCATGGATACACAAAGCAACAAAGTCATATTCCTAGTAAGACAAGAACTGTTCCAATCAATTCTAACTCACTTCATCTCCAAAGGGAATCACTTATCATTTCAGCAGCAGATGTGACACATCCAAATGGGAGTGTGGCTACTGCTGCAGTAAGAACAGGGCACTGGGCAAAGCCAAGGAATGAAACCCAGAGACTGCCTCATAACCAACTCGGACAAATCAGGTATTCCAGAAGTGTTTCTTTTCCATAACATAATTATGCAACAAGGAAAAAAAAAAACCAACAAATAAAAAAGACAAAGGATTTCCCTGCGAGGCCAAGATTTTGATCCACTACTTTAAAAACAATAAGGGAAAGCCATTAGACAGCATTTTGACTACAATCATCTACTTCAATACAACTCTTCAAAGGATCAACATTACTTGAATATTTACGTCCTTAAAATATTTTGTGTATATTTGTGGACATTTTCCAGGTAAATGGATGAAAGAGAGGGCAGTCTAAAATGCACTGCAACTTACATATTTTTTATCATGACTTACATTTAAAGATATATATTCCTGATAAAGTAGCTTTCATTCAGAAAGTATATATTCATGCGTACTTATACATATATTCTTGGCATTTTCTATTGCCTTCTCCATTAATTTTCTGAAAGTCTGTGTGTGTACACTAAGTATCAGATGGAACAATACCAGGAAATTATTATTTCCATATTGTGTAAACACGGGCTGATACAATATGCTGGCAGAGCTCATCAACACACATTTTAAGTATCACACAAACACAGGCCCTTAGACTGGGTCATAGCATTTGAAGCAAACCATAATCGATTAATGGGCACCTATCCATCTTAAAAGTCCACCATTGTGCATTAATACAAGAAATGCATGACTACCTAATGGGAGAACAGCAATTGTAGCATGTAAGGTAAACACAGGCTAAAAGCCTGCTACTGAATCAAAGTGTTCATCATCTCATTTCATCACCTAGGGGATGAACAGTTACTGCATCCTTTAGCACCACGATATTGCACACGCATCACCCAAGTATGCCACTCCACCCGTAAACCAACTCTGAAGCACTGTCTGATGAAGGACAGAGAAGAAAGTCCATTGCACTGATTAAAAAGACAAAAATCAATTACTGACACACCTTTGGAACCCGGCAACACTTCGCAATCACGACAACCTAAGGCTACCTATATTAACATATATAGAGAGAGAGCCTGGAACATTCCAGTATTTCATCCGAGACCCTGAGAGGCAGGAAATAAATGAGGTTCGAAGCCGCGAAAGCCACCTCGGCTGCTCGGGCTGGGTAGCGGCAGCAGCAGAGCACTGCGCGGGCGCCCAGGAGCAGCACCCGGGGCGGGCGGGCAGGTCCCGGCAGCCGCCCC